>JAYEPQ010000018.1:31190741-31730741 GCA_036321105.1 Dracaena cambodiana
TTGTCTCCCATGAACAAATCTGCTCTCACAAGTCGACCAAATTGATCACGAGTCCAATGTGACATGAACCAGCGACCGTGAGTGTATGCGTAACTTTCCTAAACTACTGTAAGAAGTGGGGTGTGGTGGAGAGGAAAACGGTGGAAAGGATATGATCAAATAAAAATGTGATTCCTACTGTTCCTAAAATTTTTTATATTTTTTTTTACTGAACCAAGGACCAAAACTACAAAAATGGAGAAAAGTTTGGTTCCGAAGATACTTCTAGGGCCGCTAAATAGCGGCTCGGACCGCTAAATGGTGGTCATACTAGAGAGTTTGACTCTCTGGTTTCTGCTACGCAGTTCTAGAGCTTCCCTAATTTGTTTTCTCTTCCTGTATCTGCAATATCTGGTCCCTGCACACTCAACACACATTGTTAACCCATAAAACTTTAGAAAAAGCAAGAAAAATACCGTCGATACCCGGCAACGACTCTAAAAACTTGATGTGATAAACTGCAAGCGCACAGTGTCATTTGTAGCGCTATACAGGTTGTCCCACAGGGATCTAAGGTGTTTTGCTATTCCTACTATTCCTACTAATTCTATAGTCTAGCAGGTTAACTACGAGTTCTAAGTCGAGAGAAGATTAGTTTTAAATTCTAGAGATTAGCGTAGGATTTCAAATCCATTAGAATAATAGCCTAACAATAAATTATCTCTTTCTTCTTATCTTTTTAATTATGAACGGTTAAGTAACATATTAAAAATGTGATCTTTTTAATTTGATTTTAATCAAGTGCCTCTAAGTATGACCTATCAAGTGATGTGTAAGTATAAACCATAAAAAATAACACCTTTCTTAAAAATAAATCATATCGAGTAGAAAATCTCATAAATAAAAGAAAATAAATAAACTTCAAATCCTAATCTAAGCATAGGCTATCAAAAGATCGAACTTAAGTATAACCTGTCAAAGAATTTAGATTTATAAGTTTACTCAATTCAATTTATTTATAGGAAAATCTTTATTGATAATTCTAAAAATAAAAAAAGAATAAGAATTCCAAAGTTCATCTAAGCATAGATTATGAAAATATTCATTAAGCATAATCTATCAAAGAATTATGATTTGTGAACTCTATCTTTTATTTATTTATAGAAAAATCATAACTTTATTTCTTTTTAGCAAGAAGATGAGATAAATACATATTAGTCTATTAAACTAACTTCATCTACATCCTAAGACTAAAGAAAATTAGTTACACATAATTCTAGTAAGCAAAATCCTATTTTTATTCATGAAAGCAAATACGTCTAATCTAGAAAGTAATAAAACCTAAACTATAAAGCAATTAACTCTATCTAGAAAGCAAATAAAGATCTCAAAATAATGGCTTACCTCTGGAGCACGATATTGTGGCCGTCACCCCTTCAGCAAAACCCTAATTTTATTAATTTAAAATGAGTACAAAACTTACAGAATTCTCTTAGAATATAAGGATATGGCCAATATATAGGCTTCGGAAATCAAACCCTAATTCTAACAGAACAGAAAAACTACAAAATTACAGCGAAACCACCGAAGAAAGCTCAGTTTGTGGGGCCCAATTTGAGCTACTATTTGGCGGTAACAACTGCTAATTGGCTGCACTTTTTGAGATATTGGCTTGAAATTTCTTCCGCATGAGTCTCATGTCTCGTACTCTTGGTTTTCTTGACTGTATTTGACTTTTAACTCTCGAAAGTATTTTGATCTTGTAGTTTTGCTCTCTTTAAACTCTTTTCTAGACTTGATTTCCTAATCTGGCTCTGATTTCATGTCATCTCCTTATACGAATAAAATTCCTGAAAAACACACTAAAAATATCCGAGTAGCATTATTTATATATAAAAATAGGTAATATGAAGGCTATAAATATGCAATATATAGCACTCATCAGTATTGTACTCTACCATATTATTTGTGCATGGTCTGGTTAGCGAGTATCCTTGAGAAACCACATGCTTGTAG
This sequence comes from Dracaena cambodiana, assembly GCA_036321105.1. Classification (NCBI taxonomy): domain Eukaryota; kingdom Viridiplantae; phylum Streptophyta; class Magnoliopsida; order Asparagales; family Asparagaceae; genus Dracaena; species Dracaena cambodiana. The sequence continues at coordinate 31,192,737 of JAYEPQ010000018.1, forward strand.
GGACATATCAGGACAACCCCCACATCGGTAGCATCTTCTTGCTGCCCCATAGAAAAATAATTGCCACATCTATCCTTTGAAACTGCATTAACTTTTGCAACTTCATCTAGGATGTCATCCTAGAGTTTGGAATTTTTCAAAATAGGGTGTTCAGTGAGAAAATTCGCTATGGCCTGGCTTTTGTCGCTTTTTGATCTACAGAATGCATGTCGTAGGGAGACAACAACAACGCCCAATCAGCGAGCCGGCCATTTAATGATCTTGACTTAGTCATGAGCACTTTCAACTAGTTTACCCGAGAAATTATATGTATCGTTTGGCTGAGTAAGTAGTGTCGCATTTTTTGAACCGCGAAAACTAGCGCCAAGCACTCTTTTTCGATCGGACTGTATTGATGCTCCGCACCAATCATCGTTTCTCTTAAATAGTAGATTGCCTGCTCTTGGTCTTGATTATTATGTTGAGCCAATGGGGCCCCTAAGGCGTGGTCCATTACTCGCACATAGATCAAGAAAGGCTTCCCTGAAACAGGTGCCATTAAAATAGGCAACTTTGTGAGGTAGTCTTTAATGTCCTCGAAAGCTCGTTGATAATCTTCGTCCCAGATGAATGAGAATCTTTTCTTTATTAACTTCGAAAAAGGCTGGCATCTCCCTATAGATTTGCTATAAACCATCAGATATACGCCATCTTGCCCTATAACCCCCTAAGTTCCCTCAAGTTCCGCGGTGGTTGTATTTATTTTATTGCTTTGACTTTGTCAAGATCAAGGTGGATTCCTTTCGAAGTCATCACAAATCCCAAGAACTTTTCGCTTAATACTCTGAGAAAGGACTTAATAGGGTTCATCTTCAATTGATATTTTCGCATTATATCGAACATCACCCTCAAATTTTGGAGGTGATCTTATTTCTTTTTACTCTTAACAGTAAGGTCATCCACATAACATTCAACAGTTTTGTGTAAATGCTCTTGGAAGATGACACTCATAGCTCGTTGGTAAGTAGTGCCAGCATTCATCAATCCGAAGGGCATTACTGTGTAGTAATATACTCCGAGCGGTGTTCTAAACGCAGTTTGTTTTTCGTATTCTAGGTACATTTTAAACTGGTTGTATCCTCAGAAACCATCCATAAAGGATATTCGCTTAAACCCGCACATGTTATCAATCATAACATTCGTAATGGGAAGCGCTAATTCGTCCTTTGGGCATACAACATTGAGATCTCGGAAGTCTATGCATATCTTTATCTTGCCGTTTTTCTTGGGCACTAGCACGATATATGCTACCTAGTCAGAATGTTGCCTTTCGCGGATAAATCATGAGTCTATCAGTTTCTTTACTTCAAACTCTATAGCTTACATCAATTCGGGTTTGAAATGTATTTGTTGTTGCTTCACAGGTTTAGCATCTAGTTTAATATTGAGCCGGTACATGGCAACCTGCGGGTCTAAGCCGGGTGTGTCTTCTTAGTTCCATGCGAAGACGTCGATGTATTCTCATATGAGGGACTCGAGATTCTCTTTCTCCTGAAGAGTTAGACTCTCGCTCATAAAGATGGGCTTCGTGTTTTCCTCAATCCCCATATTGAGTTGAACCACTTTGTCTTCTGTTGGCGGCTCTCGCTGTTCAAATCTGATATCCCATTGGATATCCATATGTTGTGCCCAGGCATCTTTTGGTTCTTCATGGCTTACTAAAACCATGTTCGCAGTAAGGGCCTTGAATACGACACTTGTACTGATATCAGAACCCATTCTATTGCTTCTTTGGGATTTTCCGATTCGGTCGAGTCTGTGAACTCTTTTCCTAAGGATGCGGAAGTAGTGATGTATCCCAACCCCTTGCGGGTTTTATGGTAATAGTCAAGATTTTTTCCTCGTGGGACGAACGAACGTAAGAGGTTTCGTCGTCCTCTTCCGAAGTCGTCCTCTTCCGAAGTTTAGTCCCTATTTACGACTGAAATTGTAATCCATTTTCTTCATCATTCGATAGAAAACTGCTTTGTAGTGGCTAAATTGAGGCGTCGTTTGATCAACACTTTCACTATTTATGCTTGGCTCAGGCCGTGACTCAACTTGGCCGAATATTATCGGTTGTTGGTCTAGCCATCGAGCGGGCACCTCAAAAGTAGCCCCTTTTGCATTGTGTATTTCTGTACGTATGGCAAATGACTACCGTATTGGTAGATGGAATACTGCTAGAGCCTCCCATTCAGATATGTTGTCCACTTCTGTGCTTATATATGATGGAGTAGAATCTGAAGCAACAGCAGAAACATAAGCAAAACCTTGACTTTCATTAATAAACCACTCATTCGCCTCATTAACAGCGTTAGTTACATCAAAAATATTATTATTCATTAACAGCGTATTTATCTCAAACTCGCAGTCTTCTTCATCTGCTAGTTTGGGCTCAGCGTCCGCTTCGTTGCCGCTGTCGTAATCCTCTTTGACATTTTTTGCTAAACCTACAGACGCCGCTGCTGTATCTGTATACAACATAACATCTGTGAAGAAATTCTCTGCTACCTTAAAGGGCTGCTTGTCAGCAATCTGTGTGTAGACTATCCCCTGATCATGGCAATATTTCATGCATTGGTAGAGAGTAGAGGGCACCACCATGTTGGAGTGAATCTATGGACGTCCTAGAAGCATGTTGTAGGAAGTGTTGGCGTCAATAACATAATATGTCACCTCAGAATTTAGACTTCCCATCTGGCAGCAAAGTTGGATCTTTCCCAAGGGATGGCTACCACTAGAGTTAAAGCCAAAAATTGAGGTATTGGTGGGCGTTAGTCAGCTAACCAAGATCCTAAGTACCTGTATCAATCTCCTGGAGATGATACTTAAGGCCTAAGAGAATCTGGTCTATTTTAAGAGAACCGATGTATCCCATGTAATACAGGGTCTGTTATGTTTAATATTTTGACCTGCACGTCATCTGACGAGAATGTAATGCATGGGACCTGGCTCGTCACTTGGTGGCAGTGAGGGCAAGATTCTTCTGTGTCAGCTGATGGTTCTGTAATTTGAGCCAAAAAGGCCTCAGAGTCAGCTAGTGTTTCTCTCAACGCATCCCTGGTCATCTTTGACAATCGCAATAACTCATAAAGAGTTATGCGTGCCAGGATGTTAGCGAGTTGGGCAAGCACATCAAACTGAAATGGCGCACCAGCTGCCTCATCATCCTTCTTTAACCCTTTTTGGAGGCGAAGCTCCCTTTGTTTAGAGGATGAATCTTCATTTGCTGTATTGGGCTCGTCAGGTCGTGCTTTTGAATAATCTTTGAGATAACTTTTTCCTGACCGGGTCCCTGATGGGCCTGCCTCATCATGATGAGTAGCCAAAGCTAATGTCTCAGTTTTTTAATCGGTCAACATATTTGCTTCATCGTGGTCTTCGTCGATGATTGCGAAAATCGCGTGGCAAATTTTCCCTTTAGTTAGCTTTTGTTTGTTTGATAAAGACCATTGTTTATCGTTTAAGAGATATGGGTGGACCCACATAATTTCACCCTTTTTCGTGGTAATTGAGGACAGTCCTTTTTCTCTCATATTATGCAGATCGTGGTTAACTAGCACCATCTTTTCAGTAGGTACAAGGGACACTCCTACGGAAAATTTGTTCGTTCCAACTGTTAGGGTGGCCATGTTGGCCGTCACCCATTTCTGTTCAGATTTCAGTTGAATTTTTGCTTCAATCAGTGCTTGGATCTTCTTCTTCCGGTGTAGCAGTCCTTCATAGCATGCCCCAAGTTTTGATGGTACAGGCAGTACTTGGGGTCATTGGTCTTTCTGCTTCCTCCAGTGTCAGATTAGAGGGAAATTGGAGCATTTCCTTTTTGTTCAGTAAATTAAACAGCATTACTGTTTGCTTGTCTTTGAAATTATACACAGGCACGGAGTACTACTTGGACACGCCCTTCTCTTTCTAGTCTTTGGGGTTCTGTTGTGGAGTTGTTTCTGCCGCCATATCCTCTTTTCCCTTTGGTCAGGGGTTCTGTGGATATTGCCTTCCTGTTGGAGTGCCCCTTGTGGAGCATTGTTCTCCAAAACGACGGATAAGGTCTTCTGCTAGTTCGCCTTGCAAAACTAGCTATTTCCAGCTTTTAGATTCCACAGCTCCCATTTTGACCAATATCCTTGTCTGCAGATTATGTTTACAAGTCTTCACCAATGTTTCCTACGGCATGCTATGAAAGCATCGCATTGACATTTTGCGAAAACACTCAATGGAACTCTTAACCGTCTCCTCTTCCTTTTGCTTGTTTGCTATAAGAGAGTGAATGGACACTTCGGTATCATCTTCAAATAAGCGGCCTAGGAACTCTCTTTCTGCATCAGACCTGGTGTTGATAGTTCCTGAGGGCAACTGCATAAACCAAGTGAAGGCAGACCCTCATAGGGTACTTGCAAAGATTTTTGTCATCACTCAATCATTACCCATTAGATGGCCAGTTTGAGAAAAGAAATAGTACATATGTTGCTTTGGAGATCCTTTTCCATCATATGACTCTAACTTCAACGGTTTATATTTTGTCGAGAACGGTGCAGACTCTCACTCTATCGAGTAGGGTCTCATAATTCCCGTCTCCTACAATCCTTTCCAGTGCATTAAGACTTATATTTGACTTTGAAGCTTCTCCATTTTTTTGACATGGGAATCAATGACATATTCTTCCTCACCGCCATTTCCCCAGGTATCTTGGTTGGATTTACTCTCATCCTTCTTACCTTTATCAGAAGAGGAAGAACTCCCTGCTCCATCTTCTGTGTTCTTTTGAGTGTTTTCTATGACCTTCGCAAACATCGCTTTGAGCTCCTTGATGGTCCTTTGTTGCTCTTGAATGAGCCGTTCTTACGCCTCAATCCTTTGACTCATCTCGACCGACCGTTCGGCCATATGAACCATCCTTCCCCCAGGCTGAGAGGAGTCATACGATCAGGGCGTTGCAATGACCGAATTATCGCTAAACTCTTTATATTCCTCATCTGAACCCCCTGCTAATTTTTTGTAATCATGGGAAGCTATTACACCTGACCTGAGGTGTGTGTGATAATAAGTTTCCTCTGCTTCAATGTTAGATGCATACCCTTCGACGACTGGTTTCTTACCTTTATTTATCATGTTTGATGTGAAAGCTGAAAAGTCTTCATCTGAGTCAGAGTCTTGTCTTTGCAGCTGTCTTCTTTTTGGAATTTTGAATCCCTGTGCTAATAACCGATTAAATATATATGGTCTTGGGACTTGACATCGATAGTGAGTCAACACTGCTACGATCAACTCCTTACAACAGCAGAACTAATGGGATTATGCTACCCTTCTTTTGTTTGTAAGATATCTCCATAAATACGGAGTTTCTTCTTACAGTGCTAATATAACCGGCCTTTGTGGACGAGGCCCTTGATTTAGAAAGGTGGGCTCACTAAGCAAAGTGGTGTGCTCAAATAGAATTTCCCAATATCGGAACATCATCAACCATGCCCAGCTCTCAAACAATCAAAGAATGCCTACCCATTAAAAATGCAAGTTTTGGTAGTACATGCAACTACCGGTCAACTACCAACCAAACACTGACATCAAAAAGATGAAGCCGCGTTGATTCCATTCCGCGCGTAGCCATTTTGTGTGCATCTTAATTTCCCTTTCTCGGGGTAGGTGAGTGTTAGATATCCTTTTCCCTCATTATATTATTATATAGTTAGTTGTCTTTTCCGGGTAAAGTTATGAATTATTCCATTAGCATTTGGCAAAACATTAAATATAGAGTCACATTGCTACTCGACAGGGGACGCAATTGGTTAATGATTCTGCTTGATCTCGAATCCCCTTATTCGTACTGGCATGTACAGGATCTTTCTGTGTCCTTGCCTTTCCCGGTGTTGCTATCCATAGCCCATAGAGATTAGTTACAGTTCTTCCTTAATGATGGTACCATGTTATCACCAACAACTTGCCTGTTTCGATTCATTAGACACTTACACCCTCGCCGGTCAAAACATCAAGAGATTCACCTTCCCGGTGACTGCCATAACATTGCACTTTGTTGCTCAACCAGTTGGAACAGACAATTCACTTAATAGGGCCCCAGTATCCTACATTGGAAGCAAAATGGTCACATATTCATAGAAAAATTCTTGTCAATTAGGCTCCTCCCGCGAGCCCTAAGGCACTTCCGGAACTAGCAGCTTAGCTTTCTTTTATGGATTGAGTTACATTGTTGGTGATTTGAAATTCAAACATAAATCTATTTATTATGTTAATTAAGTTTAAATTACTGCATATAATTTTATTATTATCTCTTACATAAATTTACCATTATATATTAAATGGAGATCATAATTTAAAAAAAAAAAATTCAGATGTAGTAAGGCTTGGGCGTTACAATTGCTTCGATTAGATCATCTAAAATATAGCAAAGAAAGAGTAAGCTTTTCGCATAAGCTCCCTCTATTTAATGTGTGAATTAATTACAGACGTCCAAATAAAATGAATGGCAGTATTCACTGACATCTCCTGTGAAAATTTTCATTGCACACACACACCGCACATAAATAGCAAAAAAAGCAAAGCTTTTAAACCCAAGTTCACGCACCAATGGTTTACAAATCAAGATTCAAGATTCAAGAATCATTGTTCAAGATAGCCTGTGAACTTTCATCAATTAGATTCGGTTCCCCGCCCCTTATTCTCATTTATGGAGAAATATCATTTGGGTGATTTGGTTCATTTCATATAGCTGGTCTTCTTTTTTTTAATGGAAATGTAATAATTTCGTCAATCTGGTTCAATGAATTCCTTTCTTTGCTATTTTTTCAGTCATGTAAATTTTCTCTATATAAATGCAGCAACTCCACACAAAAGGACCACAGATTTCTTATCTTCAAACAAAGATGGAGAAAAGTGAAGAGGACAATAAAAAAATTTTATGTTGCCTCTTTGATTTTGCTTTAAATTTGGTTGTTGCTCTTCCTCTTTACATTTTGATGGGTAAGATGAGATCAAATATATTCAACATTTTGGTGGGTAAGATAGGAATCGTATATAAATACTAGGTATGATTCTATTCCTTTTTCTTTCAACTAGTTTATTAGTATTTTATTCCTCGCCATTAATAATAGCAAATTGGTTAGTTATGCGTACTCTTGCTAGCAGCTCTTTGTTTATCTTTAAATTCTAATTTTAGTCTACCATATGTGCAGTAATTTCTCCCACAGGCTCTTGCAGTTCGGGGTACTGCATGTGCGTTCACTTTATTCGATCAGAGCCTGGCAAGTTTACAAATAAATCAATTGTCAATTAGCTGCTTGGACACTGTCCAAGGAATTATATACAAATTGTAGTCAGGGCGCTATCCAAGAAATTATATATATAGTAGAAAAACTTCTATGAAGTATCATTTCTTTTAGAAACTTTTATGAATTTTTTTTATATTATGTAAACTTCTATAGGGTTTTAATTTTTATGAAAACTCTTTGACAATGTTAACAGAAAGATTAATGGATCGATTTAAAATTACAGTATACAATCTATTTTTCCAGCCATTCTAAATACTCTCGCCTGATTTAGTGTATTTTACTTTTATATATATATATATATATATATATATATATATATATATATATATATATATATATATATATATATATATATATATATATATATATATATATATATATATATATATATATATATTTTTTTTTTTCTGGAAATATCAGAAAGGGAGTATTTGTTGTTTTTTTTTAAATAGATCCATTAAAATTTCTGGTAATATTATTTGGAATTTTCTATGAAATTTGAACCCCCATAAGGATTTACATAACATAAAAAAGTTCATAGGGATTTCTATAAAGAAATGGAATACTTCATGAAGGTTTAATCTCCTTAAGCTTATATTATATAATTCTTTCTTTTCTCTTTTTTATGGGATTAAAGTACCAAGAATTATGTATTTGTGTTTAATTTTTATTTTACAAAATGTCTGATGAAATCTCTTTTCAATGAGCGATGGAACTTGTAATACAAGGAGAAATAATGTATTTTAATTTGTGAACTTTATGTTTCTCTTCGCATTACAATTCAGTGACTAAGTTGATTATTGATAGTTTTTGGATCAAGCTTGCATTAAGTTTGAACACTCCTTTTTTCTCTTGAGCATCATTGTACTTATGTACTTATCCTTTTTTGCATCGTTGTGCCTGGACTTTGAGGTTCTCAACCATATAAATAGTTCAATGTGCTCATCATCGCCTGACCCGGAGATGTGGATCTTCCAAGGCACATTAGCATGCGTACATGTTTGAATCAGAGTTTGAAACCAAACTTCTCCTTAGGAGGATAGATAGGACGATTCATGTGAGATCCACTGTAAATCAAATGACATTTAAAATTTGAGAGAATAACGATGGATAGCTACAAAGATCAGATGGTGACGTATCGGGCCATGTATTCAAGGCTATCTCCTTCTTTTTTTCTTTCATGTATTTATAGTGTGAATCTCATGAATTTCTTGTTCTATCATTGTAATAGTATTATACAGTTTTGATTGATTAATTAAAGAAAAAACACCTGCTTTGTGTTGCCCCATTTTTTACTTTCTATAACTATCTTCATGAAATATTGAACTATTTTTAGCACAATTAAATATAATACATTGTAATTGAGTTTAAGCTTATTTAGTCTGATTATATAAAATCCAGTAATATTCCTGACTTTGGATATAATTTGCATAACATGGACACTGCATAGTCCTCATCAAAATTTTGACGTACCCATAAGGGGGTGATTGGCTTATGTATTTGGAACCAGATTTAGGGCTGAATTTGGGTATTGGCTATTGTCACCATCATCCAGATCAAATCTACCAAATTCCTGTTTTGTTTCAAAGATTATCTATGAAAAAAACATGTTGGTGTAGCGAGGAATTTGAACTAGATTGGTTCCCAGTTTTTACAAGGAGAGCGAGTCAAATTTGGGGACTAGTTGATTCACGAATTTGGAAAATTCTTTTCCTACAATGAATAATGCTCATTAACTCTTTCCTTTTTTATTTTCTCTTTATCGTGTTTGTTTCATGGAAAAGAGCCAAGAAGTTGGTGATAGAAAAGATTCACCATTGATTATTTCAATCATTTGGGTCATGGTCATGGAAAAGGATCTATAGAAAAAAAGAGCATGGTTATCCAAAAGGTATCGGATAAACTTACTTCTTAAATATCACAAAAGTTAGTTTGGTAGGAAATAAGGTAAACATCCCCATTTTCAATAAAAAAAAATAAAACTAAATACCACTATGTTAATCAAAGATGTCCATACAAATCACAACATGATTCAACATAATCTAAAAAAACGTGTTATTCAATAACAACAAATAAGTCTTTTATCCCAAATACTTGGGGTTGGCTCTACATAAACCAAAAGTGAATTATATTGGATCGATCATATATCTATCGAGCAATATGTCTTTATTCAAGCCTTTATCTTCCATATTTTTTCATATCATTTCCATTATATTTTATTCGGTCATAATTTCACTCTTTTGTCTTGTCCTACATTGAAAAGCTCCACGCATCGAAGTTGTACATATATAGTGTATGCCCGAAAAATTGAATCTTTCTTTAAATTGCCAATTTGATTTTGGATTACAGCAATAAAAGAAAAATTACAAAGAAATCCAAGATTACAAGAATAGGGATCGATTGATTTCGCTTCTCTTTATTTTTGTGGATTCTGGCAGTGGTGGAGTCTTGATTCTGCACTCCGTTGAAGATCTGATCTCTCTGGATTTTTTTTGACTCCGAGACGACGTAGATCTCCTTTTTTTTTTTTTGACTCCCCGTCTCTGAAAAATTGCCTCTAAAAGGAATCCCCTTATTCTGAACTCCGCTTCCAATTTTATAAATTGAGGAGCGCTTCCAATCCGGCTCAAAATCTTCTCTCGAATCCGGATTAAATCTACGTAATTAATCCCTAAAAATCTGGATCACCATGCAAACTGAACGGAAGCGAAAGACATCCCGCGGAAGCTCTTGCGGGTTGCGACCTGCGGGAGCTTCCCGCGGGGTGCAACCCGTGGGAGCTCCCACAGGATCTCCAATTGGTGCCCACCCGCGGGAGTTCCCGCAGGTGCCCACCCGTGGGAATAATTCCCGTGGGTGGCAACCCGCAGGGAATTATTCCCATTTTTTTTTTTGGATATCTACATAACCCTCTCCAAAGTTTTTAAAATTCTGTATTGAATTGAAACGGATTTCAAAACACTTTGGACTCTTTGATTTTAGTTCTGTAGTCTTTATCGTGATTTTTATGGTATACTGTGAACCATATTCTGAAATCACTACCTTCCAGCTGTTTTGTTACTTGAGATATACTGTTGAACCTTTTCGATGTATCAGAGATTGCTTCTAGTGAGTTTTCTTGATACTGACCATTGTACCTGTGCGGCCGAGCCAAACTTTGCTTGTAGCTTTGCTTCAGAAAATTTGTTGTATGCATGCAAAAAATATTTTTGATGTCTCGTTCAGAGCTAAGTGCATGATAGACGTGTAATAGATTTGATAAACAGAGGTAACTATTAACGTGTCTTCTGGAATATAAGCAGAGGTATGATGTTAACATGCTTATTCGATAACAAGCAGATGTATGATTTAAACGTGCTTATTAGATGACAAGTAGAGGTATGATGTTAACGTACTTATTATGTGACAAGCAGAGGTATGATGTTAATGTACTCATTGGATGACAAGCAGAGGTATGATATTAACGTACTCATTGGTTGACAAGCAGAGATATGATGTTAACGTTCTTATTTGAGATCAAGCAGAGGTATCATGTTAACGTGAACATTAAAATCCTAACCGTTCAGTAACATCTAGTATGACGGATCAGGAAAAGACAGAGGTGTCATTAAACATGTCTCAAAACTCGACCTATTCAGAGGATCTGGTCATGATAGGAATGAGTTAACTAAAAAGAGATAACAGTTAACGTATTTTGCCTTGGAATTTGACTATCAGAGGTAACTATTAACTTGATAGGGAGATCATTTTCATCAGAGGTAATTTTTAACTTAACGATATCAAAAATAAGTTCATCAGAGACTGTAATATTGGACTTGATGAAGTGTGAGTTTTCTTTTCTGTCAGAGGTGAAAGCTTAACATGACAGGAGATTTAATCGGATTTTATCTCATTTGATTTTGAATTATGATGTCAGAGGTATAATTTTAACTTGATAAATATTTTGGAGTGTCACTTGATCTGCTGGAGAAAAATGACGAGAAAAGTTTTGTTGTCAGAGGTGAAATCTTAACATGACAAGGATTTCATTGGACTTGATCTAATGGAGAAAAAATTATTCGATTTTGTATTCTAGTGTCAGAGGTATGATTTTAACGTGACAAATATTTTAGAGACTTACTGGCTCTGTCAGAGAAAATTAATTAAGAAAGTTTTACTGTCAGAGGTGAAATCTTAACTTGACAGGGGATCGATCTGATTAGGATTTTTAGTAAACCCCAGCTATCAACGGATTTGATTAGTCTTTACCAACTACCGTTTGAGTTGGGTTAGCCATGCTATTCTCCTCAAAATGGTGAGTTGTCGAGAATTTCGTTTGGGCTTAAATACCAAATATTTCCTCTTTCCTTTTCCTTAGGAGCTTAGGACAGTGATGTATCCTTATATTCAGATAAGAATACTGTTTTGACAGATTTATCATAGGATTTTTAGCAAACAACCAGCTATCAGCGGGTTTGATTTGCCTTTACTAACTACCGTTTGAGTTGCGCTAGTCATACTATTTCCCTCAGCATGGTGAGTTGTCGAAGATTTCGTTTGGGTTTAAATGCCAAACTTTTCTTCTTTCCTTTACTTTAGCAGTTTTGGATAGTTCATGCTTTTACCCACGCATGATGGGTTAGCGAGAAACTGATTTTCTTCCCATTGCCTTGATGGCGTTGGGCAGTTCATGCTTTTTTTCTCCCAGCATGATAGGGTTGGCGAGAAATTTATTCTCTTCCCGTTGTCTTGATGGCATTGGGCAATTCATACTTTTCAACCCCAGCATGACGGGGTTGGCAAAAAATTTATTCTCTTTTCGTTACCTTGATGGCGTTGAGCAATTCATACTTTTCACCCCCAGCATGACAGGGTTGGCGAGAAATTTATTCTCTTTCTGTTAATTCATGCTTTTTACCCCTAACATGATGGAATTGGCGAGAAATTTGTTCTCTTTCTGTTGTCTTGATAGCGTTGGGCAATTCATACTTTTCACCCTAGCATGACGGGGTTGGCGAGAAATTTATTCTCTTTCTGTTGCCTTGATACCATTGGAGAATTCATGCTTTTTACCCCCAGCATGATGGAGTTGGCGAGAAACTTGTTCTCTTTCCGTTGCTGTTTGCCCGAAAATTGAATCTTTGATTCCATTGCAAAATTATTTGAATTACAACGAAATTGAGATTACAAAAAATATCGAGAAATAACAAGAACGGGAATATTAATTTATTCCCTTTTTTATGTGGGTTCGGGTGGCGATGGAGTCTTGCTACTGCCTCCGTTGATCGTCCGACTGGAAGAGATGGCTCTGCTCTTTTCCTTGATCTCACGAGCTCGCCCGTAATCGTCCCAAAGTCTTCCAATCCAAAAGTCCTCTCTCCGGTTAAATTCCTGTGTTTTACAGACCGAAGAAACTCCAAATCCGGATCAATTTCTCCTGAAAAATCGGATCACGGATTATCAGTCCAAAAATAGAAAACAAATCAATGGGAAACAAAGAAGAAGAAAAAAATATGGAAAACAACCCGCGGGTTGGCACCCGCGGGTGTGCGCACTTAGTAAAAATAATTTTTTTTTTTTTGGTATCTACATAACCCCCTCCAAAGTTTTCGAAGTTCTGTATTGAACTGTACTGAATTTCGAAAAACTTTGGATTCTTTAATTTTGGTTATAGACCTTTTAAAAGATTTGGTCGATAGAGATAACTGTTAATATATTCATTTATTCAATGACAAGCACAGGTATGATTTTAACGTACTCATTAGAGGACAAGCAGAGGCATGATGTTAACATGCTTATTTTAGGTCAAGCAGAGGTATAATATTAACGTGCTTATTTTTATCCTAACCGTTCAGTGACATCTAGTATGACGAATCAGGAAAAGACAGAGGTGACATTAAACGTGTCTTGGAGCTTAACCTATTCAGAGGATCTGGTCGTGATAGGGACAAGCTGACTAAACAGAGGTGACAGTTAACGTATTTAGTTTTGGAATTGGACTATCAGAGGTAACTGTTAATTTGATAGGGAGATGATTTTCGTCAGAGGTGATTTTCAACTTAACAATAAGCACATTCATCAGAGGTTGTAATGTTGGACTTGATGAAGTGTGAATTTTCTTTTCTGTCAGAGGTGAAATCTTAACGTGACAGGGGATCGATTTAATTAGGATTTTATCTCTTTTGATTTTGAATTATGATGTCAGAGGTATGATTTTAACTTGACAAATATTTTGGAGTGTCGCTTGCTCTGTTGGAGCAAAATGACAAGAAAATTTTTGCTGTCAGAGGTGAAATCTTAACGTGACAGGAGATTTATCTGATTAGGATTTTTAGCAAATCCCCAGCTATCAACGGGTTTGATTTGCCTTTACCAACTACCGTTTGAGTCGGGCTAGCCATGCTATTCCCCTCAGCATGGTGAGTTGTCGAGGATCTCGTTTGGGCTTAAATGCCAAATTTTTTCCTCTTCCCTTTGCCTTAGCAGTTTAGGGTGATTCATGCTTTTTACCCCCAGCATGGTGGGGTTGGCGAGAATTTTATTCTCTTCCCGTAGCCTTGTCGGCGTTGGATAATTCATACTTATTACCCCCAGTATGGTGGGGTTGGCGAGAAATTTATTATCTTCCCGTAGCCTTAGCGGCGTTGGGTAATTTATACTTTTTACCCCCAGTATGGTGGGGTTGGCGAGAAATTTATTCTCTTCCCGTAGCCTTGTCGGCGTTGGGTAATTTATACTTTTTACCCCCAGTATGGTGGGGTTGACGAGAATTTTATTCTCTTCCCGTAGCCTTGTCGGCGTTAGGTAATTTATACTTATTACCCCCAGTATGGTGGGGTTGGCGAGAAATTTATTCTCTTCCCGTAGCCTTATCGGCGTTGGGTAATTCATGCTTTTTACCCCCAGCATGGTGGGGTTGGTGAGAAATTTATTCTCTTCCCGTAGTCTTAGCGGCGTTGGGCAGTTCATACTTATTACCCCTAGTATGATGGGGTTGGCGAGAAATTTATTCTCTTCCCGTAGCCTTGTCGGCGTTGGGTGATTCATTTTTTTTTTGATGTTTTATATATATATATATATATATATATATATATATATATATATATATATATATATATGGGGGTTTAAATTAACCGCCTTGAGCCCATTTTTTGGGAATTGTTGTGAGCCCAAGTGGTACCTTTAGACCTCACACATTAAATGTGTCGGAGTTAGCTCTAACTCCTTTTTTGTTCAGCTTTGAGCTGAACTGCTCCAGCGTCAATCAACGCTTGAATTTTATCTTTTAAGATAAAACAATTTTTTGTGGGGTGTCCTACAATCCGATGGTATAGGAAGTAATTCGGATCGTTAGTCTTCCCTACTTCTTCAGGCCTCTTGCTTTCCGGCAACTTGAGCATCTTGCGCTTGCTGAGCAGATTGAACATAGTAGCAGTATGTTCATCCTTGAACGAATACTGCTTTTGAAGCCTGGGTGATTTTGCTGTGTTGCTTGTAGTTGGCCATGGTTTTTGCTTCAGTGTACTTTCTACCGCCCTTGTCGTTATGTCTTTCCCTTTTGAACGGGAAAAATGGAATGGAGATTCGTTTGTACCGTCTCCGGTTGCAGACTGTTGCATTTCGAGACGTCGAAGTATTTCTTCGACATGTTCACCCTACTTAAGTAGATCCTTCCATGACTTGGACTCGACCGAACCCATCTTGTCTAGGATATCGGTCAACAAGTTATGTCTGCAGGTTTCCACAAGCGTATCCTGCATCATGCCATGTGAGCATCGAACAGAAAGTTCTCGGAACCGCTCGACATAAGTTTTGACCGTTTCGCCTTCTTCTTGCTTCGCTGCTAGCAAAGATAGTATCGAGACTTCAGTATCATCTTCAAAAAATCGGGCTAGGAACTCACGTTCTACATCAGCCCAAGATTTAATTGATCTCTGGGGTAGCTGCATGAACCAGGTAAATGCGGGCTCCCGTAAAATACTCGCAAATATCTTAGTCATGGTCGGATCATTCCCCATGAGATGTCCTGTCTGCGAGAGGAAGTAGAAAATGTGCTGTTGTGGCGAACCTTTACCATCGAATGACTGAAGGTTCAACGGTTTGTATTTTGTAGGGTAAGGCACGGTCTCCCATTCTATGGGATAAGGACGGACTACCCCCACCTCTTGCAGTTTCTTTCGATGAAGAAGAGCTTGTAGTTGATTCTCCATCTTCTCTATTTTTTTCACGCGAGGGTTAATGATAACCTTCACTTCCTCTTCTTCTCTTGAATGAGGAGGCACTTCTTCATCCTCGTCCTTGCTGTCTTCATTTATTTGGAAGGGTCGTTTTCCTTTTTGCCGATCAGAAATGGACGACGAGGATTGGTTCCTCCTAGTTTGAGCCAGCAACTCAATTAAAAGTTGTTTCATTTCTTCTATGGTCTCCTCTTGCTGTTCGAGACGTTTTTCTTGTCTCTCAAACCTTTCAGAGACTTCTTCTAGAAGCGCGCCCTCTGCTTCGATAGAAACTCCTTTTGATCCTGGAGGATTTCCTTATCCGAAGGGTTATTTCCGACCACCTTTTTATCTTTATTAACCATATATGATGAGGCGGCAGGTAGATCGGTTTCAGAGCACACCCTCTTTACCGTCCGTATTCTTTTGGATTCGGTGATCCGCTCAAAAACGGACCGTCTCGGATGGCACTCGCAGTTTGATAGAACAGTTGAGATTAACTGTTCGCATTGGCATTGAGGAATATTCTGTGCAGAGTTCTTCTTCCAATTGAGGTATTCTCTCAAGTCTTGAGATACTTCTTTATCTCTATTTGCAACCTGACGCCGCTTGCGTCGCAAACTTAGTTCATAATACTGGAGAGTTTGCAATATTTCAGGGCTGGGCTCTTTTCCTGAATCAGATTGTTCTCCAACCCTTCTGCGGATTCTTCTGGAATGTGTGCTGGCCTGCGTAGTTGTACGGGCCTCGCATGCATCTGACTTGTTCTTCGGGATTTGGAGGATTCTATCATGAATATGTTCATCCGAAGAGAAATTTGAAGACCTATCCTCAGGTGAGTTCATGAGCACATCCTTATATTTGTTTGTAGAGGAATGGGATGGTACACCTGAGAGAGTAACCAAAAAGTTAGATGTGTGCTGTGTGCTCACTGCGCGTGTGCCCGAATAGATACCAGAACCAACCCTTGATTTTTCCTGCGGAGTGCAACCCACGGGTTGCAACCTGCGATGTGCAACATGCGGTTGGAACCGCGGGTTTGCACCCGCGGGGTGCAACCCGCGGTTCCAACCGCGGGGTTGCACCCACGGGGTGCAACCCGCGGTTGGAGCCGCAGGTTTGCACCCGTGATTGCAACCACGGGGTTGCACCCGCGGGGTGCAACCCGCGGTTGGAACCGCGGGTTTGCACCCGCGGTTGCAACCCGCAGTTCCGCTTGCGGATTTTCATTTTTGGAATTTTTTCTTCCCGATGTTTCCTGATCTGGATTTTCTGACCGCAATTTTTCAAAGGCACTGTTGAGGCGGGCCCGCTGGGCCTTACGCCTCAGGTTTCTCTTCTGAGAGCGGGTCAGGGACTGGTTTGACTTTTGGCTTGACTTTGAAACGAGCGATAACGCCTCGTAAATTTCAACGGGCGATGACGCCTCGTAAATTTTCATAGGCGATGACGCCTTTTGATTTCCGGTGGGCGATGACGCCTCACCTTTTTTCATCGTCACCCGGCGATGACGCCTAGGCTCCGAATCAGAGGAGGAAAGAAATTCCTCATATTTTTGCTGGTCAACTTCTATGATCAGCTTCTCAACCATTGAGCCAATCGGCACCCGGTCGGACTGCGCCACCAGATTCTCTGTGGTAAACAGAGGGGCTCCCACTGTGATCGCCAGTTCTTGTTTACCCGAAAATTGAATCTTTGATTCCATTGCAAAATTATTTGAATTACAATGAAATTGAGATTACAAAAAATATCGAGAAATAACAAGAACGGGAATATTAATTTATTCCCTTTTTTATGTGGGTTCGGGTGGCGATGGAGTCTTACTACTGCCTCCGTTGACCGTCCGACTGGAAGAGATGGCTCTGCTCTTTTCCTTGATCTCACGAGCTCGCCCGTAATCGTCCCAAAGTCTTCCAATCCAAAAGTCATCTCTCCAGATAAATTCCTATGTTTTATAGACAGAAAAAACTCCAAATCCGGCTCAATTCTCTCCTGAAAAATCGGATCACGGATTATCAGTCCAAAATAGAAAACAAATCAACGGGAAACAAAGAAGAAGAAAAAAATACGGAAAACAACCCGCGGGTTGGCACCTGCGGACCCGCGGGATCGTTCCCGCGGGTGCAACCCGCGGGTGTGCCCACTTAGTAAAAATAATTTTTTTTTTTTTTTTTTTGGTATCTACAGTTGCCTTGATGGCGTTGGGCAATTCATGTTTTTACCCCCAGCATGATGGGGTTGGCGAGAAATTTGTTCTCTTTCCATTGCCTTGATGGCGTTGGACAGTTCATGCTTTTTACCCCCAGCATGATAGGGTTAGTGAGGATTTCATTTGGACTTACAGGTCAAACATTTTCTCTATCCAGAGTTGGATCCATTTTCATTTTATGATCCAAGTTTGGGTGCGAAGCTACACCTTAGCAGCGGCCAACATTTCTCTATTTGCTATGTTGAAAAAGAGATCGGATGACTTCATTCCTTTAAAAACAATATTTCTTCAGGAATTTTTCGTTGATCTGTATCATCATCCGGTCACCGTGTTGATTGATCAATCGGTATGCTCCATTTGGATAGATCATCTCTACTACAAATGGACCCTCCCACTTTGGCTGAAATTTGTCCATAGTCTTGTGTATCATGGCTAAGACCAAGTCATCCCTTTTGAAAGTTCTTTCTTGCACCTTTTTGTTGAAGGTGCTCTCGAGATTTGCACTTGATACAACTCGATTTGTTATTGCGCGTTTCAAGATGCAACCTTAGCCCTATATCCGCGGGCTTAGCCTCGTATTTTAAGCTGGCAGAGCCTCGTAATTGGGCTAGTATAACTTTGCGTTATACGCTGGGTTGGACTTATGTGCAGGTTTAGCCTTACACACTGAGTTAGTTTCATATTTTAGTTGCTGGCATAACTTTGCACTCTGTTGCGGACCTAGCCTCGCGTTTAGATGACTGTACGCTGGCTTAGCATCGCATTGTATGCAGAGTTTGGTTTTGTTCGCATTTTAATTGTGGGCATAACTTTTCACTCCGTACGGACATAGCCTCGCGTTTAAATGTCTTTATGCTGGTTTAGCGCCGCATTGTATGTAGAGTTTAGTTTTGTTTGCAATATTTACTGAACGTGGGTCTCACCTCCTGCGTGGGCCACATGTGACTAGTTATGAGCCCATTGTAAGTCAACGGGCCACCTTCTTCTTCATCGGATATTATGTAAGGCTGTTGATTGGCTTAGCGCCTTAAGTCTATGACGCAGATCTTGATCTTCCGCTTCTTAAAGTCTATGTAAGGCTAGGAATTAGTTTCATATTTTGGCCATGAGCATAGCCTCACTTTTTGATAACTTTACGCTGACTTGGTATTGTATTGTGTGTAGAATTTGCTTTGCATTGCACACAAGGTTTATCGGTATGGGGTCCACCTCCTGTGGGAGCCACATTTGAATTGTCGTTGTAATTCAATTGACCGCTTCCTTATTCTTTGAAGTTTATACGAGGCTGAGAGTTAGCTTCCCATTTTAGCCGTAAGCATAGCCTCGCGTTTAAATCACTTTACGCTGGCTTGGCCTCGTACTGTACGCGGGGTTTAGCCTCGCGTTCTTGCTTCGGGCTTAACCTCGTATTATATACAAGTTTATCTGGTTGTACATCTCACCCCCTGTGTCAACCTCATTTGTCTCTTCATAAAGTTTATCATATGGTAACAAATCACTTTTATGCGTTTTTGTGGCAGTTTATGCGGGACTAGGTCTTAGCCTTTCATTCTGATGATTTTGTGCAAGGATGAGACTTGTCTTTACATTACAGCACTTCCATTCTAGGCTAAAACTTAGCTTTTGCATTTTTTTATGCAAGATTGGAACTTAGCCTTCCATTCTGATTCATTTTCAAACTCGGGATTAGCCTCGCGCACTGTATTAATCATGCACACTGGCTGCAAGTTAGTCTTGTATTAGCATCTTCTTCCGATAATGGAAATCACGCGAGCTGCCAGATAGCCTCGCGTCCTTACGTTTCAACTGTTTTTCGTGGAGCTGCAAATTAGCCTCGAGTTTTGGAGCTTTTGCACTTTTGCTGGCTTTACTTTGCATAGTCTTGCATTGTTCGCAGGTATTAGCCTCGCGTTCTTTACGCTGGCTTTGCCACGTACCATATACAAACATAATTTTACGTTCTAGCTTCATATGTATCCCTGTTTGGCTGGATGTGGGTCCCACCCCCTGCGTGGGCCACATTTAACTGGTTTCAATGGGTATTCAATTGATCACCTTCTTCTCATGCAAGACTGCTGATTAGCTTGACGTCTGACTTAAGTTTTAACTTTTCATTTTTTTTTCGAAGTTTACAAAGGGCTGGAAGTTAGCCTCGCATTATGGACTGTTTTGCACTTTGAATTAACTTCGTGCTCTGGATTTGCCTCACGTGTTGTGTTGGTCGTGTGTTAGCTTAGCCTCGCACATTTGGTTTATCACGCATGCTAGATTAGACTCACACTGATTTTACTTCACATTGTAGTAGGATTAGCCTCGTTTTTTGTACCTGCATAGCCTTACGATCTATGCTGGCATATCCTTGCATCTGGATGACTTTAGGCAGCTTAGCCTCTACTTTGGATTATGATTTAACATCGCCTATACGTCGGTTTAGATTTGTGCGTTGGCTTAGCCTCGCGCACTGAATTAGACTCGTGCGCTAGTTTAGCCTCGCACACTGAATAAGTCTCTTGCTTCACTTGCAGACATAGCCTTGCATCTGGCTGACTTTAAGCCGGCTAGACCCTGCGTTTTATGTGGGGTTTAGCTTCACGCTCTGGATGTGGGTCCTACCCCCTGTGTGGATCCCATTTGGCTCGCACACGGCTGAAACTTAGTTTTGCTCTTCAAGTATGTGCATAACCATGCATTCTGGATCAATTTACACTGGTTTGGTCTCGACTTAGCCTTGTATCTGATGACTTTATGCTGGCTAGGTCTTGAATCAACCTCGCATCTAAAATAACTTGTACGCAGGTTCAGCCTCGCATTGTATGCGAGCATAATCTCACGTATGAATTACTTTTAGGCAGATTTAACCTCACGCTATACGTGAGGATAGACTTGTGCACTGACTTAGCCTAGCGCACTACATTTGATTTGTGCACTGGTTTAGTCTCGTGCACTTAATTAGACTCGATTTTTAGCTGTAAGCATAGCCTCGCGTCCTACACTAGCATAGCTCTCCATCTGGATGACTTGCGGGTGTAGCATTGCGTCCATGCAAATTTAACTCAATCTTACATTCAACGTGGATTTTGGAGTGTTCTTCTCCTCTTGTGGGGATTCTGAGTTCACTCTTGAGCTCTTTTAACTTTCTTCATCTCCTTTGCTTCATGTTCCCTTCATCTTCAAATGTGAGAATTTCCATCTTAAGGCAAGGGTTGTAATTTTGGAGAAATTGTGGTGAATTGTTTGTGCAATAATCTCATGCAGTGGAGCCCTAGCACTCATATTGGCTCGCCCGGTATGGTACACTGATTACTGTATCCATAATCAGTCATAAAACTAACTCGTCCTTGCAGAAGTCTTTCAGCCTCTTGACTCGATAGGCCTTTAATTTGGCGGTCTGTCATTCTTGACAATGGTCTTTATCGCCACAAGCGCTTTATTAGAGGCATTATACACCACATCAAGGATACAGATCACAACCTCACTGCCCCACACTTGGTATGTTAGTCTATCCAGCCAACATCGAGTTTCTTAGGTCAAATTCCTTTCATGCATTTGATCAAACACCTTGCGGATTTCTTCCAAATTGCCCAAGAGCGCATACCCATTGATCGACGTGTTTCACTGAGACAGTATCTTGACACCACATTATGTCAAACACTGCCAGTGTGAGCATGATCTCTTCGCACTTCACAAGATCATCGATCATTGAATTCCAACACAGAGTCTTTTGGACAGAACCATCATCGAACACCTTGTGAGTAAACTCGACATCCTTTGCTGACATAGCATACATGTGGATGAGGATGCTCAAGATGTAGGGATCGGTCTTGAAGGTGACGGAGCACTCGAAAGTTGCGTGAACAGAGGAATTTCAGCAACGAGAGCAGCATCAGAATTCGCCAGGTGTGATCTTTTGTGACCGCCAAGAGCTTCGCCTGAGTTGAACACTCGGAAGCAGACAACGAATTCATGATGGACACGCTCGAGCAATTCTGTAATGGCAGGAACCTATTTTTCATTGGAGAGATTCCTTTGCAGTTCAGCCTGTTTGGGAACTTCACCACTTCGGTGCTACATCCCTCAGGGTCTCGGGCCTGATCCCACCGGAGTTCAGCAACCTGCTAGCTTTGTATGATACTGACATATCGGTTTAGATTCGGATAGAGCTCTATTTGTGCTCCAGATTGTGGAACCTCTACTTGCAAGCAGAGCTACTCTTAACTTTGTTTTATCCAGTGCTTTCTCATCTTCTGAACCGGAGATGCTTGACGCATCAAAATCTTCGAATAGAGAATTGCTCTCCACATCATCAAAATCTTCTTCCTTGATTGTTTTCTTATTAGCAATGCTCAAATTGAGACAATAAAGATTGTATTTGAAGTGGAAACATTGTTTTTTGCGGGGATTCGAATTCCGACTCTATCTCAACATCGATTCTTTCAACCTTCATGTTTGAATGATATCTGCATCGATTTCTTCTTCTTCTTCAGCTTTATTCTCTGTGGTGGACACAGCAACACTCGACGAATCGATGTTTTAGATTTGATGGATGGAGAAAGATCAAAGAAGGATTGAGATTTTTTTTTTTTTTTTTTGCCGCCGGATCACCGCACTATGGGTGTGCATGCAGGCGCGCAAGTAGGACCATCGCATGGGTGGGCCCTGTGCCATTTTTTTTTGTTTTTTTTGTTGTTTTTTTAAATAATAATAATAATTATTATTTATTTATCTATTTTATTATTATTATTATTATTATTATTATTATTATTTACATTTTATTATTTTTTATTATTTTTTTAGATTTCTATTTATTATTATTTTTATTTGCATTTTTTTATTTTTTATATTTTTCTTTTTTTAGTTTTTTTTTATTTTTTTATATATTTTCCTTTTTTAAAAAAAAATATTTCTTTATTATTTTGTTTCCTTCTTATTTTCTTTACTCTTTTTTCTTTCTTCTCTTTTTTTAAATTTAATTATTTATTATTTTTTAAATATTTATCCATTATCTTTTTTATTTTCTTTTTCTTTTTCTTTATTTTTTTGCTCAATCCGTGCGGGAAAGAGAGGGAAAAACATAGGTGGCCCAGGTGGGCCCCACCGCGCACAGTACCCTTTCTTTTCTTTTTTTTTTTTTTCCTCCTCAACCCGTGCGGGGAGAGAGGGGGGATGCGCGGGGCCAAGGTTGACCCACCCGAGCGTTTTTTTTTTTATGTCCCCTCTATTTTTTTTAAGAGCTTTGACTATCTTATTATTATTTTTTATATATTTTTTTTTGCGATGAAGTCTGACTGCCTGACTTCTTCTTTTTTTAATAAACGATGAAACCTTTTGAATTTTTTATTTATTTTATTTATTTTATTTTTTTATTTTTTTAGGTGATAATGCGTAACTTTTTTATTTATTCATTTATTTATTTAGATAGGCGATGAGACCTTCTAAATTTTTTTTATTTATTTATTTACTTTTATTTTATTATTATTGTTTTATTTTTTTTCTTTTTTAATTTTAATTTTTTTGTTCGGTATCCCGCGGGATGCAACCCGCGATTACATCCGCGGGTTGCGTCCCGCAGGTTGTATCCCGCGGGTTGCGTCCCGCGATTGCATCCGTAGGTTGCGTCCCGCAATTGCATCTGCGGGTTGCATCCCGCGGGTTCCATCCCGCAATTGCATCTGCGGGTTGCGTCCCGCGATTGCATCCGCGAGTTGCGTCCAGCGATTGCATCTGCGGGTTGCGTCCTGCGGGTCCCGCATTGCGACCGCGGGTTGCATCTTGCGATTGCATCACTTTTTTTTTTATAGACGATGACATCTTGTCAATTTTGGTGGGCGATGACACCTCACATTTATTTATCGTTACCCGGCGATAACGCCCAAGCTCGCCTAGGCTCCAAATAAAAAAAAATTAAAGATCGGATTGGGCCGCCAAGCTCTCACTGTAGTCGCCAATTCTTATATGCCCAAAAAATTGAATCTTTCTTTAAATTGCAAATTTGATTTTGGATTACAGTAATAAAAGAAAAATTACAAAGAAATCCAAGATTGTGAGAATAGGGATTGATTGATTGCACTTTTCTTTTATTTTTGTGGGTTCAGGCAGCGGTGGAGTCTTAATTCTGCACTCCGTTGACGATCTAATCTCTCTGGATTGGAAAACTCCTCTCTGGATTTTTTTTTGACTCTGAGACGACGTAGATCTCCTTTTTTTTTTTTGACTCCCCGTCTCTGAAAAATTACCTCTAAAAAGAATCCCCCTGTTATGAACTCCGCTACCAATTTTATAAATTGAGAAGCGCTTCCAATCTGACTCAAAATCTTCCCTCGAATCCGGATTAAATCTACGTAATTAATCCCTAAAAATCTGGATCACAATGCAAACAGAACGGAAGCGGAAGACATCTCGCGGGAGCTCTTGCGGGTTGCAACCCGTGGGAGCTTCCTGCGAGGTGCAACCCGCGGGAGCTCCCGCGGGTGCCACCCGTTGGATCTCCCGCGGGAGTTCCCGCGGGTGCTCACCAGCGGGAATTATTCCCTTTTTTTTTTTGGATATCTACATATAGCTTTATATCACATGTGACCAAACCATCATGGGAAATTTTCTCTCATCTTCTCTTCTATGAAAAGTTATGTCTATCTTAGCACAATTACTCATTTCTCATTTTATCAATCCTAATTTTACTGCACATCCAATAAAGTATGTGCATCTCTTTATGTGAATAATGTGCATTTATTACACAACATTTCATGTTATATAACAAAATAAATTTAATAGCGATCTTATAAAAATTTTCCTTCAGCTACAGCAGAACATTACAGTCGCATAAAACTCCCTTATGCTCCGTTTCAACTAACTAGCTTGGATTTGTAGTTGACATCTCTATCGATCTCTCCATTGTTAAAAAAATGTGTTATATATGAACAATTTATATTTTAAATATCATTAGTAATTTATTGCTTCCAAATAAAAAGATAAAAAATAAAAACAATAAAAGGAAAAAAAATCTTGATATATGCTCAAAGAGTTCTCCATGATTTTGTTTTAGCAAAAATTAATTGTATCTAATACCATTAAGAAAAATGAGAGCTCAAATATATGTAAATTAGCATTTAAAGTGATCTAAAAATGATAAAAAAATTCAAAAAATATTAACAAAAGAAAGTCTCAGATTGGTCGACTAAGGCCATGAGGTTATCGACCATGACTGATCATTTGTCAACTGAAGGAAGGGAGAACTGATAGTCTGGATTGACTGATCAGGAACAAGGTTAAATGGCCAATTAAATTAATAGAGAAAAATAATATTCTAGATTGGTCAATCAATAAGAGTGTTTATCCACCAATTATACTCATAAAATAGTATGTAAATTGTGTATCAATGGTTTTAGTATTCTCCATCCAAGATTTGGACTTATGAGATAAATTAAAGTAAAACCTAAGTTCTAGAACTAATAACCAACTAATATGAATGTGTGTGTATATCAAGGATTTAACAACATATCTTAAAATAAAAAATACACAATATTTACATTAAATCTCAGATAAATCATTTATCTTTAGATTGCCTTATATGTGCTTAAAATAAACTTAAATTTCTGAAATAAGGAATCTAGATACGATCCAACATCCTCCCCTATTTTATTGATCACAAATAGTTATTACAATATATTAGCTTATATAAACTTTGCCCCAAACAAAGCATAATTGCAATAATACTTACCATATTAAAAAGATAATTTAGACTCAATATCATTAATTATCTTCCTTTCATATCAACAAAAAGAGATTATATAGAGAAACTTGTCTCCATAACAAATTACAAATTAAATCTTGAAAAGATATAATATAGTTTTGAATTGTTACAAACTACTGAATAGTGTATAAGTTCGGGTACGACATAATGAAACAAACTACTAAGATGGTGGTGGTAAAAAATGATGGTAAAACATGTCCATCATTTGTAGTTGATTCTCTTGTATGAGAATTTATTGAGTCATCAACATATCATAGTCTTTTCTAAACTTATTTAAAATCTCTAAAAGAGCTTTCTAATTGGCAAGAGTAGGTTGAATGATGTCAAGTGTAGTAAATTGAGTGTTAATTATGGCTATTTTAGAGATATCCATCTTTTGAATGAAAGTGTTATATAATAGGCATTATTAAAATACTTTTAGATAGATGATAATTGATGGGATACTTGAGATGGAGGTGGCATAGTAGTAGGAGTAGACATAGACTAAGATTGAGTTTGGGGTGCTGGCTTAGCGGGTTCATGCATGAGATAGAGTTCTTGAGATGTCATGTAGACCATGATTACTATGTCAAAAGATATGATAAAATATTCATTTTTCTATTGCTTTATGTTGATAATATGTTAACATTATGCTTTTGTGCTCAAGAGGTGAACAAGTTAAAAAAACAACTGTGTAGCAAGTTTATAATAAAAGATCTACAAAGTTGATTCTTAATATGTGAATTATTAAGGACAAAGTGGCTAGTAAGTTAACTCTAGCATAAACTGAATATGTCATAAAGATTTTAAGAATGTTTAATATGCATACTGCTAAGCCAGTTAGCATCATTTTAGGTACTCATTTCTGGCTATTTAAAGATAGACACAAACTATTGAGACAAACCTGCTCATGTAGATTGGATACCATATTCTTCTATTGTTGGTAGTTATATGTATGCTTTGGTTTGCATCTCACCAGGGATATATCACATAAAAAGAGTTTGTGAGCAGGTACTAAGTAATCCAGGAAGGAGCATTGCAAGGTCATCAAATTGATTCTTTGAGATTTATGAGTACAAAAGTTGAGAATGTATTTTAGAGGAAGAAGTTTGTTAATGTATAGTTATGTCAATTCTGATTTAGCTAATAATATTGATGATAATATGAATACTGTAGGTTATGTCTACACATTAGGTAAACTGCTATTAGTTGGATCTCTCAATTATAATATATTATTGCTTTCTCTGCTGCAAAGGCTGAGTATGTTGCCATAGTAGAGGCTAGTAAGGAGATGACTCAGTTGCAAATTTTCTTGATCGAATTGGGAAAGGAGAAAAAAAAAATAGTACTTTATACAGTAATAATCAGAGTTCTATTTGTCTCGTGAAGAATTCAACATTTTATTCAAGAACAAAGTATATAAGAAAGAAGAACTATTTCATCCATGATCTTTTAAAAAATAAAGAATTGTTACTTAAGAAGATCTGAAGAAAGAAAAATCAGTTATTAAACTAAAGCTATGCATAATTTTAGTTGGCCTAGAAGCTTGAGACTTCAAAGTGTGCCACCAGGACGTGTTCATCACGTTGATAAGAAAACATAGTTGGATATGGATATATTTAGTCTCCAAGTGGAATATTATTAACCTTTATGGAGCCTAAAAATATTGTACACAAATCTCCAATTCCACGAATCTAGCTTCATAGTAAGTTAGTGAGGAGTGGCTGGGAGGCAGCATCCCCTTGTCCGAAGAGGGGTTTAAGGGCATAACCCAACACACACACACATATAGACACACACACACACATATATACACATACATACATACATATATATGCATATAAATATACATATACAGACACTCTCATCTTGTACTTAACACTATTCTCGAAATAGTAAAAAAAATTTTTTGGCGACTATGGATAAATCCAATTTGGAATGAATGCATATATTTCTATATTCATGTGGTTTCTTTTTTTTATTTTTTTTTATCCTTCTATAATTGCTACCCAGATCTGTGACATTCTCAACAGAAATACCCTCAAAATCAAAGTTTTTATGTAGTTGGTCCTTAACAAGGAAAAATCTAGTGAGGTGCAATATTTTAGAAGATGCTATTTTGTATGTCTTGATACGTGAAAACTTGGGATTGCCTATTGTCTAAGTGTCGCATGGCTAGAGCAACATGGGACATAGCATCAGCAGCCTTTGACATATTGTCACCACAAGCATGACCAAAGTAGTATGAAATATGAGATACAGCTTGATAAGCCTAGAAACATATTGTGCACTTTGTAGTCGTGTGGTGGGAGTGTTAGGTTTGGGGGGCGGGGGGAGGGGGGTATGTGTGTGTGTGAGAGGTGGAGTTGAGAGGTTTGGGGAGTTGTCGGTGTGTGTTGGGGATGAGAGAGGATAAACACATTTGCGCTTGTATATCATATTTCTTCATATCTCGTATTAGTTATTTCTGTGCATGTTAGGTTAAGGGGCAAATCCGAATAGAGTCCATAACTTTGCCATGGATGAAGAAGTACCGATGTTTGCTTGTTGAATATCAAAAAACCACCTCATTCCACATGTTACTCCTACAGTCATGACAACTGATATCATTATTAGAATTTTCCCTCACAAGTTACAGTGTATGAGCATCTGGATAAATGAAAGAGACTTCAATAAAGGAATAAAGGATATAAGAACAATTGGCATTAGTACACCTACAAAGAAGAGAACTATAATATATAATTCTCGACAATCTACAAGAACCACAAGATTAGCATCAAGTGGTACGAGGTGCTTTCCCACTATGGAAATGTTGAATTCATGTATGTTTGAACTTGAATTTTTGAGCCAATTCACTAGTTCAAAAATAAATGAATTAGGTGAATGGAAAATGGTTTTAAAGAGGAGTACATAGCAAAGGGAACAAAAAGGAAAGAAGAAAAATAGTCCCACATTGGCTAGAGTGTTGTTAGGATGTAGGTTTATATAGAATTATTTGTTTCATGTCATTGCTTATGTAAAAGAGGAGAAATCTTGAGCACCACGGGTGGTGCTACGCACCACTCGTACTCGAATGGGCGTTTAGGGCGCATTGGGCACTTTAGAGGTGTACTTGGCACTTCGCACGTACTTGGCACTTGGCGCACTTGGAACTTCGCACATTGGGCGCTTTAGAGGAGTTGAGGAGCCTTTGATTTTTTGGTGCTACTGGATTCGGGTTACCTTTATTGGATTCAGCTATTTGGATTCGACCCGCACCCGTTAAGAGTAGTTAGGATTTGGCCGTTGAGATCCAACGGTCGTCTGTCAACCGTTGCCATTAAACGGTCACAACTGTTAACAGCCAACCGTTGTGACCGTTAGCCCAGAAGCCTATAAATAGGCCTCTGTCTAGACCTTTGAAAGAACACATAATTTTCTTTTCTTCTCCCTTCTACTGCAGACAGAAACTCATAATTTTTAAAGAACACATAAGTTTCTGTTTCCAGAAGAACAGTTCTTTTTCCAATTCAGTCCTGCATTACATTATACAGAAAGTATTCTTTATCAGATTCGCCAGAGCAACATGATTGCAGCTTCCTTCCTGTTGCAGACCGATCGTTGTATCCTGGGAGACCGACGCCCACTGTTATCCAGAAGCAAGCGGTGGAGGGCGAATCGGTTTTAAGGAGATAGTGTCCAACACTAGCCTCGATCATCTTCCTGTCTTCATCAATTATGCATACGTTTATCCTTCTGAATAAAGGTTTTTCTTATATAAAAATGAAGTTGAGAATCAACTTAGCAAAAAGATAAAAATGCTAAGAAGTGATAGAGGTGGTTTATATGAGTCACCATTTGCACAAACTTGTGCAGAACATGGTATTGTATATCAAACAACTGCTCTTTACACACCTCAGCAAAATGGAATTGCTGAGCATAAGAACAGAATATTAAAGGAAATAATGAATGTCATGTTAATAAGTTCTGGTTTATCTCAGAACATGTGGGGGGAAGCTTTGCTTTCTGCTAATCATATTCTCAACAAAATGCCCTAAAAGAAACTAGATAAAACACCTTATGAATTATGGACAGGTCGAGCACCTAGCTATAAATTCTTAAGAGTATGGGGGTGTCTTGCAAATGTTGCAATTCCTACTCCTAAAAGAACTAAAATTGGACATAAAACTATTGATTGTATAGTCATTGATATGCACATAATAGCAGTGCTTATCGTTACTTTGTTTTCAAATCAGATCATTCAGAGATACATAAGTACTCTATTATTGAACTAGGAATTCAGTATTCTTTGAAAATATTTTTCCTAGTAAAGAATATGAACCAAATTTTCCTAACAGGACTTGTGATAAAGTTATAAGAGAAATATAATCTGATTCTGGAAATAAAACTAATGAGGATGAATGTAGACGGAGCAAAAGGGCCAGGGTTAATAAATCGTTTGGTTCGGACTTTCTAACATATATATTAGAAAAGGAACCTCAAACTTATAAAGAGACTATGTCTACACCTGAAGCTCCTTTTTGGAAAGAAGCTATAAATAATGAAATTGAATCAATTATTCAAAATCACACCTGGAAACTTGTGGATCTTCCTCCAGAAAGTAAACCATTAGGGTATAAATGGATCTTTAAGAGAAAGATAAAACCTGATGGGTCTATAGATAAATATAAAGCTAGACTTGTAGTAAAAGGCTATAGACAAAAGGAAGGTGTTGATTACTTTGATACATATTCACCTGTAACAAGAATAACATCCATAAGATTAATAATTGCTTTTGCTGCATTATATAACCTTGAACTTCACCAAATGGATGTAAAAACAGTATTTTTAAATGGTGAATTAGATGAAGAAATTTACATGGAACAACCTAAAGGGTTTGTAGTTCCAGGTAAAGAGAAAAAGGTGTGCAGACTTGTTAAGTCACTTTATGAACTTAAACAAGCACCTAAATAATGGCATGAAAAATTTGACCAAGTTATATTGTCAAAAGGATTTCGTTATAATGAATGTGATAAATGTGTATATGTAAAAGGGGATATGCACAACTATATCATTGTATGTTTATATGTGGATGATATGATTATCACCGGCAGCACGGTGGCTCTAATTAAAGAGGTAAAAATCTTGTTAACACAGAAATTTGACATGAAAGACTAAGGTATTGCAGATATTATTCTTTGTGTTAAAATCTCCAAGACATCTGATGGATATATCTTATCCCAGCCACATTATATCGAGAAGATACTCGAAAAATTTGACAAGAAAAATAATGATATAGTTAGGACACCTGTAGATATGAGTCTACATCTTACAAAGAATATAGGTGCTAGTATATCTCAATTAGAATATTCTCAAATCATTGGCAGTCTTATGTATTTAATGAACTGCACAAGACCTGATATTGCATACTCAGTAAGTAAACTGAGTAGGTTTATAAGTAATCCAGGGGAGAACCACTCGAAAGCAATAGTTATAGTACTCAAATATTTGAGGTACACTACTAACTATGGGTTGCACTATACTAGATATCCAGCAGCGATAGAAGGATACACTGATACTAACTGGATTACAGATTCTAAAGACATCAAATCCACAAGTGGATATGTATTTACTGTTGGAGGTGCAGCTATCTCTTGGAAATCTTCAAAACAAACGTGTATAGCTAGATCCACTATGGAATCTGAGTTTATTGCTTTAGATAAAGCTGGAGAAGAAGCAGAATGGGTTCGAAACTTTTTAGAAGATATTCCAACGTGGCCTAAACCTGTGTCAACAATTTGCATCCATTGCGACAATCGATCAGCAATTGGAAGGGTACATAATGTATTGTACAATGGAAAGTCACGACATATACGTCGTAGACATGATACTGTAAGACAGCTGCTTACAAACGGAATTATATCTCTTGATTATATAAAATCAAAAGATAATATTGCAGATCCATTCACAAAAGGCTTGAGCAGAAATTAAGTATATAAGTTATCGAGGGGAATGTGATTACAGCCTACTAAATAGAGTAACTCCATAATGGCAACCTAACCTAGCTGACTGAAGATCCCAAGATCTAGGTTCAAAGGGACAACCGAATTGTAGGGGAACTCGTAAGAATCACTGAGGAAATAATTCCTATCTCATTTCTATGGTAAAATAGTGATTAACCTGCAATGTGTAAGGACAAGCTAAGCTTTTAATAATCCTTATATCTTGAAAATCCAAGTAGAGTATAGCAGGTTACCTATATGAGTGTGAAGGGGCCGCTTCTATGAGAATAATAAAGGCTAAATTCTCTAGAGAACTCATAGAATTACCAGATTGTCCAGTGTAGATACCAGAAAAATAAAAATAATAAAACAGAATAATAATAAAAAAAATAATTATTATTTTTGCTCAGCTGGCCCACCCGCGGGAATTTCCCGCCGGTGCACCCGCGGGATTTCTCCCGCGGGAGCACCCGCGGGAATTTCCGCGGGTGCCAACCTGCGGAAATCCCGCGGGTGCACCCGCGGGATTTCTCCCGCGGGAGCACCCGCGTGAGGTCCCGCGGGTGCCAACCCACGGGAGGGCTCCCGCGGGTGCCTCCCGCGGGAGCAATCGCGCGGGTTGCCACCCGCGGGTGCCTCCCGCGGGAGCAATCTCGCGGGTTGCCACCCGCGGGAGCACTCCCGCAGGTGCTAACCCGCGGGTTGTTTTCCGTTTATTTATTTCCTATTTATTTCGCTAATATCTCATGATCCGATTTTTCAGGAAGGATTGGAGCCGGATTTCGAGATTCTTCGATCTATAAAATACAGAAATTTAGTCGGAGAAAGGACTTTTGGATTTTTGGATGATTTTGGGGCGAGCTCGTGAAATTGAGGAGCGGAGCAGAGCCATCCTCTTCCCGGTCAGACATTTTGAATCCACAATATTCAAAATGTTTTCAATGAATAAACATTTTGAATCCACTTGATGAAAATGTAAATAAACTCCAAAATTCTTGAAATTTAATCTCGTTAAAGTTAAAGAGATAGATATTCTAATTCTAGAAAAAGTTTAAAGGAAAATCATTGGATTACTGTATTTTTACCACTAGCTCATGTAATTTTTCCTGAGCTGACGGCTCACCTACAGTAATATATATATATATATATATATATATATATATATATATATATATATATATATATATGAGAAAACGGGAAAAATTATGTCATAGGAGGGGGGCTTTCTTCTATGATGTTTATGTGGACCAATAGGATATTTACATGTTGAAGGGTATTTTGGGGGAAAAAAATTAGATGGAGAGTTTTTTTTTTTTTTTTTTTAAACAACAGTTTTTTTAGTGCATGTGATCAATCCACATGTAAATATCCTATTAGTTCACTAAGCAGGGAGTCCCTCCTATGAAATAGTTTTTTCTGTTCTCTTATATATATATATATATATATATATATATATATATATATATATATATATATATATATATATATATATATATATACATATGGGATTACTGTAGTTGAGCCGCCAGCTCAGGAAAAGTTACGTGAGCTAGCGGCAAAACTATAATGATTCAATGATTTTTCATCAATTTTTTTAACAATTACTATCTCTATTTCCTTAACTTTTTTTGGATTAAATTTCATAAATTTTAGAGTTCATTTACCCTTTCATCAAGTGCATATAAAATGTTTTATTTATTGAAAACCGTTAATTTTGTATTAACTTGATGGAGGACCAAATTAAAACTAGAACCCAAGAAATTGGGTATGAGTGAACCCTAGGGGGTCTAGATCATAATCCAAAAGAAAATTTTTAAAAAATATTATTGGAAATAGTGAAAATGAACTGCAGCTCAGATAATTTGCGTGAGCTATCAGTCATTTCCATTTTTCTCATATATATATATATATATATATATATATATATATATATATATATATATATATATATATATACACATACATACATACATACATACATACATACATACATACATATATATATATAGAGAGAGAGAGAGAGAGAGAATGGGAAATTTACCGGCGGTGAAGGGAGTTCCTTCACCGCCGCTTAGGTGGCCCAATACAATTATTACACGTGACACCACTTAACCTAGCAAATAAAAAAACTCTTAACCACCCTTTGAGTGGCGTCATGTGCAATAATTGTATTGAGCCATCTAAGCAGCGGTGAAGGAACTCCCTTCACGGTGAATTTCCCATTTACTCATATATATATATATATATATATATATATATATATATATATATATATATATATATATATATATATATATATATATATATATATACATATATATATATATATATATATACATATATATATATATATATATATATACATATATATATATATATATAAGATTGGCCTGCATTAGTGCGGTGTTTCTAGGGGTGCGCATCGGTCGGTTCGGTTCGGTTTTTTGAAAAAAAACCGAACCGAACTTATAAAACCGAAACCGAACCGACCGAAAAAAAGTGAAAACCGAAAACCGAACCGAATTTTCATTTCGGTTCGGTTTTCGATTTTTAGGGTTTGAAACTAATTATGTTTATAAACGCATTTTTTTATTGGAAAAATAATAATTTTCTTTCTATTTTTTTCTTTTTCTACTTATTAAAATAACAATTACATGTTTTTCATTAAAAATTTAAAAGAAAAACACATTGAAAATAAATCAAAGAAAAAAAATAAGCTATAATTCTAAAAGTTCTGTTTTTTCGATCGGTTTCGATTGGAACTAAAGCCACCGAAATCCGACCCGAAATCCGTAAATAATTTCGGTTTTTAAACCGAACCGAAAACCGAATAAACTGAACAAATTGGTTTGGTTCGGTTTGGTTTTGCGATTCGGTTCGGTTTTTTCGGTTTTATGCTCAGCCCCAGGTGTTTCTAAGGTTCGAAGCAATGAAAAGTATTGTTAATCGAACAGGGGTTAAAGGTTACAAGCGCAAAAATGATAGAATTAAAAAAAAAAAAATAGTCTATAAGACTCGTGCATATGATCAGATAATGTCTTAGTACATATCATTAAAGTGGTCCTAGATCCAATCTAAACTTATTCACTTAAACAATATTATTAAAGTATAAACTAGTGAGAAACATATGTAAACGCCTAAAAAAATCCAAATATTTACCCAGCCCGTACTCAATCCACTTAACAATCGAGTAGGCTCTAGGTCTTTTGTAGACCCAACCTGATAGCATCTCTATCAATATTCTAGAAAACCAAATGGCTAGCTTTATAGAGATAAAAAAAAATATAATTATCACTACATAAGACTTTGTCATTGTAGAAATTATTTTGAGCTTTTATGAAATTAATTTGTGTTTTTATTGAAAAGGAGGAGTATTTTGTATTTTTTAAATTGAAAATTGGACTAATATTATATTAGGCCAGCTTTTAGTGATGGATGAGCTTACTAGAACTATTCAGAATGAGATACCTTGGTGTATACCATTTGCTGATAATATTGTCTTAGTTGATGAAATAAGAGCAGGGGTAAATGTCAAGTTAGAGTTATGAAGGCACATATTAGAATCTAGAGGTTTTAGATTGAGTAGGTCTAAAACAGAATATATAGAGTGTAAATTTAGTAAATGACATATCATAAACAATAATGCTGTAAAACTGGATGGGTAAGAGATACAAAATAGCAGTCAGTTTAGCTATTTAGGTTCTATTATTCAGAATGATGGAGATATCGATAATGATGTTAACCATAAGATACAAGCTGGCTGGTTGAAATGAAGGAGTGTAATGGGAGTTTTATGCGATCGTAACATTCCGTTAAGATTGAAAGGAAAATTTTATAGGACTGCTATTAGGCCAGTTTTATTATATAGCACGGAATGTTGGGCTTTAAAGAAACGTCATTCACGTTAAATAAGTATAGCAAAGATGCACATGCTCCGCTGGATATGCAGTAACACTAGGAGAGATAAAGTAAAAAATGAACATATTCGTACTAAGATAGGTGTAGTTCCCATCGATGAGAAGATGCGAGAAAATCGCTTATGATGGTTTGGTCATGTGCAGCGTAGGCTTACAAATGCACCAGTTCGATGGGAGAGTTTATCAATGTAGGACAAGTTAAAAGAACGAAGGGAATACCGAAGAAAATATGGATAGAGGTAATACGAAAAGATATGGATTGTAGAGATTTAAATGAGAAGATATTACTTGATAGAAATGAATGGAGAAAGACTATAAAAATGATTGATCCGCGCGTGATTCTCTTTTTTGGTTTATGTAGCCTACCCCAAAGACTTGGGATAAAAGGCTTAGTTGTTGTTGTATTATATTAGGCCAGCTTTATTATATGACACGGAATGTTGGGCTATAAAAAAACTTCATTTACAGAAAATAAGTGTAATAGAGATGCGCATGCTCCGCTGGATATGCGGCAACACTAGGAGAGATAAATGATAAATGAAAATATTCGTGCTAAGATAGGTGTAGCTCCTATCGATGAGAAGATGCGAGAAAATCACTTACGATGGTTTGGTCATGTGCAACATAGGCCTACAAATGCACCAATTCAACGAGTAGAGTTTATCAATGTAGGACAAGTTTAAAAAAAAATGAAGGAAAGACGAAAAAAAATATGGATAGAGGTGATACGAAAAGATATAGATTCTAGAGATTTAAATGAGAAGATATTACTTGATAAAAATGAATGGAGAAAGACTATCAAAGTGATGCGTGATTCTCTTTTTTGGTTCATGTAGCCTACCCCAAATACTTGGGATAAAAGGCTTAGTTGTTGTTGATGTATTATATATGTTCGCAGCAGAATTTCTTTACTTTCCTTCCATTGAATT
Source organism: Dracaena cambodiana (assembly GCA_036321105.1). NCBI lineage: Eukaryota > Viridiplantae > Streptophyta > Magnoliopsida > Asparagales > Asparagaceae > Dracaena > Dracaena cambodiana. The sequence continues at coordinate 31,228,995 of JAYEPQ010000018.1, forward strand.
AACTTAAATTACAACGAAAGTGAACAAGAAAAAGAAAGAACAAACGAGAGGATTTTATATTTCAATCGCTCTTTTTTACAATATAACGTGGGATCTGTGTGGCGATGGGATCTATCGATGTAGTTCCTTTGGACGATCTGATGACGATGGTCTTCTTGCTCTTGATGAAGAAGATGCCGGTCGACTTTGGATGATCTTCTCTGGTCTTGATTCGTTCAAGGCTCTCACGCGTAACTCGAACTTCATAAAAACTTTTGAAAGATCTCTTAAAGATTGATGATCATCTATGGATTGATTTATTATTTATTGATGATCCCTAAAGTCTCCTCAAAGAGGGTATTTATAGACGTTGGTGGTTATGAGAGTTTCCATAGGAATAGGAATCAAGATTTCCATAGGAATGAAATCAAGATTTTTGTATTCATCAAGGATTCTAATCAAATATTTAATATTGATTTAAATCTCTTGATTTGGAATTCTGATTGGACTTAATTTGGGTATTGGATAAACCCAAATCTCAATCTCAATCAATTTAAGATTCTGATTGGACTCAATTTAGATATTGGATAAGTCCAAATTTTAATCACAATCAATTTAGGATTCTGATTAAATCTGCTCACGCGGAGTTAACGCGGAGCTAAATTTATCAGAACGCGGAGCTATGGATTAGCTCCGCGTTTTGCTCAAACGCGAGGCTAAAATAGCCAAACGTGGAGCTAAAGAGTTAGCTCCGCGTTCTGTGTGGAAAATTCCTTTTTACTTAGAAATTTTCACTACCAACAGAACCCCCTCCAAAGTTTTCAAAATGGCTTTGAACTTAGCAAATTTTGAAATACTTTGGATCTTTAATTTGGTGATCAAGTTAAGATCAAAAAATTCGGCAGAGGTGCTTAATCGCACATGCTTGAAACTTTGATGGAGGCGGTTCAAGGCTCTCATGCGTAATTTGAACTGCACACGCCAAGATGATAGGGTCATGATCATCGGATTTCAGCAGAGGCGCCTAATTGCACATGCCTGGTCCAAGTGCTCTCACGCGTAACTTGAACGGAGATGAGAATAATCCAAATCATACTGTCAGAGGTAAGAGTTTAACATGACAGGTTTTACGGGATTTTTAGCAAACCCCAAACTATCAACGGATTTGATTAGCCTTTACCAATCGCCATTTGCGTTGGGCTAGCCATGCTATTCCCCTCAGTATAGTGAGTTGTCGAGAAATTGACTTCCTCTCCCCCTTGCCTTTAATCAGTATTGGGTAGTTAATTTCATACTTTTACCCCCAGTATGATAGGGTTGGCGAGGAACTTGATCTCCTCTTCCCGCCGCTTTAACAGTATTGGGCAAAATTTTTTATTTATAGTACTCAATTAGCCATTCCAATGGCTATTGAGAATAACAGAAGCATGATATTTATCATCGTCAATATTTTCGGCACCCCCGGCCAAATCCGGCTGTTAACCAATGAGGACGATTCGATCGCAGCTGTGGTTCGGAGCATACCCAAGGGGCTAGCTTGTAAGTGCGGGCTGCCCGTACTTGGTGTCGATATTGACTTCCCTACTAGTACAGGGATCGCTCTGGCAGGGAACTCATTGGTTCATATTACTAAAGTTGCCATATTTGCAGAAACTTTCTTCTGTTCCTCTTTAAGTGTGAGAACTCCGGCTTCTATCAATGCCTGAATTCGGTTCTTAAGAGGATAGCAATCCTTAGTTGGGTGCCCGACGTTCCGATGGTACAGGCAATAGTTAGGGTCGTTGGTTTTACCAACGTCTTCCGGTTTTCTATTTTTCGAAAGTTTTAGCAAGCCCTTTCTGAGGAGGAGATAGAATAGAGTACCGGTCTGCTCAATCTTGAATGTATAAGTTTTATCTTGTCGGGGCCTACTTTGACCTGCACCTCTCGGATTGTGAGGTCTTGGTTTTGGACCTGCAATTGACGTCATCACAGCCTTCCCTTTATTTTTAGGATTCTGTGGATATGACCTGTTATTCATAGAGTTTTTCGTGCTACGAGATTCCTCAATCCGGCGAATTATATCTTCCGCCTGCCTCCCTGCTTCAGCAGATCTTTCCAAGTTTTGGACTCTACAGCTCCCATTCTTATCAGCACGTCAGTCCTGAAGTTATACTTGCAGGTTTCCACCAGAGTTTCCTAGACCATTCCGTGTTTGCAGTGCACGGACTTCTCCCGGAATCTTTCTATAAAATCCTTTACCGTTTCTTGCTCACCTTGCTTTGTTGTAAGGAGGGAATGAACGGATATTTCGGTATCATCCTCGAAGAAGCATGCGAGGAATTGTTTCTCAACGTCAAACCAGGTATTGATAGTACCTGAGGGCAGCTGCATAAACCATGTAAAGGCAGGCCCTCGCAGGGTGCTTGCAAATACTTTGGTCATTACGGGATCATTTCCCATTAGATGACCTACCTGCGATAAAAAGTAATATAGGTGCTGGCTTGGGGACTCCTTCCCATCATATGACTCCAATTTGAGGGGTTTATATTTTTCTGGATAAGGGGCGAAGTCCCATTCAGGCGGGTATGGTCTTGAAACCCCCGATTCTTTCAATTCTTTTTTGTGCATTAAGGTATCCAGTTGGCTTTGCAATTTTTTGATCTTTTCTCCATGAGGATCATGGAAAGAGTATTTGTCATCATCCTCATACATCGAATAAGCCTTTTCTTCTTTAGTTTCTTCATTTGTCTTAGGTGGCGGTTCCGAAGAAGTTTTAGCCTTATCATTGGCTATCTTCTGGGTATTTTCGACCACTTTTAGAAGCATTAGTTTGATATCATTAATGGCCTTTTGCTGACCTCGAATCATCTGCTCTTGAATTTCTATCCTCTGGTCAATATCATCTGACCTGTCTACCATGTGCGAGTGTGATTTCAGTGATCGGGAGGATGCACAAGATTGTATGGAAGCTATGGCTGAATTGTCGTTGTCATTATCATAAGAATCTTTTGCAAGTTTCTTGTATTTTCGAGGAGCGACAGCGCCTGATTTGAGCCGGGTGAAATGATGAGGTTCTTCATCATCTACATCTGACTCATATTCTTTCTCCATAATTTTTTTGCCTTTGCCGACCATATTTGAGGTCACTGCGTTTAATTCTTTTTCTTTAATTTTGTATCTCAGATCATTCTTTCTCCTTTTTGGAGTACCTTGATGAGACTCAGTTATTCTGTTAAATATAGACATTCTCTTCTTAGTACAACAGTAATTATCCAATACAGCAGATATGGCTGTTATGAGCTGCTCACAATGACATGTTGAGTGTGGCTGAGCTTGAGTCATATTTCTCATTTTTGTCAAGTAATTTCTGAGATTGGTGACCTTAGATGACGAAGAATCGTGCGAGCCACCTAATTGTTGAGAGGGTTCAGGGGCCCACTGAACCTTCTTGGAATCATTAGAGTCAAGTCCTGATCCAATAGTGTGATTATCAAACCTGATTCTATATTCAGGTTGATTTACGCGGAGCTGAGAACTAGCTTCGCGTTCTGGCAAGCGGAGCTGAGAATTAGCTTCGCGTTTTGATACGCGGGGCTGAATAATAACTTCGCATTTTTGCACAGCCTCGCGTTTCACGCTAGCTTGGCGTCTCTGTAGAAGTTTATCTTCTGAGATATTAGTCTCGCGTGGAGAAAAATTCTTGCATGCTAGCTTATTCTTGCGATTATCGCAAGTCACAACTTCGCGTCTAGCGCGATTTTTACGATTAACGACAATCAGCCAATCATCTTCGCGATTTACGCGGAGGTGCGGCATCTTGCGTTTCTCGCAAGTACTACTGGCTTCGCGTTTCTCGCTAAGTCCAGTATTAGCCTCGCGTGGAGAATCACATGCTGGCTGTAAGGAATCTTTATCCTCGCGTTCCTCGCGAGTGTAAGAAATCTTGCATTTATCGCAAGTCTTACTGGCTTCGAGTTTATCGCTAAGTCCAGTAATAACCTCGTATGGAGAATCACACGCTGAGTTTAGGAAAGTTTTATCCTCGCGTTTATCGCGAGTGTCAAAAATCTTGCGTTTCTCGCAAGTACTACTGGCTTCGCGTTTATTGCTTAGCTCAGTATCAGCCTCGCGTGGAGAATCACACGCTGGCTTTATTGAATTTTTATCCTCGCGTTTATCGCGAGTGTCAAAAATTTTGCGTTTCTCGCAAGTTGTACTGGCTTCGCGTTTATCGCTAGGCCCAGTAATAGCCTCGCGTGGAGAATTACATGCTGGCTTTAAAGAATTTTTATCCTCGCGTTTATCGCGAGTGTTAGAAATTTTGCGATTAACGCAAATCTTACTGGCTTTACGTTTCTCGCTAAGCTCAGTAATAACCTCGCATGGAGAATCACACGCTGGCTTTTCCTTGCGATCAACGCAAGTTGCAACTTCGCGTTTAACGCGATAATGACTGGTCTCGCAATTAACGCGAGTCAGTTTGCGAGGGACCATAGCCTCGCGTTCAATGAAGTTAGCCTCACGTTCAATGCGTGCTTTGAGGGCCTTTCGCCTAGCTCTCCGATTTCTATTTCGGAGTTGGGTTCTGGTCAATCCAGTTCCCATGCCTTTTTCGACAGTAGAGAGGCCATCCTCTGTTAGGATTTCCTGCCCAAACAACGACTCTATAGCCGCGGTCTCCAAGGATCCTCGTTCATCGGTGGATACATTTTTACCCGTTGCTCGGGTATTGGAGCGCACGCAACGATAGTGTCGTGTTTCATCCAGGTTACCTGTTTCAGAGGAGAGGTACTCATTGTACTTCTGCTGGTCGATTTCAACGACGAGCATATCTACATCGGATCTGATCCTATCGACGTCAGATTGCGCCACGATCTCTTCTCTGGTGAAAGAGACTTCTCCCACTGTGGTCGCCAGTTTGTTCGCAGCAGAATTTCTTTGTTTTCCTTCCATTGAATTAACTTAAATTATAACGAAAGTGAACAAGAAAAAGAAAGAACAAACGAGAGGATTTTATATCTTAAACGCTCTCTTTTACAATATGATGTGGGATCTGTGTGGCGATGAGATCTATCGATGTTGTTCCTTTGGACGATCTGATGACGATGGTCTTCTTGCTCTTGATGAAGAAGATGCCGGCCGATTTTGGATGATCTTCTCTGGTCTTGATTCGTTCAAGGCTCTCACACGTAACTCGAACTTCACAAAAACTTTCGAAAGATCTCTTAAAGATTGATGATCATTTATGGATTGATATATTATTTATTGATGATTCCTAAAGTCTCCTCAAAGAGGGTATTTATAGACTTTAGTGGTTATGAGAGTTTCCATAGGAATAGGAATCAAGATTTTCATAGGAATAGAAATCAAGATTTTTGTATTCATCAAGGATTCTAATCAAATATTTAATATTGATTTAAATCTCTTAATTTGGAATTCTGATTGGACTCAATTTGGGTATTGGATAAGCCCAAATCTCAATCTCAATCAATTTAAGATTCTGATTAGACTCAATTTGGATATTGGATAAGTCCAAATTTCAATCACAATCAATTTAGGATTCTGATGAAATCTGCTCACGCGGAGTTAACGCGGAGCTAAATTTATCAAAACGCGGAGCTATGGATTAGCTCCGCATTTTGCTCAAACGCGAGGCTAAAATAGCCAAACGCGGAGCTAAAGAGTTAGCTCCGCGTTCTGTGTGGAAAATTCCTTTTTATTTAGAAATTTTCACTACCAACATTATATTAGGCCAGTTTTATTATATGACATGGAATGTTGGGCTATAAAAAAACGTCATTTACAGAAAATAAGTGTAACAGAGATGCGCATGCTCCGCTGGATATGCGGCAACATTAGGAGAGATAAAATGAGAAATGAAGATATTCGTGCTAAGATAGGTGTAGCTCATATCGATGAGAAGATGCGAGAAAATCACTTACGATGGTTTTGTCATGTGCAACGTAGGCCTACAAATGCACCACTTCAACGAGTAGAGTTTATCAATGTAGGACAAGTTTAAAAAAATGAAGGAAAGACGGAAAAAAATATGGATAGAGGTGATAAGAAAAGATATAGATTCTAGAGATTTAAATGAGAAGATATTACTTGATAGAAATGAATGGAGAAAGACTATCAAAGTGATTGATCCGTGCGTGATTCTCTTTTTTGGTTCATGTAGCCTACCCCAAATACTTGGGATAAAAGGCTTAGTTGTTGTTTTTGATGTATTATATTAGGCCAGTTTTATTATATGACACGGAATGTTGGGCTATAAAAAAACATCATTTACAGAAAATAAGTGTAATAGAGATGCGCATGCTTCACTGGATATGTGGCAACACTAGGAGAGATAAAGTGAAAAATGAAGATATTTGTGTAAAAGTAAATGTAGCTCTTATCGATGAGAAGATGCGAGAAAATCACTTACGATGGTTTGGTCATGTGCAACGTAGGCCTACAAATGTACCAGTTCGACGAGTGGAGTTTATCAATATATGACAAGTTAAAAAAAATGAAAAGAAAACCAAATAAAATATGGATAGAGATCTTAAATGAGGAGATATTACTTGATAGAAATGAATGGAGAAGGACTATCAAAGTGATTGATCCGGCTTGATTCTCTTTTTTGATTTGTATGGCCTACTCCAAATACTTCGGATAAAAGGCTTAATTGTTGTTGTTAAAAATTGGACTAATATTGTCATAATATAGTCTCTAATTTTGAGTTTGAGTAGAATATTGAAAGTCAGTTGAGTGCAACAAAATCACATGCATACATCTACCATGATTAATGAAGTTTTTTTTTATGTACTTATCGAAAAATCATAAAAAATTAAATCTAACGATAATGTTCCATTAAACACATATTTCCTCTCACCTAAATTCACGCGGAAAATTTGGTAAGTTAATCAAGAAAAGCAAAAAAAAAAAAAAAAGTGAAAGGAAAAAAGAAAAGAAAAGAAAATTGCTCTTTTTGCGGAGAGAGAGAGAAAGAGGCATTCCAATAGAGGAGAGAGAGAGAGAAAGAGAGAAGGATGAGAAGGGAGTCTCTTTGATCGAAACCAAGGGGCAAAGAAAGAGAGAGATAGAGAGAGAGAGAGACCCTTTCCACATTGATTTCATTTTTTTTTTCTCTCTCTTTTTCTATCTCTCTCTTTCCAAATTATAAAATAATATTCCCCTTGTAAAACATTTTTGTATAAATTTTGAGATTTTATCCTTTTAGTTTTCAATTGGATTTTAAATTGGATTGTTTTTTTTTTTTTTATTCTTATCAAATTGTGATGGTTTCCGATGTGAGTAATGTGGCCACCTCCGAGCGCAAGAGGTTATATCAAGTTTGGCCGGGAAGAAATGTAAATGCTCTCTCTCTCTCTCTCTCTCTCTCTCTCTCTTTTTTAATTATTATGGCGATATATGATGTAACATTTTTTTTTTTTTTGTCTAATATTGATATATAGAACATTAAAACTTCATTATAGATATGTAGGTTTTTTTTTAGTGTAAACAGTAAGCTAATATCCCCTGTACTCCATTAATTAGAACTTAACAGAATATAGCATACAATACATATGTCACTCGATAGCGAGCAATATATGCTACAAAAAAAAAAGAACCAAAAATACAACAAATTGTAAAATAGAATATAAAGATAACAAGAAAACTAAAAATGAGCCAAACTTGCTGCCAATGATGCCTCATTTGCTATCGAAGTTACCTCATTATATATATGTGGTTGATGTTTATGCTAATAAATACTTTCTTATTTTAGAGATTTTTTTGCGGCGGGAGATTGATATTTGGTCCGGATGCGCCCTCGCTACTTCTATCCATGCTTCTAATAGCCGGTCCATCGATAACCTTTTGCATTCAAGTGAGTCTAAAAATCATAAGGCATGCGAAGGATGATATCAGGGAAGGGGTCGATACCCATATTCTGCTCATATGGATCCCATCACTACTTGTGGCAGTATTTGTAACAGTCGCGGTAAGTGATTATGCTTAAGGGTATGCTTGGGAGATTAGTTATGAAGTGTTTTTGGGTATTTTGAAATAATATGTTATGAGGTGTTCTAAAAAACTATTGCTTGTGAGTTTTTGAATAAGTGTTTTAGGTGTTCTCAAAACACTCCAAAACACTTAGATATGTATTTTGAAGTGTTTTTTAGAATACTCCAAATCGGAGTGTTTTAGAGTATTTAGAAATTTTATCCAAAACTACTCTCGTTCTAATGTCTCCCGCATCTTTTTTCTTTTCTCACTTTTTTTTCTTTCGCTTTGCCTCATATCCGAACCTCTCTCGTATTTCTCATTTCTTTTTATATCATCTTCTCTTCCAAAAAGAGCCGCTATTTGTTTGCACAACAAGAAAAAAAAATCCATCTTTTATTTTCTTTAAAGAGAAACTTTAGAATTGTTCAATGCAACTCGATTCCAATCCGATCTCTTCTTTTATTAGAGAAAAAAAGATTTTCTTCTCAATTCAGATGAATATGATTTATTACCTTTCTATTTTATTTTTTTTTTATTAAATTCTCCAAATTATCATATCATTGTTGTTTTTGTTTATTTAATTTTTCAATCAAAATCTCAAAAAGTTATGATGCAAATCTATAATAAACTTAGTAATATTCCGAATGATAGTTTTTCTATATTGAGGGGAAAAAATTAATTTGATTGTGAAATTACCAGTCTAAAATGATGACATTTTGTTTTAGGTAAAATTATATTAATTTAAACATAATTTGTATAGAAGCGTACAAGTTAGAAATCCGCACAAATGCTTGGAATATTTTGATGTATTTATTTTTAAGAAAATAACCATGGAATAATGTTAATTAGATTTATTATGATGAGTAAATCTAGATATATTTTTTAAGGAGAGGTTGTCAATTTTACAAAATAGTTTTGAATTTTCTAATTTTTGAAATGTTTATGTAACTACTTCCTCCACAATGTAGCTACTCTCACTTATTTGTTTCCACTACCTAATTTTCTTAAAATTATAAATAAAAAATTCAAAAAACTTTATATGGTCCAATCCAATTTTCTCAAATTTCTAAATTTTCGATTTTCTATTGTGTTATTTTCAATCTCCTCTTCGTTTAGTAATATAGTAAGATTTTCTTGTCTTTTATATTTTTATGGAACCCATAAAAATTCATGAGAAACTAAACTTGCAAGCAGATGCTTGAACACTCCAAAACACTTTATTTTTGACATCCAAGGTAGCACAAGCTAACGTAGCTACTTGGTGGTGCAGGATATGATATTTCTATTCATGACATCGAGCAGAGATCCGGGCATAATACCGAGAAACCTGCATCCAGTCGAATCGGACGAATTAGCAGCATCCGACGTCGCGACTCCTTCGATGGAATGGATCAACGGAAGCGCACCGCACCTGAGACTCCCTCGAATGAAGGAGGTCGTGGTAAATGGTTTTGCAGTAAAAGTGAAATACTGCGACACGTGCTTGCTCTATCGCCCACCTCGTGCATCTCATTGTTCCATCTGCAACAACTGCGTTCAAAAGTTCGATCATCACTGTCCATGGGTCGGCCAGTGTATCGGACTAGTAAGTTAATTATATATACAACTCTTATCTCATAATTATGTTTATTTATTTATTATTTTTTTTTTTTTTGGCAATGTCTACAGCGCAGCTACATATTCTTTTTTTTAGTTTAAATCTTTATAAATTATAATTTACTCTCCTAAATCTTCATATTTAGGATTTAGTATCCAAATCCTTTAAGTTACTACAATTTAGTCCCCAGTTTATATTTTGATCCGATTTTTATGTTTTACCCCTGATTTCCTTCACTTAATTTCTCTTTCCCTCTTCCTCTCTTTTCTTAGTTCTTATTGGATTCCGCTTTCTTCTTCTTTTCTCTCTCTATTCATTTATTGGGTTATCTCTCTTTATATTGATACCAAATGTAGTATTCTCCGCTAAATGTATTAAAACTAGAAATGAATTTATCCAATATAGAGAGGGAGAACCCAATAAATGAATTTATATTGAGACTTAAAAGTTAATACATTTAGTGGAGAATAATACATTTGGTTTCAATATAGAGAGGGAGAACCCAATAAATAAATAAAGAAAGAAGATAAAAATAAATGGGAACCCATTAAGAACTAAGAAGAGAAGGGGGAGATGGAAGGGGAATAAAGTAAAGAAAATTAGGGATAAAACAGAAAAATCGGGCTAAAATATAAACTGGGTTATTAAATTATAGTAACTTAATGGATTGGGGGACAAAATCTAAATATGAAGATTTGGGGGACTAAATTATAATTTATATTTGAGGGACAGATCTGTAAATATCCATATATATATATATATAAGAAAAATGGAAATGAGCTGACAGCTCACGCAAGTTACCTGAGCTGCAGTTCATTTCCACTATCTCTAATAATATTTTTTTAAAAAAATCTCTTGGATTATGATCTCGACCCCCTAGGGTTCACTCATACCCAATTTCTTGGGTTTTAGTTTTGATTTGGTTCTCTATCAAGTTAACAAAAAATTAACGGTTTTCAATAAATAAAACATTTTGTATGCACTTGATGAAAGAATAAATGAATTCCAAAATTTATGAAATTTAATCTGAAAGAAATTAAGGAAGTAGAGATAGTAATTATTAAAAAAAATTGAAGAAAAATCATTGATCATTATAGTTTTGCCGCTTGCTCACGTAACTTTTCCTGAGCTGGCGGCTCACCTACAGTAATCCCTATATATATATATATATATATATATATATATATATATATATATATATATATATATATATATTCAACTCTTATCTCAGAATTATATTTATTTACTTACAGAATTCATTTTTTTTGGCAATGTCTGCAGCGTAACTACAGATTCTTTTTTATGTTTATATCGTCGGCGACCTTTCTCTGCATATACATCTTCGTATTTTCATGGCTGAATGTGATTGAAGGGAAAGTAAGTCACGATAATTCGATCTGGAAGTCCCTGGCAGATGAAATGGTATCGCTTTGCCTCATCGTGTACACTTTCATAACAGTCTGGTTCGTGGGCGGACTCACGGTGTTGCATCTGTATCTGATCAGCACAGACCAGGTAATATTTTTAGGGTTTTTACGTATCGGTTCCTTACATCTTTAAAAATTGAGATTTTTACGTATCTGTCTCTTAAATCTTTAAAAAATAGAATTTAGTCTCCTACATCTTCATATTTATAATTTAGTCTCCAGTCATATTTTTAATCCGAATTTTCCATTATACTCCTAAGTTACTTCACTTTAGTTCTCACGTTACTCTTCCTCATCTCTTTCACTTCTTATTGGGTTCCCTTCTCTATTCTTCTCTTATCTCTCTTCCCTCCCAGTTAAGCTCTAAAGTGAAGTAATTTAGGGGAACCCAATAAAAAGAGGGAAGAGAGAAAGAGGAGAATCATGAAGAGGAGAGGAAGAGAGAAGAAAGAGAGAAGAAAGAAGTAAACTGAAGTAACTCAGAGATATAACAGGAAAATTCGGGCCAAAATATAGTTGGGAGACTAAATTGTGATAACTTAAAGGATTTGTGGGACTAAATTATAAATATGAAGATTTTGGGGACTAAATTCTATTTTTTAATGATTTAAGAGACAAATATGTAAAAATACGACTTTAGTTCCTAAAATCTTCGATTTTAATTCTCCAAATCCTTTAAGTTACTTTATTTTTGTCCAAAATTTTCCGTTTTATCCCTGAAAGTGAGGGAAATATCAATTATTTCTATCACTTTCTTTTTCCTCCTCTCTTTATTTTATTATTAGGTTCCCTTCTTTTCATTGGATTAGAGTTTGGGGGAAAAAAAAAAGAAAGAAGAGAGAAATTAATTGGGAGGAAAGAGAGAGAGGAGAAGAATGGAGAGGAAAATCCAATACGAAGATGAAGAGAGGAGGAAGAGGGAGAGAAATAACTGTTATTTTCCTCCCTTCCACGAGTATAATGGAAAATTCAGGTCAAAAATTATCCCAGAAAACTAAAGTGAAGTAAGTTAAAGAATTTGAGAGCCTAAAATCAAAATTTGAAGATTTAATGGACTAAAGTCTAATTTTTAACCGATATGTAAAAAATCCCAATGTTTTTTTACTAGGGTTCAAAAAAGTTTTTAAGAAGAGACAACAAAAGAAAAAGAAAATTTCTCACAAGAACAGCAATTAAGAATGACATTCAATCACCCAAAATTCTAGCGAAAGAATTAGGATTGAATGTGAAAAATCTAAAATTTGATTATATATGGATATTTTCTAGAAATTTGAATTATCTTTTTTTTTTTTTTTTTTTATCTTCTCAATTTTCTATGGTTGGTATTAAAAATATGGGGATTTTACATATCTGTCCCTTAAAGCTTTAAAAATTAGAATTTAGTTCCCCAAAATCTTCATATTTATAATTTAGTCCCCAAATCTTTTAAATTACCTCACTTTAATCACCCATCCATATTTTTAGTCCGAATTTTCTATTATACTCCTGAGTTACTTTATTTTAGTCATCTTTTCCCTCTTCCTCCTCTCTTCTCCTTTTTATTGGGTTCCCCTCTCCATTCTTCTCCTCTCTCTCTCTCCTTCCAGTTAATTTCTAAAATGAAGTAACTTAAGGGAACCCAATAAGAAGAGGGAAGAGAGAGATGAGAAGAATGGAGAGGAAAACTCACTAAAAAGAGAAAGAGAGGAGGAAGAGGGAAGAAAAGACTAAACTGAAATAACTTAGAGGTATAACGGGAAATTCGGGTAAAAAAATATGACTAGGGGACTAAAGCGAGATAACTTAAAAGATTTGGGAGACTAAATTATAAATATGAAGATTTTGGGGAGACAGATATATAAAAACTTCTAAAAATATTCACACTGAAACCTTTGGTATGTTCTTACTTATAAAAATATGTAATTACAAAAAACAGCTATCAAAATCAAATGCTTATTAAATTATCATTGCCATTAAATCAAACAAAATCCATATCAGTAATTAGTGTACATATGTTGATATAGAAGGGCATGCAAAGAAAATATTAAGCTCAAAACTTGCATAATATTTATTTTAGGGGTATTTACTGTTTTGTCCCTCAAATCTTTATATATTATGATTTAGTCCCTCAAATCTTCATATTTAGTATTTAGTCCCCCAAATCTTCATATTTAGTATTTAGTCCCCCAAATCTTCTAAATTACTACAATTTAATCCCCTTTCCTAACTTCCTTTAATTTTTGACATGATATTACCATTTTATCCCTCTTTATTCATTTTTTCTCTTCCTCCTCTCTTCCTCCTCTCTTCTCTTTTTCTTCATTATTTCTTCTCTCTTCCTCCTCTCTTTTCCCAACGAAAAAAAGAGGAGGAAGAGAGAAGGAAGAGAAAAGAAGAATAATGAAGAAAAGGAGAAGAGAGGAGGAAAAGAGAGGAGAAGAGAAAGAATGAATAAGAAAGGGTAAAATGGTAATATCAGGTCAAAAATTAAAGGAAGTTAGGGAAGTGACTAAATTGTAGTAAGTTGAAGATTTGGGGGACTAAATCCTAAATACGAAGATTTGAGGAATAAACCAGTAACCTTTTATTTTAAGAATGTATCATCTTGAATTTATATATCATTTTTGTACTATTTTCTTTCTGCAGACAACTTACGAGAACTTTCGCTATCGGTATGACAAAAAGGACAATCCATTTAACAAAGGAGCATGGCAAAATTTCAAACATGTGTTCTTCTCAAAAATAGAACCTTCAATGAACGATTTTCGATCATGGGCGCTCCAAGACATAGCAGAAACCGAACCATTCCCTCCTCATGGTAACGGGATGGATGGATACATTGAGATGCTCGACATAGAAATGGGAAGAAAACATGGATCAGACGAGGACGACCACTCGTCTATGCCTGACATACTGCGTAACTTGGACTACAGCGTCATCGAACATGACTTGAAAGGAAATAATAGAAGGCACTTGGACGATGAGAATTTACCTTTTGCGTTTCCTATTCTTCATGAGCGTAGTGTTTAGCAGATGGAAGGGGTTCTTGATGTAAGTATTGATTGCAACAACAATGCTGCTTGATTTCTATAGTCATACTATCGAAGTAACAATCTATTGGGATTAGGGCTGAGCATAAAACCGAAAAAACAAAACCGAACCGAACTGCAAAACCGAACCGAACCTATTGGTTCGGTTTATTCTGTTTTCGGTTCGGTTCGGTTTAAAAACCGAAATTATTTACGGGTTTCGGGTCGGGTTTTGGTGGCTTTAGCTTCAACCGAAACCAACCGAAAAAACCGAACTTTTAGAATTATAGCTTATTTTTTTCTTTGATTTATTTTCAATGTGTCTTTATTTTAAATTTTTAATGAAAAACATGTGATTGTTATTTTCATAAGTAGAAAAACAAAAAAATAGAAAGAAAATTATTATTTTTCCTATAAAAAATATGTGTTTATCACATAATTAGTTTCAAACCCTAAAAATCGAAAACCGAACCGAACCGAAAATTCGGTTCGGTTTTCACTTTTTCGGTCGGTTCGGTTTCGGTTTTATAAGTTCGATTCGATTTTCGGTTGGTTTTTTTTCAAAAAACCGAACCGAATCGACCGATACTCACCCATACTTGGGATCAAAAGGCTTAGTTGTTGTTGCTGTTGTATATGTGGTAACAAATCTTTGTATACTTTCATATTCTTACTAATCAATACTTTCATGTGGAAAGAAAAGCTCCTTGAACATTACCAGTACTATAAGTTTGGGGTTTCTACATATCGGTTTCTTAAATCTTTAAAAATTAGGTTTTAGTTTCTGAAATCTTCATATTTTTTATTCCCCAAATTCTTTAAATTATAATTTTTGGCCTGAATTTTCCTCCCTTCTTTCTTTTTCCTCTCTTTTTCTTCTTGTTGGGATCCCCTCTCTATTGATATAGGATTATGCAATGAAAAGAAAGAAGGAAGAGAGAGAGATTAAAGAGAGAGAAAGAGGAGAAGAATTGAGAGGGGAACCAATAAGAAGAGGGAAATAACTGATATTTTCCTCACTTCCAGAGATATAACGGAAAATTCGTGTCAAAAATTATCAGGAGGACTAAAGTGAAGTAAATTAAAGGAGGGAAGGGAGGAAAATAACTGATATTTTCCTCACTTCCAGAGATATAACGGAAAATTCGTATAAAAAATTATCAGGAGGACTAAAGTGAAGTAAATTAAAGGAGGGAAGGGAGGAAAATAACTGATATTTTTCTCACTTCCAGAGATATAACGGAAAATTCGTGTCAAAAATTATCAGGAGGACTAAAGTGAAGTAAGTTAAAGGATTTTTGAGAGTAAAATCAAAATATGAAAATTTTAGGGATTAAATTCTAATTTTTAAAAATTTAAGGAACCTATATATAAAAACCCCTATAATTTTTGAAAACAAAAGAATTTTGGAAGATTCGATATAGGTTGTAGAACATTTAGAGAACGATTAGATTGCAATTGTTGATAAATTTTGCTAGGGAGAAGAATTTAGAAAAAAAATAAATAAACAATGTTGTTGACTAGTTACTACTATAAATTGATTAACCTTACAATTATATAATCTATGTTACTCAATTTTTACAACATTATGAACGACCACTATGTAATTGAAACAATTAAATGTCATTTTTAACAATATTCATAAAATAGAAATCGAATCATTTGGACTACAGATTATCGCTCTCTACTACTACTGATGCTGGTGGTGAACACTACTATATGCTCCAGCGGCTTCATCCGACTCTGACCGAAATCGGTTGGAATTCGGTCGGAAAATCTTTTCGGCGATGTTTGAAATCTTCTATTCTCGAATCCGATCGGAAAACTCGAATTTCCGACCGATCGACTAACTGAATGTTTAAACACTAACTCCACCGGTGACTTTGACGACTTCACCCGACTCCGATCAAAATTGATTTCCGACGATAATCAAAGCGTTTTATACTTACATCCGATCGGAAAACTTTGATTTCCGACCGATCCGCATACTAAACATATTCTTTCACATCATATCAACGGATACATTGGGAGTTTCCAAAGGAGCACACTATTTTTCCTAATGAGTCCGCTTTATAGTGTTTTCTTGGAAGTCCTAACAGTCATAAGTGGGCTCACTAGGAAAAGAAAAAGGTGTGCTCCTTTAGAAACTCTCGAACACCAGGAATCCTATTCATAGAACCTGCCACGTGGCCCCATCTCTACCAGTACCCTAGATTACACTTAAGATCAAAGGCATCCTCCAAACCCGTATTTCCACGTGTCAACACCTCATTAGAAGCCATAGATTCCTACGGATGAGACACAGCACAACAACATCCTTCTAAAGACACACCTCCTCACCCCTCTCAATCCCATTCCCCCACCACGATCAGCTCAACAATGGCGGCAGCAGCGGCAGCAGCAGCAGAGCTCTCCCTCGTAAAGCCCATCAACCCCCTCACCAGGCCCACCACCACCCTCCGCCCAACCTTCAATGTCCGGGCCACGGCCGCCCCTGCCGCTGCCGCCAGCCGGAGGCCCAAGAAGCCGTCGGGCAAGACGGAGATCAAAGAAACCCTGCTGACGCCACGGTTCTATACAACTGATTTCGACGAGATGGAGATGCTGTTCAACAAGGAGATTAACAAGAAGCTGAACCAGACGGAGTTCGAGGCGCTGCTCAGCGAATTCAAGACCGACTACAACCAGACCCACTTCGTCCGGAACAAGGAGTTCAAGGAGGCGGCCGACAAGATGCAGGGGCCGATGAGGCAGATCTTTGTCGAGTTCCTGGAGAGGTCCTGCACCGCCGAGTTCTCGGGGTTCTTGCTGTACAAGGAACTCGGCCGAAGGCTCAAGGTTAGATCTTGACGATATCCATCTCACTGTGATATCTCCACATTTTGCTACTGTAGTTAATTTTTTTTTTTTTTTTTTGGCTTAAGCATTCTGTTAGTCAGGATTCAGAAGGGAGTTTCTAAATGCGCCCCCCATCTTTTTGTTAGTGATTCCAATTTTTTAGTCCAAGAGAATTTAAAATATAGATATTTTTTCTAAATTAAAACTATTATTTTCTTTTCTTTTTCCGAAATTTCTCTCTTCCTGCACTCCTACCTAGTAACACCAGCAGCAACATTGGTAGCGACAGCAACGACTACAGTTGCAGCAATGGCGGGCTTACTAAGAAAAAGGACTGGTTTTTTTTAAAAAAAAAATCATGATAAACCTGTAGTTATTTGATTTTTAAGTCACGGTGGCCACTAAGAAAAAGATAGAGTGCATTTAGAAACTCCCTAATCAGAAATTAGAGTTAGCTTCTGACTAAGGAGGGGACATACTAGACTTACATAGTAAAATAAAGGGCTAATTAAACTTAGACCTCATGTAATATGTGCAATGTATAATTTATTACTTTTAAATTTTAAAACTCTCACTTAGATCTCTCACACTTAGACTCTCTGGACTATCTAAGTAATCGTATTTTAATTACACTCAGACCACCTGGTTTAGTATGTATAAGTCAGAGTTTTAAAATTTATGAGTGATAAATTATACACCCTCTATATTACAGGGAATTGAGTGTAAGAAGAAAAGAGGAAGGTCCTGAGCCAGATCGTAAGTCCTGCTCGTGACATAGTAAATTTTTTGCGTAGAGAGCTTAGTTAATTTAATAAGCCTTCGATTCAGTTATAGCCACAAAACAAGTTGGTATTAGTTTTTTTTTTTTTTTTTTTTTTTTTTTTTCTTTTTCTTTTTCTAATCAACAAGTTGGTATTAGTTGAGAAAGGGAAATTTGAAACGACCACACCACTTGAGCTCACCATTTGCTTGGTGAGCACTACCTCTCTTTATGGTGAGCACTACTTCTCTCTTCTTAAAAAGGGAGAGTTTTTCTTGGTGAGCACCCGTTCTTCTAATTTTAATCCTCTCAAAACCTCTCCACCTTTTATCCCAACCCATATTCTCTCTCCTCTACTCGCTCTCCCATGCTAGCCCCCTCCTTCGGTCCAACAGTTGCTTTCCCCCCACTCATCCACCCAACAAGTCAGTCAGCCTCTCCAATCAGTTCCTCAACTAAATTGATCGCCCACATACTACCAGTTCCACGCCTCACTTACCAAGTGTAGTTTCCACTCTTTCCACACTACCGTTCCCAATATCCTTATCACAATATACACTAAGTGCATGGACCTCAACAGAGCACGCAACGTGTTCGACAAAATGCCCAAATGAGACGAGGTCTTCCGAACTTTATCATTGCCGCACTCTAAGTGTTCAATAAAATACCTAGACGAGACTAGGATGAAGAGTAACTTTGTAAAAAAGAAAAAAAAAAAGTGGCAAACTTGTAATTCTTTACAAGTTAGGGTGAGATGCTCACTACCTCAAGTCATATAGAATTTCTAGTTGAGAAAACTAAAGTCGTCGAGTTGATGCCCTCCGCGTTCCGTTAATATGGATAACATAACGCTACTTTCAAGAAAGTGGTTTATGAATGCACCACTAGACCTTGCATAGACCTACAAGTCCAACATGTAAGCTGCTGCAAAATAAAAGAAAAAAAAATGGAATTTTAATGAAACAAGCTATTGAAGAGGAATAATTGTCCGGAGTTCATTCAGTCGAAGGAAACTGAGCAGAGACAATTCAACTGACAGCATGGGTTGTATGATAGAAGAAATTTTAATGAATAATTTTCTATATATACCAATTGTTCTGAATCCTCTGATCATATGCATTATACAAAATATATGATCGAATAAATGAAAACGTTATCGTTTATTCAATTCTTCGATTTGAAATTTGTTCATTGTATTGATTTTATGCGACAGAAAACCAATCCTGTTGTAGCTGAGATCTTTTCCCTCATGTCGAGGGACGAAGCCAGACATGCAGGGTATGTACCTACTGCACTGCAAGATTTATATTTTTCATAATCACAATGGACAATAAAGGCGTCACGGTTAGTCTGTAAAATTTAATCTTATATTTTGCAGATTCTTGAACAAGGGTCTGTCCGACTTCAACCTTGCATTGGATTTAGGATTCTTGACGAAAGCCAGGAAGTACACTTTCTTCAAGCCAAAGTTCATCTTCTACGCAACGTACCTCTCTGAAAAGATCGGATACTGGAGGTACATAACCATCTACAGGCACTTGAAGGCCAACCCCGAGTTCCAAGTGTATCCAATCTTCAAGTACTTTGAGAACTGGTGCCAGGACGAGAACAGGCACGGGGACTTCTTCTCCGCTCTGCTCAAGGCCCAGCCTCAGTTCCTCAATGACTGGAAGGCAAAGTTGTGGTCTCGATTCTTCTGCCTCTCGGTAGATATCATTGTCTACTTTCTCTGCGCCCATGCTAATATAACATCTGACATTGTTTATGAACTGTTTATGGCATGGCATGGCAGGTCTATGTGACTATGTACCTGAATGATTGCCAGAGGACTGCTTTCTACGAAGGCATTGGTCTCGACACCAAAGAATTCGACATGCACGTTATCATCGAGGCAAGTGTTTGTCCATAAACTTGCAGTCCTTTGTACTGACTTGTTTCGAAATTGTAGGTAGTAATGCAGAACCTAGCAGCTTGCTTCAGGCCATTAGATGTCTAAAGCTAGCATATACTTGTTGGTGATTTTATCTTGGGTTAATTACAGTCAGACCCCTCATAGTATTCGGGGTGTGTAACTTAACACCCCTAAAGTTTGAAACTCTCAAAAAACCCTCTGAACTGTTAACATTGTTAGTGAGGATTAGTTATTTTCACTTTTTTTTTTACTAAGGTGTACTATTGTCGCTCAAATTTCTATTCTACTCTCATCCCTCCCTTTAACCATCACACTCCCTCTCTCTCTCTCCCTCTCTCTCAGTCACTCATGCTCCCTCTCTGACTGGGAGAGAGGGATAGAGAGAGGGAGAGAGAGAGGGGAGAGAAAGAAAAGGGAGTATGCTGGTTAAAGGGAGGGATGATGGTAGAATAGGAATTTGAGGGACAAGAGTGCATTTTAGTAAAATAGGAGAGTGAAAATAACTCTCACTAACGGTGTTAACAGTCCAGAGGGTTTTTTGAGAGTTTCAAACTTCAGGAGTGTTAAGTTACACACCTCTAATACTACAGGGGGTCTGACTTTAATTAACTCTTTTATCTTTGTGCATCTGATCATGACCAAAAACACTATAGGCCTTACCAGAACTCATATATAAGAAATATATATAGTTTTTACATTCAATTCTTTTTAGAATAGCAGTATCTGATTGGTGTTCTAATTATATATGTCAAAATCTCTCGTATTAACAATCCCCAACTAATTTATTGCAGACGAACCGTACTACAGCAAGGATTTTTCCTGCAGTTCTTGATGTCGAGAATCCTGAGTTCAAGAGGAAGTTGGATAGGATGGTTGAGATCAACAAGAAGCTGATCGCAGTGGGAGAGAGCGATGACATTAATCCATTAGTGAAGAACTTTAAGAAGGTTCCTCTGATTGCAGCCTTGGTCTCCGAGCTCTTGGCTGCCTATCTCATGCCCCCGGTTGAGTCTGGATCTGTTGATTTCGCAGATTTTGAGCCACAAATAGTTTACTAATCTTTGCAAGTCCGTTACATGCGTTCTTGTGTTCAACAGATCAGGCAAGATTGACTTAAATCGAGTGTGATGTAAGTAAATTAGAATTCTTCAGTCAATTGTGAGCAGCTGAGTGTTGGTATCTTGTATTATTGTGCAATTTCTATAAACTGGCTCAATGTAATGTTAGCATCAATTTACTTATATAATTTGTATAATCTGAAAAATGACTTGTACACAAAGTCAAGAATCAATCTAACCAAAAAGTTTAAACCGATAGGTAGAGACGCCATCACTGTATTTAAACCTTTTAACTTTTTTTTTCTTCTATAAGATGTGAGACTATATTTACAATTGAACTTCTAACAATCTCTTTTTTTATTGTGAGTATACTGCAATCATTTATTAATCAATTATCTATAAACAATCTCAACTTTAGTCTAAAGCAGCAACCATTTTTATACAACAGTTACTAAATATTCACATGGTACACTCTGAGAAACCAAGTCTAAAGTCACATCCGATAATTTTGGACTTAACATCGGCTTCACTCTCCTTGAGCCACAACCTGGACTCTGATACCGTTTGTTGAAGAGAAATGCCAAGCTCCTTGTGAGCATACGATGGATTTTAAATATAAAATCAAGAACAATTTAACTCAAAAGCTTGGTGATTGATCTGAAAATGAGTGCACAAGATGGAGCAGGAACAATGCCAAGTCAACAAGCATAATTGACAGAGGCATCAAAAGCAACGACAACAAGAAGAAAAAAATATCTTCAACACGGAGGTGCGCAAGCGTGCGGGATGGGAATTTCCAAAGGAGCACACCTTTTTTCCTAGTGAGCCCACCCTCTTTTTTGAAAAGAGAGGGTTTTTTCTAATGAGCACACCTAAAATTTTAAAAACTACCATTCTCTATTTTTCTCAATAAGTTCCAGACTAGACAGTCCGGATTCTCTATAGTAGATCCGGACTTATAGTTCCGGATCCACCTTATCGGATCCGGACTGTATAGTCCGGATCAAAGAAAAATCCATCTTCAGGGCCTCCACCGCCTCTAACTCCCCTCCCCCTCCTCGTCCGCCCTCTTTTCCCCCTTCCACCACCTCGATCTCCAACGACATCTCCGAGATCGATTCGATTATGAAAAAAGATTCAATCTTTTGAGGGGTCTCGCCTCTATCCTTCTAGAGAAGTTAATGGAGGAAAAATGTCGACTGATAATTTTTTGGAGAGGATTCGGAGAGAGAGTTGAGAGATAGAAGAAAGAGAGATCCACCATAGTGGCGAAGGAGAGCAGGGATGGGAGCGACGGAGGAGAATGGTTGATGGGATCAATGAAGAGGAAGAAGGAGATGGAGAGAGAGAATAGAGAAGTTGAAGATAAGGGTATTTTTGTCAAAATTATAAATAAAAGAAAAATTTTAAGTGTGCTCATTAGAAAAATTGGTGTGCCCTTCTAGAAACTCCCATGCGGGATGCACACAATGACATACGCCCAGGATGGTGCGCCCAGGAGGCACGTGTGTAGGGTGGGCGAAAGCATGGACGACGCGACAGACTGGCGAGCAACATGGACGGTGCGCCCATGCAGCAGGTGACATACCCGCGCGCACGGCTCGGGCGCACATGCAGGCCGGCGCGTGAGTTGCGTGACGGGTGGTCGCGCTGAACAGCGCGTGCCCATTGGCATGGCAGCCCTAGTAGTTGTGGACAGCGGTGGCCATGGTGGCATGGAGCTGGCGGGATGCTGCTGCCATTAGGGCTTTGGAATCGATCAAAGAGGAGAATTTCTTTATGCTTAGGATTTGGTGTTTGTCCAACTACAAAACATCGCATCTGATTCAATATTTTATAACACATGGATGGTGTGATTTGTTGATAGCTCTAGAATGATAAAAATAACAGCGATGGAATTTTGAGTTTAGATCGAACGGTTGAGGTTGATAGAAATATGGATAGAGAAATTAGTGACCGATTATGGTAATTCAGAAGTCGAATCCTATGTTTTTCAGCATTCCGGACGTAGTAGTAGACGTAGATTGGGGAAAATCCACAGTTTGGAGCAAGTTTTGTGCAAATTAGTGGTGATCAACGGTGACCAATGGATCGATATTGATAATGATGATTGATGGTCGATAATTGGCTGATTATCTGTTGATAAATTACAAAGTAGTGCTTTATGGTGATGGATGCGGTTAGTTCATGACATGTTGTGACATATGATAATGTATAATTGTCTCTATTTGTCTCTTAGAGATAGTTATGATTTTTTGGATCAATATGAGTATGGTGTAGTGATCATGTCTGTCTGTACAAAATATGAGAAGTGATTATGAATGCTCAGGTGATCCTATATTTGACTAAGGTGAAATATGGTGTAGCGATTATGAGTGCTCGGTGAAAAGCATGGTGTAATAGTCGTGAGTGTTCAAGAGAGTACGGACTAGTGATATAAATATTCAGAGAAAAACATGGTATAGTGATTATTAGTGTTCAAGCATGAAGACTGTGATAATTGTACCCATTATTCTCGATAGGTGGAACATAGTCATATGCCTGCAAAGTGAATAGCGAGAAGAACATTCTCTCTAAGATGCATGGCTAATCAGATATGAGTCAAGATGATGATTATTAAGTTTGTGCCTCGTATTTTCTGAGTATTTAGATATGATCAAGAACTACAGTGAGTTCCAATTGAACTTTGTTCAGATGATCAGTATTCTAATTAGTTTAGAACACCAATTAGATTATGATAATGTTATTATGACAATATTTGAATTTATAGCACTATATATATGAATGTATACACACGTGTGTGTGTGAGAGAGAGGGAGAGAGGAGATTACACTGAACTTTTGATTTTATGAGAGAATGGAGATGTTCAGTTAGAGAGATAAAGAAATATTTGGATATCTTTTTATAACATTTATTTCTTGTACTGAATCTTTTTTATGGTTGCCCTGAGGATATAAGTCAAACTTAATTGGTCGAACCACATAATTCTGTATGTTCTTCTTGTATTTACTTTATTTCTAATTCGTTTGCTTTATTTCTAATTCGTTTGCTCGACGTGTTGATCTCGTAGAGTTTCCTGATCATATTGGGGGATTTCATCCAAAAAGTTTAAGGTAACATATGACATATGAGTATAATTATTAAATAATATTAAATTTATTTTTTATTAAATAATTCTTAATGCAATGGAATAATGGTTAGGCAAAGTGGCAGTGTGCATCCACATCACACATAAAAGAGGTGTAGATTCAGAATAAATTGACACCTAAAGATTTAGTTTTGTCATTATTTTTTTAAGTTTAAAATAAAATAATATTTTATTCAGTTTAAGAACCTGAGTTATCATTTTTTAAGTTAATCATTGAGTTATTCATCTCTTATAAATACGACATCCACATAAAAAAAAATTGAAAATTTAGGGGAAAAAAAAATAGAGTAGTTAGAGAAACTGAGAATTTAAAAAGGGATGTTCGGGAGTTTCCAAACGAGCACACTATTTTTCCTAGTGAGCCCATATAACAGGGAAAGCCTGGACCAAAAATATACTGATATGTGGGCTCACTAGGAAAAGTGGTGTGCTCCTTTAGAAACTCCCGGATGGTCTCAATGTGGGTTTATCCCTGATCTCCACTAATCAAATTTGCCATATAAAGAGTTCGCCATTGCCCACCAACATCTAAAACTATTCAAATTTGCCATATAAAAAGTTCACCATTGCCCTTCTACATCTAAAACTAAAGGGGAATTCTAAACGAGCGCCCCACTTGACTTAGTGAGCAGCACTTGCTTAGTGAGCATACCCTCTCAGCTTTTTTTAAAGAGAGTTTCTCTTGATGAGCATCGAATTCTTCCAATATTGCTCCTCTCAAACCCTTCTCTACTTTCTCATTCTTCTCTCTCAAACGTTAATCCCCTCTGGAGAGCTTCAATGTAATTTTTTAAACTTATATAATTTTCCTTAAGATTGTTAAGTAATGCAAATAAATTGGGCACTAATTAAGGGATATGTTAGAAGTTGAATTTTTTAATGGTACTCTTTATATGTTTATCACCTTTTATTTATGAATTATTTATATTAATTTTATAGAAAAATATTTTAATGAATGTATTTAATGAATGTGCATGTTTCGTTGTATGTGTACAATGCTAGGAGAGATAAAACTGAGAAATGAAGACATTCGTGCTAAAATAGGTGTTGCCTCTATTGAAGAGAATATGCAAAAAAATCGTTTATGATGGTTTGGGTATGTACAATATAGACCTATAAATACAACAGTTCGACGAAGAGAGTTTATCAATATTTGACAAGTTAAAAGAGCAAAAAAAAGACTAAAGAAATATATGGATTGAGGTAATATGAAAAGATATGGATTTTAAATGTTTAAATAAGTGTGTATTACTCAATAGGAATGAATAGAGAAAGATTATCGATATGAGCGATCCGGTGTGATTATCTTTTGGTTCATGTAGCTTATCCCAAGTACTTGAAACAAAACACTTAGTTGATGTTGTTGTTGTTGTTATTGTGTAATGTATTTAATAAATGCATTCAAGATTGAGGGAAAATTGAGTTTGAGGTTTAGGATTTAGAAGCATAAATATTTAAAAATTCATGAGTTTGAGTGTGTGCTTGAAAAAGAGAGAATGATTGTGTTGGGAAACAAGAGAACAGAGTGAATGATAATTTTGTCAAAAAAAATATCAAACTTGTAATGCTTTACTTTGAGTCATGTGCTCAAAAAGTTGTCTGCCCATTTAGAATTTCCCAAACAAAAAAAAACTATGGTCAACCTCCTTTAATTTTGTCTTTTCTTCTGGTCGAGGAATCTTCAAAAAATAAATGATCCCCCATCACCTTAATTAGCAAAAGGCACAGCGGGGGATTCTAAATGCGCACTACTTTTTTCTTAGTGAGCACCAAATACTAACTTTAAAATAATTACAATTTTAGTATTTATTTTTTTTGACAAAAATAGCCTTCATTCTTTTCCAAGTGAGCACGAAAAAAAAATATTAGAGAGAAAATTGTTATGAAAGTAGAAATAGATTAAAAGAAGAAGGGATATTTATAGGTTTGTTCCTTAAATCTTTATAAATTATAATTTAGTCCTCCAAATCTTCATATTTAGGATTTAATCTCCAAATCCTCTAAATTACTATAATTTAGTTCCTCCGTTAGTTTTTCCATCCAAATAAACGGCATAATTTAATTTTTACTTTTTTAAATAATGAAATAACTTAAATACCTCTATGAAGAAAAATAAGAAAACAATAGAGAGATAGAAGAGAAGAAAGGGGAAGCCGATAAATCCAATGAAGAAGAGGAAAAGAGAGGATGAAGATAGAAGGAGAAGAGAGGAGGAAGAGGAAAGTAGAAGAGACGACGAAGAATGAAAAATGGATTAAGGAAGGGTAAAATAGAAAAATCATATCAAAAAATAAACTGGGCTAACGGAAGTTAGGGAGGGGAAATAAATTGTAGTAATTTAGAGTTTGGGACTAAATCCTAAATATGAAGATTTTGAGACTAAATTATAATTTATAAAGATGTAAGGGACAAATCTGTAAATACCCAAAAAATACCGTTTTTTAAGTTATAAGCATATGGTCCTCGCTAGGAAAAAATTGGTGCGCATTTAGAATTTCCCGGCACCGCGCATTCCTCTCAAGTCTTAACTCTCTCTCTCTCTCTCTCTCTAAATTCTCTCCTCTTTGTCTCCAATCTCAATCAAAACAATCAAGATTCCCCCAATTCTAAATTTTCAATTTTTTTTTTTTTTTTTTCCTTAAAGAAACCCAAGTCCAATAAAAAATCCGCCGGCGCAACCACAACCACAAGATAACTTGGAGACGAGGCGATGGCTTGGCGCCGGCGGATGGGGGGTCTGATCGTGTGGGACTTCGCCCTCTCCTTCATGTGGGCGTGGGCGGGATCCCTAACCAAGCTCTTCGTCTACTCCTTCTTGGATTGGGGCCGCACCCCCGCGGCCGCCGAGGCCATGAAGCTCTCCATCTCCGTCCTCTACATGTACTTCTTCGCGTGGATGGGCAATTTGTCAAAAGGGGCGGCCTACAATCCTCTCACTGTCCTGTCTTCTGCGTTCATGGGCGGGCTCGATGGGTTCCTCTTCAACCTCTTCGGCCGGATCCCTGCTCAGGTATCAAAATATCATCTTTCAAGGATTTGGGTTTGGATTTGAAATGGGTTATGTTTGGACTGTAGAATTTTTCAAAAAAGTAGGCTCTTTTTCAGTTCAAATGTTGAGCTTTGGTGCTTCATGACTTATACTTGTTGACTGAAAGCAGCGACATTTTTGCCAGTAGAGATTTATTTTCCCGTCGAAAAGTTAATTTAATTGAAAATGTTTATTAGTCTCAGGTATCAATTAGTTAATTGAATTTTTCGAGAATTGGGGTTTGGATTTGAAATGGGTTTTGGTTGGATTGGAGAATTTGTTTAAAAAGTAGGCTTTTTTTTTTTTTTTTCTGTTCGTTTTCATGTGATTTGTTTCAAATGTTAAGTTTTGGTGCTTAATGATTTCTACAGGTGATATTGTTATCTGAAAGCAGCATCATTTTTGTCAGTAGAGATATATTTTCCGTCGAAAACTTAATTTTAGTTGAAAATTGTTTATTTGTATTTGGGGGAAAAAAAAGTGAGTTTCAAGCATGAAGCACCTAATTTATGTATTTTGTTATTATCATCAGACTGTGTTTTGGAGAAAAAAGCGAGTTTTGTTATTGCTTTGATTGTTGTGGCTATTGATATATTTGAGTGATAGTGTCATCCGAAAATGATTGATACATGTAGTATTTAGCAAAGAAATATAATGAACTATAGCTGAAATCAACCAATTAAATACAGTAGAATCTCATTTTTTTTTTTTTCGTTCGTGATATTTTCTTTGGAAATGTACATAGGTTGATGGAAAGTTGGAAATAATAGACAACACAGTTGTTAATTAATCCTTAATTAATCTTCCACGCTCATAGAATGCAGACCACCCAGATTAAATGCATTCTTCTAGTTCATGGTGTGTTATTGCCAAAATCGGAGCTCTTGAAAACCAAAAGAGGATTAGCAAATGAAGAACTGGTTCCATGAGCTTTTCGAAACATTTTGATGTATTATTTGCAATTCTCGAGAGTGGTCGGACCCTTCCCAGACTCTTCAATGATGAAGCCTTGTGCACTGGCTTGCCTTTTTTCTTTTTATGAGTGACTGATAGCTCTAAACTTAAGAATTTAATTTTTTTTTTAAATTTAATATGAACTGTCAGCATCTATTTTGTTTAATTTTTTACTATAACAATTTCTTCTATTATTTTCAGCATGTAGAAGACTGCAATTTTATATATAAATGATGCATGTTACTACTATTACTATGATCTTTATATACCTTTGACACATAATTACATACATGCATTTCAACATATGTACATACACATGTACACAATGCATGCATAATTTTTAAAATGATTGGTGAACTCTGCAAGTGTAACTCAAACCCGAATAATGAGCTCTCACCTATGAAGTATGGACATGGATATAGGATACCGATACAATATGGCATGGTATAGAGAGATGACATCCTTAAAATGGTAGGGCACGAATACACCTCAAGTTAATACACGTATTTATGCATGTGATATATATAATACGCTCCAATACTAGTAATTGTTAAAACATGTTTTTTGAAGTAGATAGAAAAGAAAAAAAATCTTAATGATTTAAATTTTAAGCATAAATTCTAAGTAAGTGAGTTTGTTAAAAAAATAACCTAAGTTCAATCGAATGAACCAATACCTTTAGTAAAATATTTGAAATCTCTATCTTTGTAAGGCATTTGGAAATCTTTGTAAGGCATTTGGAATATATTGGCTTAGCATTCATTTTACGTTACGAGAACTGTTTGTCTTTTTAGGCAATGTACGACTTCATAGTACTCAATATCCGAACTTTGTGACTTTTTAAAAGCGGATATAGTCTTGACTCGTGATTTATATAACTTTCTAAAAGCTTACACAGTTCTGACACACAAGATTGTGGGTTTGTAAATTCTAACATGGTTTTGGTGTGTTTGATATGTATCGATAAATTTTGTGCTGGTGTCGGTATCTGATACATATCATCTATATATAATGAATGTAAACTAGATGTAATGATCTACCATACAGACATTCAAAGAAATGTGGTTGGCATCTGCTACCAATAATCAGGACTGGAAGATATCCTCAAGCAGAGGAGGCATAAGAATTCTCCATAACAATTAATAGTCAGCATGAAAATTTAATTTAATAACGTGAAAATTAAGCAAAACCACATTGATTAGGGATTACCTACTTGCATGTCTTAGTTCTAGGTGTCTTCTAAATCATTTCTTATCATTTCACTAGCATTATTAAACAATAAACTTCTGATGCATCCCGTTCAATTTCAATATTATGCAGATGAACAAGAGTATGCCTCTCACAAATAAATACCAGCTATAAACTTATAATTTGCTGTTGGTTCAAGAAAGTCATGAGAAACTGATGGCTTGTACTCTGTTTGATTTAGTTACTTACCTATTTCTTTTTTCGTTTTTTTTTTTTTTCTCAGATAGCTGGATCAATTATTGGGGTTGGATTAATCAAAAAAACCTTTCCTCAAGTAGGTCATGGACCTCGTTTGAATGTTGATATTCATCATGGAGCACTGATAGAAGGATTGCTTACGTTCGTGATTGTGATTGTTTCGTTGGGACTTAAAAAGAAGGATCCAAGAAGTTTCTTTATGAAAACATGGATTTCAACTATTTCCAAGATGAGCCTTCACATCCTTGGTTCGGATTTGACAGGAGGAATAATGAATCCTGCCTCTGTGAGTGCTCACATTGCTTTCTTTATATGCATACTATTAATTCTTGTTGCTTGTTGGTCGTTTAAACTCTTTTAAGTTGTCTATGTGAAGTTGACGTTAGGCATAATAATTCTTCAAAGGTTATCGGATCACTTCTTTTATTACTTTGAAAGTAAATGACATATCCGATACTTAAATGCATGTAACAAAGGTCATTTTTCGTTAGCATCTTCAATTTAATATTAATTTGAAATGGAATCAATATGGATACTTAACACCTTTTAACAGTTATAAGTATGATCTCTAAAAGTGGAGATGATCCAAATATGTTAATTATTTGCAACACCGAAGCAATGTTGTTTAAATTTAGCTAATCACCTCTTTTATTCACACCTTATTTTGTTTTTTAATTGAATTCATCAATTCATCCTAGTTGGACTAAGATTTCTATGACAACTGGAGGCACGACACATTTACAACACATAAAACCTAAATGTATATGCTTCACAAGTTCCTTTTTTCTGTTTGCCTAATTTTGTTGTCTGCTTTTTTCTTGTTAAGATTTTGTTTTATCTTGCTCTTAGTTTTAGTCAGCTGACCTGAGACTGTGGGCAAAAAGGAGCTTGGCAAAATTTTTCGTAAACCTGAGAAGAAATTAACACACAGTGGAGATTGAGGATTATCAAATACGTACTACTTTTATCAATGGTCCATCATGATGGTGAGGTTGAGAAACGATCCTGTTCGAAGTTTAAAATTAAGATGGTTAAAGTGGATAAGTGGTGCTGAATTATCGTGTGGTCATTACATATGGATGAAATTGAAGAGAAAATATGGGGCAACTATAGGAGTAGCAATACCTTATGGGTTACATGTTTTGCAATTAAGAATCATGTCCAAAAATGAGCATAGCAGTAATAAGATTTCCGAGATCGATTAGTGAAAATATGTCAAGAATGGGAGGAGGAATGAGTGCATTCAATATTCTAAAAAGCATTTTATTATGCGTGCAGTCGAGAACCACATAATGCATAAGAGGATTGCATGACGATTAAATGGATTATGCGGAAATATTAATCATTAGAGTCCAACTACTCGATTATTTACGAAATAAGCAACTAGAGAAGCAGAAGTCGAGGCAATGAAAAAAAATAAAAATAAAAAATATTACCTGACTGCACTGGAAAAGGAGCCGGAGTGGGCGATTCTGCCAGAGGGAGTGAGGAGCCTTGTTCCTTGACTGGGAGTGCTGGAGATAACTTCGGTTGGAGATCGACTTGAGGGCAAAAGGATTTGGCTCTTCGAAATGAGCCCTTAAGTGAGGATTTGGCCTTCGAATGGAGAAATCAAGCAGAGATTGAGGCTGCTTGACCTTTGAAAGCTCAAGTCGGAGCGAAATCGACTCGATCGGGCGAACTCTATTGCCGGAGCGACGACGAGCATCAAAGAGGAGAGGGGGGGGGGGGGTTGGGAATTTAGGTTTCAATTAGAAAATGATGATCGATCGGGGAACACTCGGGTTGAAATAAAAGGAAACGATATTAACTAAATGCAGGTTGGGTTGGATTTTTTCAGTTCGAAACCGACTTGCCCTATAATCAATTAATCGGATTATGTGGGCGCATAACTTGCATGATCTGATTAATGGGCGCATAATCGCCCTGCCCATATTGACATGGCGATTTGCCCCAAATCCATGCAGTTTTTGTCCGCATATGCCTATGTGGATGCATAATCATCAGCATAGGCCTTTTTTGAACACTAAGTGCATTTTAAGAAGTTCGAGGTTGATTCCATTGAGTATAAAAGGAGGGAAAGTTGGTGTAGAATGTTTGGGCATGTCACTTAATGCCAACAAGCCCACAAATTAGGAAAGGTGATAGGGTTGTAGTTAGTGGAGCAAAGCAAGGACTAGAAGTAGGCTTAAATGGACATGGATAGGAGCAACTAAACTGGATATGGAAGTTGCTAATTTAAAGGAGGAGTTGACCTTAGTAGAACTGAATGGTTGAAAAGGATCTATGTAGCTGAGTCCAAGTATTGGTAGGTTTGGAAAAGAGTGTAGATAGTGGAAGTCTAGAGAAGCAATATGTAATTGCTTCCTATCTCAAAGGTAATGGTCTTCAAGAGATAAATGGTGACATACCAGCTGCTTAATGGAATATATTCAGAGAGGGGTATTCATGAAGATGGACGTGCACATATATGCTATATTTACATCATAATTGTCATCTAAGATTTTTCCTTATCAAGACCTGCTGATGACCTGTTGTCGATTCTACGGTTTATTGTATACTTCTCTTCAGATCAATAAAAGTTAGTTGGCAAATTGGAGGGACTTGCATCTTTTTTCATGCAGCTGAGGAGCAATCTTCAAACTTATTCATATATGTGGAAGAGTGTAGATGAAGAGAGCAGATTATAAAATTGGTGAACATATTAGATTGGTACGTTGATTAAGCTAAGCCAAACAGCTATATGAAGTTGTAATCCTAGTATATTTTCAGTATATTGATACTTGAAATAATTGTGTTTTGGTTATGAAGTAAACAGCCCCTTTTGATGATTCCCTGCAGGTGATGGATGCTGAAAGATTTGCTAGACTTACTATCTGTAGAAGTTATCTTTATGCTATTATGTGCTAAGGACAGTGCAAGTTGCAACACCCTCCTAAGGTCTACACTTTCTTCTCTACTTGGGGAAGAAGACATGGGGGACATTAGAATTTTGTCCAACTGATGTACATGAGTTGTCATGACCATCCCAGCAGAACATAAAGTAGGAGATGGTTTTTTTTTTGTTCCTAACTGACAAGGAAATATCTTCTTTCACATGTGTGATCTTCTTGTATGAACTCTTTTTGATAGCCCCAGACTGTTTTGGTGTTTTTCAAGAGAAGAGAGAGAATAGTGAATGGAAACAATTTTAATGATTAAACCATTGGTTTAAATTCTGAATGAATTCCAACTTTCACATGAAATGGCTATGATATAAGCGTGTGGTATCATGCAAAGAAACATAAGAAACATTGTGAAGAGAGGTCATATAAGCAATTTGTCAGTGTATCCGAGTTGTCAAATTATTTTTGTGATCTATATGTATGCAGGACGGAAGAAATTTATGGTTTGTAGTGGAGAATTGAGGAAAAAATTAGGGTTTTGGAGATAAATTAGGGGTTCAGATGTCACATCCAGGCGAATCACACGTCCATTCTCTTACGAACTACCCGGGGAAAGATTTGTGAAGAACAAATTAGAATTACAATAAATATTTATAACAAAAGAAGATAAAAATAAAAAATTTAAAATTCAACTAAATTCCTAATCCAATCTAAATCAAATCCAACTAAATCTAATATTATCTATATCAATTTTCCTCCTCTTGGAAACATTCACCCCCTGGTAAATGACAGCAAGTAGAAAGTTAAGCGAGTTTAGATAAAGCTAAGCGATCTTCTCGATATCTGGTAAACCTTTCCACTAAACTAATTATAAGAAAATTAAACAGTTTAGTAGCCAAATGTACGCTATCTAACATTTCCATTGTGGCGACAGTAATAGTTGTGGAAGGTCCGGAAAAAAGTTGAAATTTGTTTTTTCTACATAAAATGAAGAATTTGAATGGAACCTGGAGAGGTAAGGAAAACATGATTTTCAAATAAGGATTTCTACACTCCATCATGTATCTCTGTCAGGAAAATCGGATCATCAATTTCTAAATTTTTGACAAGTTCTATGTTGGATCTGATCTCAACTATAATATCACCTAAAATCTCGGAAGTGGATATATTGGTATCTGGACTCTTGAAAAGATGTTGGTAGTCATAGTACCAAATTTTTTCAAATGTTGAATACTTGATGGAAAGACACTGGTGAACGGAGTGTCCGTATCCTTCACACTTAGAGTATTGTTTAAAAACAAGATGCGAAACATACTTTGTACGAAGAAGAAACTTCAACTGATTCTAAATTGGACGAGATTTATAGTTATTGAGATACCAATCAGAAACTTCTCCAACCAACGTCAATTTAACATAATTATATTCCTGTTCTGAAGTCAAAGAAAAGTAACAAAAAATTGCTTTAGATGGTTTTTCCAATTTTCATAATCATTAAGGTTATAACTGTGAAAATATGAGACTGCATCGTATACATCACATTCTATTTATTTGAAATCAACATCAGTGTTGATATATTTACCACCAAATATGAATCCCATATATTTAACTCCAAGATTTCAAAGCAAAATGTTCAGGAAATATCAAAGAATTACAATATCTCGATTATAGCTTGAATCTGTTGCGAACCGGCTTAAGACGGGCTTTAAAATCATGTTCAAACCCTTAACGGGTTTGGAAAAGCCTTGCTTGTAAGATTCTGCTGATGACTTAACCCAATTTGAATTGATTTCAATTAAAGTGGGTTGGTTGGATTTTGATTTGTGTGGACCCAATTGGAATAGAAAACGAATCGGGCTGGTTAAGTTGGATCTAAATCAAACCCAAATCAAATCCTTCTTCTTGTTGGCATTGTTCAAAGAAGTTGAGAGCCAATGAGGGCTGGAGATGAATGATCAAAGGGGAAGCGTTGGGGAAAGGGACTGCTGTTGCATGGGGAAGGAAAGGACAGTTTTCTGCTTCTTTTTTCTTTCTTTTTTTCTTCTCTTTTTTTTTCTTTTTTTTAAATCTGATTTTTCTTTTGCTCTCTTTTTTTTTGGAATTTATTTCTCTAACTTTTTTATATTTTCTTTTTTTTTTCTCCTCTCAAATCTAAAATAAAAATAAAAAAAGGAAGAAGATGAGAGAAGAAGATGTGTATTTGGGTTATGATACTTGAAGAGGCAAAATTTTGAGCTCCGATGCCAATTTGACGCATGAGGGAAGAGATTTACGATTTGTAGTGGAGAATTGGAAAGAAATTAGAATTTTGGGGATAAATTATGGGTTGGATCTCATATTCAGGCGAATCACAATTCCACTTTATCACAAATGACTCGAGGGAAAGATTTGGGAAGAACAAATCACATGCTCTCAAATTTCAATAATCATCTTTCTACTTAAAATCAGAGTTACAAGAAATATTTATATAAAAAAACAAGATAAAAACAAATCTTCTCAAATTCAACTAAATTCCTAGTCCAATCTAATCAAATCCAACTAAATCAAATATTATTGTGGGGTCACCTAAGTTGGTACATTTAAAAAAGAGCTTCTTTATTTTTCACTTTTTATATGAAATTAGCCTTTATGTTACCACAACAACTAAGTTTTTTATCCCAAGTGTTTAGGGTAAACTACATTGTACCAAGAGGAGAACTATGTTGGATTGACCTCCATGGATCTTCCTTACCCTCACAATCTTATTGAGCAATATATCTTCATTAAAGTCTTTATCTTCTATATCTTTTCGTATCGCCTCCATCTATATTTTCTTCGGTCATTCTTTCACTTTTTAACGTGTCCTATATTAATAAGCTCCATTAACCAAGCTGTTGCATCTTAGGTCTATATTGCTTATGACCAAACTATCATAGGCATTTTTCTCGTATCTTCACTTGTATAAGAGTTAATGCCTACCTTAATAAGAATATTCTCATTTCTTAAATTTTATCTCAGTGTTACCGTACACCCTACGAAATATGTATATTTTTGTTACACTCATCTTCTGTGTATGATCTTTTTATAGCCTAACATTCGTGCCACATAAGAAAGGTAGCCTAACAACAATCTAATAAAATTTTCCCTTTAGTCTTAACTTAATGTTACGATCGTATAAAACTCCAGTTGTCCACCTCCATTTCAACCAACTATTTTAGATCCTATTGTTGATATCACTAATGATCTCCCCATTCCATTTGGATAGTTGAACCCAGGTAGCTAAACTAATTACTCATCAATATCTCTCGCCTATCTAGTCTCACAGCACTATAGTTTTAGATCCTCCATTTACTGAAATTACCTGCTATATACTCTATTTTGGACTTGCTTAATTGAAAACCTTTACTATTTTGGACTCCATGATTCTAAGGTTTGCCTTTACTATTTTGGACTCTATTTTGGACTTGCTTAATTGAAAACCTCTACTATTTTGGACTTGCTTAATTGAAAACCTCGAGATTCTAAGGTTTGCCTCCATGATTCTAATTTGGCATTTCCTCTACTATCATTTTATCAACTATCATAATATCATCAGTAAATAGCATACACTAGGTATCTCATTCTGAATAACTTTAGTAATCTCATCAATCACTATGACAAACAAGAATGGATTCAATGCAAATTCTTGATACAATCTAATTGTAATAAAAAATCACTTATTCAGCTGTTATGGTCTGACATTTGTCACTACATCATACATTTTCTTGATTACATTAATATACTTAATGTGGAACTTCCTTCAATCAATGTCCACCATAGTACTTCTCTTGATATTTTATTATATTTTTTAAATCAATAAAAACCATATATTAATCTTTACTTCTCCCTGAAATCGTTTTATAAGTTGACAAAGTAGATGAATAGTCTCTGTCATTAATTGGCCCGCATGAATCAAAACTGTTCTTTGATATCTTAATAATATGTCTTAACATGTGTTTAATTACTCTTTCCAAAGCTATATGGTGTGACAAATGAGTTTTATTCTAGGATAATTAGAACAACTCTGAATATTAACTTAGGCCATTTTTCCATAACAGTAATCCTCCTCTCAACTCTCTCATCTCCTCACCCCATGTTGCCCAATGACCGGACCTCGGCTGGAGCTGTTGCTAGATGGCAGCTCTCCTAGTAGCTCTCTCCCTTGTTCAAAATCTCTCCAACATCTAATCCCCTACCCAAGAGATTGTACAGCTAATGCTCAGGTGTCAAGAGTGGCGATTTCGTCTTAACACTATTTCATTGTGCAAGGGATCTAGTATGTTGTAGCAAGGACGACACATCACATCAGCGATTGGAGAAGAGTCGGTTAAAGGAGTTGCAAAGTCAACGATATTGGGGTAGCTGGTGCGCTTCGAGATGACAATCAATGGCGATGATGATGATTGATTGGGTTTGCTAATCAGATTCGGGATTGATTGGAGAGGATAATCCGACAATTGGCTTTGTG
This sequence comes from Dracaena cambodiana, assembly GCA_036321105.1. Lineage (NCBI taxonomy): Eukaryota > Viridiplantae > Streptophyta > Magnoliopsida > Asparagales > Asparagaceae > Dracaena > Dracaena cambodiana. The sequence goes on from JAYEPQ010000018.1 coordinate 31,265,495, forward strand.
TATGTAGAATTTTGATTTTTTTTAATTTCTTTTTTCTTTTTTTTTTTGCCCCTTTTTATTTTTATTTTTATTTTATTTTTTCTCTGCTTTTTTCCACTTTGTTTTTATTTTTTTTTCAAAATATAAAAACTAAAAATAATTTTTTTAAACAAATGGAAGACCGGAGATGTAGATGTAGTAGTGCAATCCTGAGCTTTGATATTTGGAGAGTGGAATTTTTTGCTCTTATACCAATTTGACGCATGACGGAAACTAATTAGGGTTTGTGGAAGGGAAAACAATCGTTTGATGGTGGAATTTGGAGATTTTGGTGGAGAATTAGGGTTCAGGCATAAGCACCCAGGCGAATCCACAACTACTTTTAACGAAGCCGTGAATAAAAATTTTCAAAGCAGTAATAAATCAGCATGTTAGGGTTTCAAATTTCGATATCATATCATAATCTGTTGTAAATCCTATTTAGAAGCCTTATTAATAGGAAAAATCAAATCTAGTAAAATGTTTAAAAAAAAAATCAAATTTAGTAAAATCTCTTACAATAAAACCTAACTAAAACAACATCCCAATCAATATTAATAAAATCTCTAATCAGATATGGCTTTTATTATCCCATCAGGATGGAATCCAAACCCTCTTTAATTGTCTTCAAATGTTAGGATGAGCTCATTAAGACAACCATGCACTGAGATGTTCTTTGTACTAGGAGTTAATATTTGAGCCAGTCATAAATTTATGTCTAGGCTAGTAATATTAGTAATTTAGGATACATTGCAAGGTTTAGAGGATCCAAGAAATGGTATCAATACAACTGAAATATATCTTTGTGATGATTAAGTGTTCAATTCAAGGTTTAAAACACTAGAATTTATATCGGCCGATTATTGTTGGTATGAAAATTGGCAATGTTAGGTATATCATATTTACAATATCAAAAATATTAGCCATATCATAACGGCAACAACAGTGTATCGTGTGTGTATCGAGTATCTAAAAATCCAATATGATATGTGCATTATATATCAGTATTTTTAAAACCTTGCTTTATTGTTAGCTCAATATGTTTCTTCTGTGAGATTACTTGAGTGAAACCGTAGGTACTGCTCTGATCACTTTTAACCTTCCTTCTAACTTGCCAAGGTTCAAGTTCTTAGTGAAGGTCAGTGATGGTGTGTTTTCTCTCTCTTCTACCATTCCTGTTTTTGTTATTTTTCGCTTTTCATGTCTATAATTACTGAGATAGATTATCATCTCAAGAACAAGAAGAAGATTTTCAACGTAAAACTTTTTTACAAGTTGCTTAGAGGTGTGGGCAGACTTATTTATCGATTTAATTACATGAAGATGCATTTCATTTCTAATGAAAGATGATATATATATACTCTGGTGACAGGCTCTTGGTTGGGCATATGCTCGGGGTGACCATATAACACGGGAGCATCTGTTAGTGTACTGGTTTGCCCCTCTTCAAGCCACTGTTTTGTCAGTGTGGACGTTCAAGTTCTTTACCGAACCAAGGAAGAAGAAGAAGAAGAGCAAGGAGCAGCAAGCTAAATCAGAGTAAAAGCGGGCTGTGTTCATCCAACCAGTGTGCAATATATTTTTCTGTAAAAACGATAGGAAGCTTCTTTGTTTGTTTCTTCCTGGGCAGTCAATTCACGGCTTGTCAGAAGCTGATTGCTATGGAGGGGTTGATATCCAAGCAACTTATCATCTCTTGCTAATAACATGTTTGTCTGATGACAAGTGATGACTGCCTGCACAGCATCTTGTTTGAGTGAAGAGCACCTTTAGCCAAAATATCAACTGTTGGTGCCATACAGTTGCAAGCGTGGACATATTGTAACATGTTCAATCTTATTCAAATTGCTATTACACTGTCAGCTGACATTTTTTGGAACTCTTTGCAAAGAGTTGAGGGAGATGTGTTAAAAGACATTGTAATCATCGACGCAAGGTCAAAATTGATGATGCCCCCCAAGCTTCCAAGACGAGAAAACAGATAGAAAAGAGTGACGAATCAATTTCTAGTATAGCAATTTCGTCCGCATGTATTGTATGCACCTAGACTTAGAGAACTAATATATAAAGAGTTCCTGAATACATTGCACAACATAAAGATAAGCAATTGAACAAACCATAGCTTATTCTCAATTTACTTACTGACCCGCGAAGAATAATGAGAAGGTAAAACAATAGATGACTGGTAAAACAATAGATGGCTTTGCAAGCCTCAACGGAGCTCAGTCTCGAATCACTACATGTTTAAACTGGTGACACCACCAGAGTATCTTGTAATAGATAATGCCCTGCAAGTAAGAGGATAAACAGAATTCTAGCTAGCAAGCAATATTGACATACGGATCAGCACAAGGCATCATTAAGCATATAACTCAACAGTTGAATAAAAAGTGCATCAAATGTAAGAATAGCCAACCAAGAGTTCACCAAACATACCATTGCTGAGGTTCTCAGAATATTAGGGTTTTTCTTATATCTGAGTCTTGACATATAAGAGTAGAGAAACCATACATCTCTTCACTTGCAGCAAAAAGTTAGATGCTTCCCCATCCTCAATGTATCATCCACTTGCCAAATGTTAAGCTATAATAGCCTAGCGACTACAAAAGCAGAGGTATTAAATGGTATAAAAATATAAAATGCCATTGAACGAATATGATACTCTCCCATAGATATGTTTATAACCCTTGACTGCCAAAAAAAAATTAACTAGATCTTCTAGCCTGAGATAATCTCCTCCTCTCGAAGCTTGTGCCCTAAGCAATTGAACACATACATGCATATTAATCAGCATTTTTCTTGCTCCGGAAGCTCTCTCTCATCAATGTAAATTTCTTTTTGCATTGGTTCACAGTCTTTCCGGGAACCGCAGCAGCAACTCTTTCCCACCGTTGAGCAGTTTCCTTTGGGAATGTTTTCAGGGCCTGAATAAGAGCCCTTTCTTGTGTAGCTGACCATGTGTCTTGTTCAGCACCTGAGGAGACTCCATTGGGTACAGGAACCTGTCCATCGGCTGAATTCTGAGTTGTGTCATCACTGCTCGAAGGCTGCTTAGTTGTCACATCAGAAGAAGAACTCGCTTGCATTCCAGCAACAGGCACACCATCTAACTCTGCTCTAGTTGTAAGCGGTGATGCAATGGATTGTGCAGGCTTCCTCTTCTCAAGGAAGGAATCAAAAGCTTTTGCAGAATCTGGCTTCTGTAGAAGAACAGTCTTGGTGGCCTTCAGGATCTCTTCAACCGATCTCCCAGTGCCAATATATTCTGAAATAACCTCCCACCTCCGAGATGTTCCCTTTGGATATTTCTGCATCCCCTTCCTCAGCAATTCAATTTCTTCCTTTCCCCAAGGCTTCTCTTTCTTCTCATAATTGCTTAGCTCAACTGCTGGCTTGACCTCAGGTACAACTCCATTCACTTTCGAACCTGAATCTCGAGAACCATTTGCATATGAAATCTTCTCTTCTGGTTTTGTAGCATTCGAGTTCCCTCTGTTTAGTGCGTCTTTTAGCAGCTGTGCTTTCTCATTTTCTTCCTTCCCCTCCATTCCACCACATAGAGATCTAAGCATGTCCATCTCAAGTGACATACACAGACTCTCCACATCATCTTCAGAAATATCAAAAGAGGTTTTTGACACAACAGATGAAGAGAGTGCACGCAAACGAGTTCTTTCTTTGCGCATGAGCTTCTTTTCTTTCTCCTTCTGCTTCTTCTGGTTCAAAGCAGCTTCAGCTGCTTTCTTATCCTCCTCTTCTTTCCGGCGCTTCTCCTCTACAGCAGCCTTTGCTGCCTCTTCCTCCTGCAACTTCTTAGCCAAAAACTTTGCCTCCTTCTTCCTCTTCTTCTCTGCCTTCTCCTCTTCCTTCCTCCGCAGTATCCTTGGATCTTTCTTGTATGCGTTGTCAACTAGAGTCCGGACCCGTGCATGCTCTTCCTTCCTGGCCTTTTCTCTAAGCTTTGCATTCTGCCTCTCCATCCATCTTTTATGATCACGAGACTCAGCTTGTTCAAGATCAAACTCATCTGCATGCGGGAACTCCCTCCAGCTCTTAAAACTGTACCAGAAATTATAAAAACTGTCCACTTCTTCCAGTGAAGTTTTCTCATCTCCTAGAGAAGGAACTGGAAGAGTAACAGACCACCTCCCATTTCTCATAAATGCAGGACCAAATACCTTGAAGAAGTCCTGAGGGGCACAGTCCGTTGGAATTTCATCATCAAACTCATCTGTGGAGTCATAAACTCTTCTCTTCACAGGATCAATTAGAACCTCGTATGCTTCTTGAATAGCCTTGAAGTGATTTTCTATCTCCTCCTTCTTCACCAGCTTTGCTTCTTCTGTTTCTTCATTGAGAAGAAGAGCAGCCTGCTTGTCAGGATGATGCTTCAAGGCAGTTTCACGGTAACTCTTTCGTATCTGTTCCTCTGTAGCCAGAAACCGTAAATGAGCTAAGCCTAGCAGTGCATAATGATCTTGTTGCTTGTTTCCAGAACCAGATTTCTTTTTTCCTTTAGTGCTATAGGAATCTGAAGATGGCATATATGTCTGTCCTTTGTCATCTGATGCTACACTTATGTCATCTGTATCTGTATCTTCTTCCTCGTCATATCCTGAGAATTTGAGTGCTGCTGAATGAAATGCATGCCCAGCTGGTTCAAAATGTGATGCTTTCACGGGGAGGGAATTTGACGAGATAAGAATTGGTTCGCCATCAAGAATCTCTGACGAATAGGTAATCAGCAGCGTACTTGACCGGGCATCCATTATACCGTAATAGTATCAACTAAAATTAAAAATATCACAACCTGAGCTGGACAGCTCCTTTAGGAGAAGGAGCCTGATAACAAGAAACAACAGAAATTCAGCTGATGACGAGTCCTCTTGGATAACAAATTGCATTTGTAAACAATATAAACAAGGAAAGCATAAGCAATAAAGCCCATTAATTACAAACAAAGAAGAAGAAATATTGAAACTATTACTCAAAAGAACACATCTAGTGTTTCAATATTTTCCACATAGGAAAGAAATTTGAGGAGATGGAAAGGATTGTGACTTGTGATAAGGAGGTTGAAAGTTCTTAAGATGCTCAACCAACATTATGAGGGGTTATCCAGGAAGGGATGCCTACCTAGAGAGAGAGAGAGAGAGGAGAGGGGGGGGGGGGGGGGGGGGGGGGGGTCTATTCAGAAAGATAGAAGTGCAGGACTATATATTTATTGTAGTGTATCCAAACTATCATCTTATAGGCTATGATACAATGTTCAAAAATAAGTTTCATTATGCGTGCGGTAGAGGACCGCATAACGCATAATCGGATTACGCACCGATTATGCGGATTACGCGAGATTATGAGGAATATTAATATTTTAATATGTACCTTAAAGAAATTCTTACATCACCATTACGAAAAACAATTAATTCTTACCCAAAAAAATAATTCAGACAATTATCAAAACACCAATTAATTCAAATAAACTTATATTTTATGATATCTATGCAAAAAAAAAAAATTATATGATTATATCTAATACACAAATAAAATTGACGAAAACTTAAATACTTTAAAAAATAATTTATTCAATTATCAAGAGACAAGTAGACAAATTATTTCAATCAAGAATAAATCACTTTAGTAACTTCCAGCCTTAACATAATTACTAATTAGCCAACTGGGATTGTGTACAAAATTCACCAGTTACTATTTCATTGAATCAAAATAGAGAAGAGAGATAATATAAGTTGTCACAAGGAATTACATATATGAAGTAACGATACTAAGACAGAGCTTTGATCTGTACAAAATTAAAAACTACTGATGTCTGGATTTTTCAAGGCAATAAAAATCCATTCTAATCCTGAAGGCTGAAGCATTGTGTACAATATTTTTTCAAAAAGAAAATCATCTGCAGTGCGTTCTCAGGTTATTTTTTAAAAAAATTGTGTACAAAATTAAAAGAAATCTCACATGCAACTGAAGTAGCTGAAGCAGCCAGATAAATTAAACAATTAATTCTCTAGTTAGAGAAGGGAAGCAGCTAGAAAAATTAAACAAAAATTATTAAAAAAAAATTGTGTACAAAATTTAGTATATAAAATTAAACAAATGAAGCAGCTAGAGAAGAAAGGAAAAAAAAATTACCGCCGGAGGGGGAGACTGCTCGCCGGAGGGGAGAAGCAGATCGGAGGAGGTGGAGGCTCGAGGAGAGAGGGAGAACTGTTCGCCGCTGTACGATTGGAGGAGGCAGTGGCCCGAGAGAGGAGGGAGAACTGTTTGCCGTTGCACGATTGGAGGAGGCGGAGGGATCCCTCGATCGACCGATCCCTCGATCGAGTCGATCGATTAGGCTAATGGGACGGCGAAAAGGGGATTTCAGAGTCGGCGAAGAAAGGAATCTTCTCGATCGATCGATTGACGACGGCAACGGCGATCAGATGGGAGGGAATTGGTGATCGGAGGAGGGCGATTAGGCTAGGGTTTTTTTTTGGCGAGCGGTCTCGGGATGGGCTGATGCTAAGAGATGAGAAGAAGGGAAATAAAAGGGTTTTCGATGCGGGTCGGGTTTGGTTTTCAAAATAACTAAAAACCCAATAATCCATGGGCTGATGCGAAGGGAACTTCTAACGGGGCACAACTTTTTTCCTAGTGAGCCCAAATTTCTTAGTGAGCCCACTTTGATTTTAGTAAAGGAGAGAATTTTTTAGTGAGCACAATTTTATTCCGAAAATACCTTTGAGCTTTCTCTTTCCTCTCTCCCCTAACTCTTTTCCTAGTGATTAAAATAATAATAATCTCATGACATGACTTAGGGAAAAAAAGAGGAACTAAATCTAATTTCAACAGCAGGACACTGAGCAAGTCCAAAAATCACTACAAACAACCGATTTAGAAAATCAAAATTTTGAATAGGGATTAGGGGAAAATTGAGAGGAGAGGGGATGGAGAGATTAAAGAACATAATCTTACCAAATTTTCCGCCGAGATCGAATCCAACGAGGACGAAAAGAGAGCCGTGAGCATCTATTGGAGATTCAAAGGGGAAGTTAAAAAGAAGAAGAAGAAGAAGAAACTAGAAATTTTGCGCTCAAACGAGGACGAAGGTGCCGAAGCGAGCCGCAGAATAGATACGGTTGGAGATTTTAGCAGGAGCTACGCGTTCGGTTTATTTTATGATTGGATCCCGGTCCGCATTATTAGCGGACCCGACCGCCTTAAAGTGAAAAACAAAAGGGAGCCCCCAGGGGCAATGCCCAAAATTCTAGGAATTCTTTTAAAAGTTCAGAAATATTAATGGGAAGTCCTAAACGAGCACACCACTTGACCATTTGTTTAGTGAGCACCACCCTTTCCTTTAAAATAAATAATATTTCCTTCCAATTTTAACATTCTGAAAATCATATTCCCACATTTCCTCTCAAATACATCCTCTCAAATCCATCGTTCTCTTTCGCTTGCTCTTTACTTGCTATCCGCTGCTCACTCCCTCTCTAACTCGGTCTAACAGTCACTCTCTCATTCGTTTAAACACTCATTTAGTTTGGGATTTTTATAAAAAAATGTACATATCAATTTAGACAGTAGTGAAAACAACACACTGTTAACTAACATCGAAAGTTGTTGAGTTAAGGGGTAATAAGTTATAATTAACCTATAGTACATGGATTCTTAGTGCAATTAACCTAATTTTGAAGTTAACGATCAAGTTCTTGGTGGTTACGTATTTGTGTTTTGTTTGTTTCTGTTCGCAAAGTGCAGAGCTTTTGTTGGTCTTGTATTCAGATTGAGCTTATCTGCCCTAGAAGAAACAAAACAAATCAAATATTCCAAAACAAATTTTTCTGATATTGTAAACGTTGTCAAGGTAAACTCGTTTCCTATGACTTAAACACAATGGTCATGGAGTCAGTCTCAAATCAATCAATTTGATGTTCGAAGCGTCATAGCTACAAATAGTGTACGTTGCTAGTTTAGAGATCAGTATATCCAGATTAGTGGAAAGTATGCGTTGCATTGAATAGGATAAGGCAAAAGTTATATATATATATATATATATATATATATATATATATATATATATATATATATATATATCAATGTTTAAAATAGCGATAACGGTAACGTAACGTTTTGCCTTTGTTAGGTTATGTCGCAAATAGCATAACGCATAACGTAGGTTATGCAAATTTTTATTTATTTAATAAAAATAAATATAAAACCATATAAAATAATTTTAATAAATTGAAAAATAAATTTAAAATATCTAAAAATATATAAAATTATTTTGTAATACATAATCTATTCAAATGTTATATTAAGTTTTACAATAATTTTTATATATCTTCATAAATTATATTAAGTCTGCAACCGTAATTCCAATCATCATTTAAATAAAAAAAGCAAGATTCCAATTTTTTATTTCGATTCCAATTATTATCATTGTTGTAATTTATATGTTGTAATGTTCAATTTATCTTATTTATGATTGTTAATTTCAGTTCAATTAAAAACTCAATAAAATCAACAAGTAAAATATTTTAGCAACCGGATGAGAAATACAACCAGTGAATAAAGAAACAAACTTAAATTATCAAGTTAGAAATTCCAAAAGCAATCAAACAAGCTAACAATTAATTAAGAAAATTACAGCAATTTGCTAATAATCAAAATAATAATCAACAACAATATATGAATTACTAAAAAAAATAATTGTAAATAACGTAGCATAACGTAATTTAACGTAACGTTATGTAATATAACGTAAAATAACGTAAAAAACGTACTGTTATGGTGCACTGAGTTATTTCTAGTTGTTACGTAGCGTTGAGATTCCGTTAGGTTACGTAACGCAAATAACGGGTTTCATAACGCGTTATTTTCAACAATGATATATATATACACATATATATATGTACATATATATATACATATATACATATATATGAGCTATCAGCTCACGCAAGTAATGTGAACCAGCAACAAAAAATAATGATTTTATTATATTTTTCAAAAATTTTTAGCATCATCATCTCAACACCTTCAACTTTTTTAAAATCAAATTTTATGAATTTTGAAGTTTAGTTGTCACTTCATCAAGTGAATACAAAAAAAAATAAAAAAATAATAATAATAATCTATTCATAAAAACCGTTAATTTTGTATGTACTTGATGAAACATCAAATCAAAACCAAAATCCCACAAAATTGGATATGAGTGAACCCAAGGAGGTTGAGATTATGTGGATTTTTTTTAAAAAAAATATTAGAGATAATAGAAATGAACTGCAACTCAGGAAACTCACGTGAGTTAGCAGCTCATTTCCATTATTCTCTCTACTTATTCTACATGTCAGTCAAATTTTCTATGCTTATCATAAAAGGTTACTTTGTAAATTTCATTTCATCTACCCAAGATGAGAATTGGTAAAAAATTTCTTTGCCCTATAGGATAAATTGGTAAAACAGGTAAAAGATTTAAAAAATAATAATAAAGAGCAAAATTTTTTTTGAATGCAACGAATAAAATGCTAAAAGGAAAAACCTTGTTCTTTTCTAATCACATTCTTGTCGAAATTAATATAAACACAAGGTAAAATCAGTCTAACATTGTCTATGTTTACTACAAGGTAAAATCAGTGTAACAGTAAATTTTTAGTATTATTTTCCTATAATGCACGGTTGATCAAGGATATTTTAATATTTATTTTTAAAGGGTTAACAAGAACAACAAATGCTTATTCATACCCTACCATCTAACCATTAAAATAGACAGCTAAATTTTTTTTTTTATCCTTACTCTACTCTAAATAAATAATATTAAATAACCAGGTAAGAAAAGCTTGCCTTTACCATAAAATTTAGGATGAAAGTGTAAGTGCGAATGAGTTTACTCTTACTCATTGTCACTCTATGCGGAAATAGAAACAAAGGCTATAGATAAAGAAAACTACTACTACAACAATTACAGTGTATATACATGAATTCATATTGCAATCAACATCCTCCCACAGAAAATACCCTCTTCATATAACAGTAATTCTTTGTAAACATATAAATGCCAGAAGTTCCAGAATGTTTGCATTTTACAGAGAGTTTTTGATTTTTGAGTACCCAACTTTCCCTTGCACATTGAGCGAGACTGGAATTTCGAAGAAAATCGTGCAAGCTCACTTCAGTTGGCTGCAATCTACATCCAAGTGAGTGCCACTTGAGTGCATTGCTATATGCTCTAATTTTCATGTTCCATTGAATCGTCAGAGTCACTCCTTTCAGGTTCAGCACCTGCAGCAGGAGCTTCAGCTGGAACAGCCTCTGGCTTGGTTGCAGGTGCAGGTGCTGGTGCAGGCGCTGCCTTTCTACCAATAGCTCCTGGCATGGCAGTCTCAATATATAAGACACCTACAATAGTCAAGGAACAATTGCAAAGGACAAGAACATGCTTGAATGCCAATTTTCATGTAATATGCATATCCAGATATCAATCCAAAACTAAAATATGAGCATGTATCATAAAAGGACCCTGGAAGCTGTGTCGCTTCAGTTAGTTCAACCACTAGTTCGACTAAAATATGCTCCAAAATTTGAAAAAAAATTCAGAATCGGGTTTCAAATCAAACCCAAGCCAAGCGTGGCTGCTATCGTAAGATGGTTAAAAATTTCATGCGTCAAAGCAGACAAGGATAAAATCACAGATCCTGATTCAAGAATTCAATGATTTAAGGATATTCTCCAGTGTTCCCCCAGACATAATATTCAGTAGATCTTTCTCTACCCGCTGGACGAGCTCTGGCTGCAAATGAAAATATGACTTAGCTACCAAATAATCATGATAATGATGCAAATGAAACGAAAAAATGAAGTAAAATACATTGAGATCAGGTTCTCTGCGGAACCTCCGTCGGCGAGCATCCCTCATTGGAGGGGTGAGGCCATGCCTGTACTCGATTCCTTCTGGGGAAGGATCGCCTTCTTCTCTGACCATAACCATCTGTGCCAGCTCAAAGTCAGATTACAATCTCTTGCCTGATCCGTGCAAAAACATGAACTGCAGCTTCTTACCTGACCAATGTCCGTAGTTTTGATTAACATATTATCATCATAAGTTTTATATGATTCCACGACACATGGAAGATCCAAGAGTGTGGCAGGAAAGCTCTCATTACCGATCATGAAAGTACCAGTTCTTCCATCCTCTACAAACAATATACATTTTTAATTTTCGTTTGTAGATGAACGAGTATCGGAGCATATAAGTATATGATCAAACATTGTCAACAATGTACATGCAATTAAAAGTACTTGTTTGTACACAAAAAGGTAACTAGTGCAAGCATCATATGGTAACACAATAGCAAGTGGATGCTTTGCGGACACGCTGGACTAATGAAATGCAAAAGGGTACATAGACAAGGACAGAACCACAAATCATCCATCTGTGAGGTGTGGGTGTGTGGTTTTTCCTCTCTCTAAGAATATAGAAACAACAGCGGTTAATGATCCAACATAAAAGAACTAGAGGTCTAATACTGTTAGGATAATCGATTAACTAAGGTCATGTATTATGAAATCAGAAATGTCATATCAGATCAGTTTCAGTTTTAAATATACAATAATATCAAAGGTATCAACAATACGAGTGAAGGTGAAAAGAGTCGTAGAAAAGAGTCGTATTACAGAATAATTAAGCAAAAGTATTGTAGCTCATGCCAGGATTTGGAAATAAAAAAGATTGAGTTCTTACTCTTGTCCATGCATTGCAGACTTCAATATGTTAGGTTCACATAGACTGAATCAGCCCTAATAACATGGATTGATCTACGATTTGGAGGTTGGGGTTTTTTTTTTTTTTTTTGTGGGAGGGGGGGGGGGGGGGGGGGGGGGGGGGGAGGGAGGGCAGGCCTACATTACCAGGAACAAAATAACAAGATTATCACGTGCTTACCAACTAGGTGTATAGAATGTCAAAAAACTGATTTTGAAAATGAGACTGACACTGGAAAAGCAATTAAGTTGGCAACTTAACATTGTACAAATAGACGAAAGTCAAATGCTTTGCAGCAAGCATTGATTTGAAGAGGATCAGTAAATGAAAAAGTTCATTTGTACAACATTAAGATATTTTTTGATTAATAATGAATTAAATACAAATTCTTTAAAAAAAAAAATTAGGAAAAAGAGGTTGAAAAGCTAAATTACCTGAAAAGTCGGTGTGTTTTCGGAAAAAGAAGAGCCCTCAATGTAAATAGAATAGAAGAAACGCTTGTGTCATATACATTGCAATTATAAGATCTTTTTGGGAGGTTTCCAAGGAGGTTTGAAGTACCGCCTAATAGCAATATGGACTGCAATGTCTAATATGATGCATCATATAAAATATCAGTACCGATATTGTAATATTGTTGATATTTTGCTGATATTTCCAATATTTATGAAATGATATGCTCAATATTGCTGATTTCTGATACCACAAACCATCAAGTGACACTGATACAAACTCCCAACTTTTAAACCTCGGTTCAAACAAAGTTTTTGTCATTTCCATTCTCTAAACAGTTTCCTTTTCCTTTTTCTTGGATGAGAACATCAGTAAGTTCTTTTTTCCTTGGGTTACTGTATATTGTCTCCAAAGGGATATGGAAAGGCTCTAAACTATTGATGTTTACTCGTACTAATCAGTTTTCCAAAAATATTTGAATTTATTACATTTTGAAAAGAATTAAGATTTAGTAACTAAAAAACATTAATAGACGTTTTACCACATTATGAATTCAAAACACAAACAACTCCTTCAAGTTATCTAAATGGTAATTAACTGGGGGGAAGGATGGAGGAGGGGGAGAGATTAACTTCAAGATATAACTAAGAAGGTAATGTAGAGTTTATTACTTTGAATCTATATAATTTGATAGAGTGCTTGAAACCACAATTAAAAACAATCACCAACTTGCAGTAGAAAAGATACAACCACAATCCCTAGTTAATTGGAGACTATTATGGAAACTTTAGTGGTCATTTGAATAGAGGGTAAGGATTCACTTTCTTAGGTTTTTTAAATAAAGCTAAACATAATGGACAAGCCTAGACTGAAAAATTTAAAAGGGATCACCTATTAAGCTATCATCATTCGTCTTACCAAAATTAGAGTCAACTATATAGAAACATGTAATGAACGAAATTTAATAATGTCTATAACCTCTACAGTTTGACCCCAGCCACAAGATGAAACTTGTGATTTTTATATAATAATTAAGGTATTCACCTCATGTTTCTCACTATCAAATCCATCTACTTCAACTCCAGCTGAAAGACGTTCGCAACTTAAGCTGCTTACTGAGCATTAGCCATGGTTTTCTAGGTTTTTTTTTTTTTTTCAATCTTCTAGAAGTGGCGTTGTGTGCAAACAAAACTGGAAGTGAAAAGCTACATCATCACTAACAAATAATGTGTCCTTTCTTCTTCTATCTAAAAAATGATCAGGATTTCTATAGCGTACGCCAAGCAATTCATGATATGTATAGCCACCAACCTTGATGGATCCCACTATTTACCTTCTAAAGGTTGCAAATTCATAATCCATATAATGAACACCAAGTAAGTTTGCTGCTAAGGAAGATAATTGGACAAAAAAATAAAAAAGAAATGAAAGAGAAAAATGGAGATCTATGCACTAAATTTCTCTCTCCATTCGCTCAAGCCAATAAAAGTATAATTTACTGCACCTATCTAACCTTCTTATAAATTTTCTTTCCCTTATGTGAGCCCAGAAAATGGTATTGACATTTGTGAAGATCTCATCCCAGAACATTGGTTGTCAATATGTCACGCCCCGCTCCCGATATACAGTATACGAGCACGTGTAGCAGGTACCGGCAACATATTCAGTTTAAATATGCTAAAGCCTCCAGTAGAATTTGTCATAATAATACTCAATAATTACTATAGAAAAAGTTAACAAAAATTTGACTTTTCATTGATTGGAACGAATTTTGATACAAATGAAATAATAACTAATATAATGAATTAAATAAGAAAGAAAAATATGGTAACTCTTTAACTTCAACTTGCTCTTCAAATTACATCGGATCCTGCATCATTTTTCTGCATGTTCGGTAGAATTTTGGGTATGCAAACCCAGGTCGTCAGATTGCGACCAAAATAAAATACGCAGAAATAATGTGAAATATAATGGTTATATCCAAATATAATAATAACATAAAATTTAGAAAATATGTAATGAGATATATGTAATAATGATATTGATTGATTTAAATTATCTTAATGTCATTTTAGTAAAATCAACTTTATAACAGGGATATTTTTGACTAGAATGTCATGTAATTGGAAAAATTAACTAATGGGATATCATTGTTTCGATTGAAAATGGTCACATGAATTGTCCGGTGCAGAATCGGACCTACCGTCAGTCAAACGGGAATTGCAACAAATCATCATGCACTCATGATATACGAAATATTAAGTTGTACAACTTAACAAGTTTACAGTCGAAACAGAGTATATTTCTATCATTCAATTTCTCCCCCAACTCAGTGTCATTTAAGTATAATCCATATAGGTCTAAATTCTGATTTCCGTACCTTGTATATTGATTATATCAAATACAATATTTCAATTGGATTTTTCTTAATTTGTTATTTATAGAGTCTGTTCAGGTTAAACTTTATTCAATAAATCACAATTAGTTTTATCCAAAAGTTACTGATTTGAGACATCATAAAAATATTGGTCAGACAAGTGTTTCAATGCTGCAAGGTTTTCCGTGCGTTGCACGTTTCTTAATTAGAGAACAAGTATACAAGATAACTTTTCTAAACACCGATACAAAATAATATCGCAAACAGTATTTTTTTTACGATTATAGCCTTTTCATTATCTATTAAAAATCTAATTATATTCTATAATTTAACAAGTATTCATTTGATTTCTAACAGTATAAAGAAATAACAGGAATGTCAATGATTGCACTTATAATAACAAATTTATCTTTTCCAAATTAATTTATAACATAAAGAAATAATACTTGTAATAACAATTTCATTATCTACAAATTAGATGATATAATTGGAATAGTATAAAAAAACTAGTATGTTTAGTGACTCCAAAAGAAATCACCTCAATTTTGGTTTCCGATATCGCTCAATGGAGCAATCTATACATTAAAAATATTCTAAGAATATTAAAAACAAATTAATAAGAATTTAGATGATTTTTAGAGATTTTTCTAATATTTATAACACATTCAAAATTAATTTTAGTATTAACGAATTTGAGTTTAAGAAATGAGTCTGAATCAATCTTATTGGACTTATAAGATGATAGATGTTACTTTTAGATTATTAGAATTATTGAGTAGTGGGTGAACTAACCTAGAATTCATTAAAATAATTTAACCCAAGAAAAAAAAGAAAAATAATTTCTTACCTCTTTGTTAAAAGATAGGAAGTCAAAAATGTGAAAAGAAAAGGAAGAACGTGCTCCTCTACGGCGAATTTCCGATGATGAGAGCAGCAGTCCCAATAGCGACGACGACTCTGGCAAGTTGCTCCCACGAGATGAGGAAAAGAGAATTTTATAAGAGCTTTAGAGAATGGATAAAAATATGTCTTGGCTTAGGGGGTTTATATAGGTTTCAATTTGGGAGTTAAGTATTTGAATGGTTTTAAATTAATGTGGAGGGTTTAATTTTGAGAATTAAATACGGGAGTTCCATTGTTGAAATAATGGAGAAGATGAAATGTTTAGGAGTTATAGAATATTAAAGATTTGGAGATTATAGAAAGATAAAGGTTATATTTATTATTGTGTTTATTTATTTATTTATTTATTTATTTATGTCCAATGAAAATTAAGGGTTATTACACAATAACTCCATGTGCTCACTTGCAATCACATCTCCATGTATTTGTTTTGTTTTTGTTGCTTTTCTTTACACAAGAATCTTACTACTTGTAAGTCCTACTCCTCTACAAAAATTACTCATCCTATAAGTCCTTTCTCCATCCTCTATACTCATAGTTCTTAAACCATACTTCTCTTTCCTCATCCTTTCCAATCCCCATTCTACATACACACAATCAAAATTTTCCTCTAATAAGTCTTACTCCTCTACAAAAGTTACTCATCCTAAATTCTCTCTCCATCCTCTATACTCGTAGTTCTTAAACCATACTTCCCTTTCCTCATCCTCTCCAAACCTCCATTCTACATTACACACAATCAAATTTTTTCCTCTAATAATATGCAAAAACACCATCCTCATTTTGCAAACCAACATCAATAAAGACACTAAAACTAATTAGAAATCTAAATCTAAATCAAATGTCACCAAATTGGCATATTTAGCTCTTTTCTTCTAGATTAAATTCTTGAATTGAATCGGAATATTTTGAAGATAACAGCAAAATAACAGCAACAACAACAACAACAATAAACTACTAAAATTTGCAAAACCATCATTAAATTCGAGGGAAAAAATTCAAATTCATACCTGCAAAAGATAAATCAAGGGGAGCATCATCGCTCTCATTGAACAACCGCTCAATCCGCTCAGAAACAGAATGTGGGACCCGTAATATGAATTGTTCTTCCATTTTAATTCTTTCTTTTTTCAACCCTAGAATTGTTCCTGCTCAAATTTAAAAATTATGCAAATCACACTTAGTATTATTAGATAAAATTAAGCCTTGATTCTCAATTGCATAAAAAAAACACTATTAAGTAAACAAAATAAAAAAGAAAAAAGAAAATACCTTCGACGCTTGAGAGAGCGAGAGAACGATGAGCGAGGGAAATGCGCTTCTTGAACCGCTTGGATGACAGGACTTTACATATGAAAGTCATAATCAAGCTTTAAAATTGTAGAATTATATGGATATCGACTAATGGTTTATGGTATTGGTAATCAACTCTTACATCGACAACACTGACAATATCACCATCGATATTGTAGGGCTTATATCCTACCTCAAGATATGATATGATATTTAAAACCATGGTTATAATGTTCCAGAACTGTATGGACTGCATGGACGGGTAAGTCTTTTGTACTTTTAGGAACCTAGGATCCAAGGGAACAGAACTAATCTGGTCAAAACCAAAGGCAGAAAAAAAGAGAACTGGTTGAATTTGGAAGTAACATTTCAATTAAATTAAATTTTGAACAAAATAAAGAACTTTTATTGTGGCCATAATTGAAGTTAACAACCTGGACTGGATCAAAACCTGTTGTTGACTTCAATCACATATACAATACAAGTTCTTTAGAAGAGGACTTCAACGAAACTAGATTAACGAGAATTTTCAGATGAACCGTTATGATAGTTTAAGGCCTTTGTAACGAATATATAATAAATTGTAAATGGGTCCTGAGAAGTCCTGAGACGTTCTCAAGATTAGTCTGGTCAAATCCATTACCACATAATTGAAGTGGTAGGCCAATTCATTGCTTACAAAACGAAAATGCATTAAAACTATAATATTATAGTACAATCCGTTAGCTTTACTAACCACGATCATAGATAGGGTAAAAGCCCAAGGTAATTTAAAATAAATGTTGATCCAAGGCATCCAAATGTCAGGATACATGTCATTAAAACCCTAAATCAATTATACACACAGAAACACGCACAACACAAATAAATCTTTATAAATCAAATAGAAGTTGGAAGGTATTAGAAGTTTGGAAGCAGCAAGACCCTCTTACATACAAAAGTTAGAATTTTCTTCCAAATGACTCCCCCTTGGTGCATATCAATGTGTTTGTATTTATCATATGCAATAGTTTTAGCTATCTTCTTGCTTATTTACATGTAAAACTAATGTTTTACCATCTAGTCATGCAAAGGCTTCCAAGCCCACCTCTACTCTCCCATTAACTACCAAGTACGGCTCTAAATCAAAATTGGTAACGAGACTCCTCCTAACAAGCATCTAATTCCCAAATCAAAACACAATACAAACCTTCCTGAAAACCAGGTCCAAAGTCCCAACCATCCACGACTATGAACCATGGAAACACAACAAATCCACTCAAGACCCTTTCGTGATTATCATTATGAAGGTTGAAGGTTGACAACAACATCAATGGCTTAAAAGTATGCAAGATTTGGTTGGGCGCAAAATTGAAATCTGATGTGTCCTGTCATTCAATAATATTTTAGAATAAAGGAGTAGGACTTTACATCAAGGGATTGTTGAGACATGCCTATGTGCATTAGCCATACAATAGCTCAATTATTTCAAACAATTTGTTTGATAATTAAATTGAAGCTCACCCACTATAGCTAAAACTCACGTTTAATAATGTTGGATTCCTCTACAACATTTAGCTCCCAGAATGTAATACCCCAAATTTCAAGCTACCTATATAGCTCTCATGAGACCAGTTGTGCTGAATAAGTTAACCGAAGTCAATTTTGGACACCGAAATAACTTTCGGTTAACGTAACTTTAAATCCACAAACCCAAATGACATTCGGTCTTCGCGATTATTAGTTTTGTAATATTTATGATTTTTAGAGATTTTTCTTACGAGGCCGAAAAATATTTCCAAAATTGCTAATTTAATAATATTAAAATTATTCTTCTAATTACTTCAGAATTTTGATTCATTTATTCCAGACATCGAAATAACAAACGGATAATTTTCTAGTACTCTCGTCGAGTACTACGTCCTGCATAAATTTGGTAGCATTTGAAAAACGTTCACCGAAACCGTAAATAATAAAATATTAAATAAATTTGGAATTTACTTTATACATACCACAAATTTCTAAGTGCACACCTCAATTATACCTCAATTATATGTCGGCTGAATTATGCAATGCATGTGGTGTCATTAGTACAATAATTAGCTAATTAATTAGTACAATAATTAGCTAATTAAGTCGGTTATGCCGGTGTAATAATGAATGAAAGGTTAAAATTACGAATCTACCTTCACATTATTTTCTTTATAAACCCTTCCTCTCCTGTTTTCTCCCTCACTTGAGTCACTTCTCCTCTGTTTTCCTCTCGGCCAAACCAGAGGCAGAGGAGCAGAGGAAAAAGAAAAGAGAGAAAAAAATAAAATAAAAGAGAAAAAAAAGAGAAGAAAATCAAACCGAACCGAGAATTCAAATTGAGGATTCGAGATCAAACCGAGGCAAGTAACACTGCTATTTTCGCTCCTTCCTTATATAATTTGTATTTATTTTCATGATTAATATTGAGAATTAAACTAGACCATCGGGTCAATTTTGATACATACAAATATTGTTATATTTGATTTTTACATGCAAGTAACACTAATATATTTCTGTTCATTTCTTTATTTAATTTGTATTTAATTCATATTTGTATACGTGCAAAAATAATTCGGCTGCATGCAAAAATAATTCGGCTTTATTTACCTACGTCAAAATCATGCAAAATACGGTTTGCATGCAAACTATTGGGCCTTCACGTATACAAGAAGAAGAGGAAGAAAAAAAAAGAATTGGGCCTCAACCTAGCCCAACAAAAGAAAAGTAAAAGAAAATAATAGAGAGAAGGAGATTATGGGCCGAATAGATAGGAAAACAGAAAAAGAAAGAGAGAGGAAGAGATTGCATGAGAATGGATTTGCATGGAAATTTGCATGGGAATTGGGCTTACGTAATTGCATGGGCTTCATTCAAAGAGGAATAAAAAGAAAAAGTAAAAGAAATAAAAAGTTATATATTTTGATTTTATGGAAAAATAATTTAATTAAATCCTTGGACTTGCAACTTCACTGCACCTCATAATTAATCACTGATGTCCCTGTACACTATAATTAATCACTGCATTCCACAATTAATCCTCGGACTTGAAACATTTTGCATAGGCACCACTTATTTTAAATTAATTTTAGGTATGCAAGAAAAGAAAATGAAATGATTTGCATGTAAAGCAGTTCATATAACAGAGAGAGAAGAGTAAAAGAAAGAAAGAAAAGCTTTGGGTATATTTGTATATGTATTTATGTTATATTTGATTATTGCATGGCTTTTACATGGGCTCAGAAAATAAAGGAAGAGAGAGAGTTTAGTGGGCTGGGCTATAACATGAAGGGAAATGGGCTTAGGTGATTTCATTGGATATATATATATATATATATATATATATATACACTTGAACCTAATACATGACATGTTTACATTAATTAATTAAATAATTGATACATGATGAGCATAATCATTCATGGGAAAATGATTTCTTGTATTTTGATTACATGACATGCAATATCCTCATGATACATGTGTACATGATCTTGAAATTGATTCTTGAATTCTTGACTTGCAAGTTATGTGTTTCCGTTAATTCATGAATATCGTGTATTATTGACATGGGATTGGGGAAACTAAATAATGGATAAGATAGCGCGCAGTTTCCTGTATTGTACAAGTACCTGTGCATGCCCGGGACCCGGCCTCAGACCCATAGCGCTAAACCATGACACACCGCTAGGTGTACAAGACAAACCCCGTACTGTGAAACAGTAACGGACACCACTCATATAGTGAATCATGTATCAGACGGTGGCCAGTACCACATAGTGCTGCTGCAGTAAAAGTCCTCAGCACCTCAATCAAGAAGTTGGCCAACAATATCCTTGTACAATATAGTTCTTATACATCATGTAGTTTCCCCAATCCCATGTCAATAATACACGATATTCATGAATTAACGGGAACACATAACTTGCAAGTCAAGAATTCAAGAATCAATTTCAAGATCATGTACACATGTATCACGAGGATATTGCATGTCATGTAATCAAGATACAAGAAATCGATTACAAGAAATCATGTTCCCATGAATGATTATGCTCATCATGTATCAATTATTTAATTAATTAATGTAAACATGTCATGTATTAGGTTCAAGTATATATATATATATATATATATATATATATATATATATATATATATATATATATATATATATATCCAATGAAATCACCTAAGCCCATTTCCCTTCATGTTATAGCCCAGCCCACTAAACTCTCTCTTCCTTCCTTTATTTTCTGAGCCTATGTAAAAGCCATGCAATAATCAAATATAACATAAATACATATACAAATATACCCAAAGCTTTTCTTTCTTTCTTTTACTCTTCTCTCTCTGTTATATGAACTGCTTTACATGCAAATCATTTCATTTTCTTTTCTTGCATACCTAAAATTAATTTAAAATAAGTGGTGCCTATGCAAAATGTTTCAAGCCCGAGGATTAATTGTGGAATGCAGTGATTAATTATAGTGTACAGTGACATCAGTGATTAATTATGAGGTGCAGTGAAGTTGCAAGTCCAAGGATTTAATTAAATTATTTTTCCATAAAATCAAAATATATAACTTTTTATTTCTTTTACTTTTTCTTTTTATTCCTCTTTGAATGAAGCCCATGCAATTACGTAAGCCCAATTCCCATGCAAATTTCCATGCAAATCAATTCTCATGCAATCTCTTCCTCTCTCTTTCTTTTTCTGTTTTCCTATCTATTCGGCCCATTATCTCCTTCTCTCTATTATTTTCTTTTACTTTTCTTTTCTTGGGCTAGGTTGAGGCCCAATTCTTTTTTTTTTCTTCCTCTTCTTCTTGTATACGTGAAGGCCCAACAGTTTGCATGCAAAATTATTATTGCATGCAAACCGTATTTTGCATGATTTTGACAAAAGTAAATAAAGCCGAATTATTTTTGCACGTATACAAATATGAATTAAATACAAATTAAATAAAGAAATGAACGAAAATATATTAGTGTTACTTGCATGTGAAATCAAATATAACAATACTTGTATGTATCAAAATTGACCCAATGGTCTAGTTTAATTCTCAATATTAATCATGAAAATAAATACAAATTATATAAGGAAGGAGCGAAAATAGCAGTGTTACTTGCCTCGGTTTGATCTCGAATCCTCAATTTGAATTCTCGATTCGGTTTGATTTTTCTCTCTTTTTTTTCTCTTTTATTTTATTTTTTTCTCTCTTTTCTTTTTCCTCTGCTCCTCTGCTGCTGGTTTGGCCGAGAGGAAAACAGAGGAGAAGTGACTCAAGTGAGGGAGAAAACAGGAGAGGAAGGGTTTATAAAGAAAATAATGTGAGAGTAGATTCGTAATTTTAACCCTTCATTCATTATTACACCGGCATAAGTGACTTAATTAGCTAATTATTGTACTAATTAATTAGCTAATTATTGTACTAATGACACCACATGCATTGCATAATTCAGCCGACATATAATTGAGGCATAATTGAGGTGTGCACTTAGAAATTTGTGGTGTGTATAAAGTAAATTCCAAATTTATTTAATATTTTATTATTTACGGTTTCGGTGAACGTTTTCCAAATGCTACCAAATTTATGCAGGACGTAGTACTCGACGAGAGGAGTACTAGAAAATTATCCGTTTGTTATTTCGATGTCTGGAATAAATGAATCAAAATTCTGAAGTAATTAGAAGAATAATTTTAATATTATTAAATTAGCAATTTTGGAAATATTTTTCGGCCTCGTAAAAAAAATCTCTAAAAATCATAAATATTACAAAACTAATAATCGCGAAGACCGAATGTCATTTGGATTTGTGGATTTAAAGTTACGTTAACCGAAAGTTATTTCGGTGTCCAAAATTGACTTCGGTTAACTTATTCAGCACAACTGGTCTCACGAGAGCTATATAGGTAGCTTGAAATTTGGGATATTACATTCTACCCACCTAATAAAAAAAATTTGTCCTCGAAATTTAATTAGTGTATTTGATCATGAGAAAATGTATATGTATTTTATCCTGATGTCTTTCTCAAGCTCCCAAGCTAAATCTCTTGCTGATTGTATATCCCATAAAATAAGAACTAATAATATTACTTTATCCTTCGAGACTTCTCCCATTGATTGATAATCCTTAAATATCGCTGCTCATAATTTAAGCATGATCTGAAGTCTACTTTTGATAGATTTATTATTTTGTACTTCTAGCTTAGCACTTTATCATTTATAATATATAGAATAATTATGAACGATTTTCATTTTTTTTTTTTTGATAATGGATAATCAGGATTCCCAATTTATTCTTGAAACTTTATTGGAATGAAGGAACACAAAAGCAAAATAAAATTTAATCAGGAATAGTTGCTACTAATTTTGGAGTGCCACGCCATCCTGACTAAGTAATGTGTAAGATACATGTGATAAATATATTTGTTTTTTGTAGTGTTCATTTCCAAGGTCCTATTACATATTGTAATCGACTCTAGAAATAAAAAATTAATCTGAATTATTATAATATTGATGTAACAAGACTTTGAATGGTAGGGACACAAGATAAGAAATGAATTCATGACTAGTTACAAAATTCAATCGCATACAACGATCTTATTAAGCGACTGCAATTGCTGACGTCAGAGAATATCTCCCTACAATTACTACGCCGACTCAATAAGATTTCTGATGTGTAAAGGCTCAAGTCATGAATCATATTATGATAATATTCATATATAAGATACAAATATCAAATGGGAATGATCAAAAAGTAATGAAATAGAACGATCATTTAGAAAGATAAACTTAATTTGAGTAACAAGATATAATGGCATATTCTGTTTTGATAAAATGTTTTTTTTTTTTTTGACTAGTTAATCTCGCCAACTATACTTACTCTATCAAGTCTATAAATATTGATTATTGTAATTCATCAACATTTATATCTTCTCAATCTTCAAGAAAAATACAAGCATTTTTTTTTATAGCTCCTATATTTTTAAGATCGGTTGATATATTATCCCATAAACTATATAATCTAAGAAGGCAGCTTCATTCAACGCAAATTCTCATTTGTTTAATTTTTTATATAACTTATGGTCTCTAGAAATCTGTAAAGTTATCTTCAAATGCTCAGTATGCTCTTCTCTATTCTTGGAATAGATTAATATATTATCAATAAATACCGCCATAGCTCATCAAATTTATAAATATTATTGGGGCATTAGTTACTGAAAACAGTATCACTAATTATTCATAGTGACTATATTTGGTTCTAATGCAGTTTTTGAAATATTTTATATTAGGTCATTTACTTGACAGAATCCCAAACGAAAATCTATCCTCGAGAATACTCTCTTAGAAATATCTTAGATTCTGCTAGTTCTGAATATTGGTTTTCATCAATAAACTCAAAATCTGAACGATCAGGAATCTAAAATATTACTCTTCTTCTACTACATTCTATTACCGCGTGGAAGGTATTTAACTATTTAACGTCTTGAATGACATCATATCTATTTCCATTAATAGTTAGCAAATTGGCATAAAATTCTTCATCATTAATCATTAAAAGATGTATTGATTGAAAAATTGGATAGATATCATTCTGTGATAGTCCAGATAGGAAAAATGAATTCAAAATAGATATCTCAAACAAATAGGAAATAATAGGATGACACGATACTAGATCTGATAGGAATCAAAGAATAAGAAATAATTTTTTACGAATAAGTCACAGACATGTTCTTATGTGGCAGTAGTCCTATGGTCTTCCACCTAAACCTAGGCTCTGATACCATTCTGTAACGCCCCCCTTTTTGGGCTGCTTCCCAAAACGGAGAACGCTACTTATTTCTTCTACTAGACAACCCAACAGTCACAAGATCTTGGAATAACCGTAACTACTGCCACAATCAGATGAATAAATAACATGTCTGAAACTGAAATGACAAAAAGTTCATTACATAAAATGGCACACTGCCCTAAATATGAATACAATAAAAAGTAGAGGAAGGCAGTGTCTAGACAAAGGAAATACAAGCAATATATAAGAGATTCTTCGGAAAGTACTTCACTACTTAATATTGCTCGGTTTGACCGATAAAGTACGGATCCTCAGTAGGGGCAGGTTCTCCTTCTTGGTCCTCTAAACCTAGGTTTAGAAACCTAGGGGATTAAACCTAGCAAGTAACACCAGAAAAATATATGTGTACTAGTACAGTACTAAAAATGCAAATGAATAAAATGCTTTCATTGGGAAAGTGCAATTAAATCATGATAGCGATGAACAGTCACATGAAGAAAATATAACAGCAAGATGATATATATCATTTGCAAATAACATGTAAATATCATGTAAAGATGCATATCTTGTAAAGATGTTAAGTCTAAATCAAGTCTTTGTTAGCATTTGAAACTAAATAATGGATAAGATAGCGAGCAGTTTCCTGTATTGTACAAGTACCCGTGCATGCCCGAGACCCGGCCTCAGACCCATGGCGCTGAACCATGACACACCGCTAGGTGTACAAGACAAACCCCGTACTGTGAAACAGTAACGGACACCACTCATATAGTGATTCATGCATCAGACGGTTGCCAGTACCACATAGTGCTGCTGCTGCTGCAGTAAAAGTCCTCAGCACCTCAATCAAAAAATTGGCCAACAATATCCTTGTACAATACAGTTCTTATCCATCATGTAGTTTCAAATGCTAACAAAGACTTGATTTAGACTTGACATCTTTACAAGATATGCATCTTTACATGATATTTACATGTTATTTGCAAATGACATATATAATCTCACTGTTATATTTTCTTCATGTGACTGTTCATCGCTATCATGATTTAATTGCATTTTCCCAATGAAAGCATTTTATTCATTTGCATCTTTAGTATTGTACTAGTACACATATATTTTTCTGGTGTTACTTGCTGGGTTTAATCCCCTAGGTTTCTAAACCTAGGTTTAGAGGACCAAGAAGGAGAACCTGCCCCGACTGAGGATCCGTACTTCATCGGTCAGACCGAGCAATATTAAGTAGTGAAGTACTTTCCAAAGAATCTCTTATATATTGCTTGTATTTCCTTTATCTGGACACTGCCTTCCTCCTTTACTTTTTATTGTATTCATATTTAGGACAGTGTGCCATTTTATGTAATGAACTTTTTGTTATTTCAGTTTCAGACATGTTATTTATTCATCTGATTGTGGCAGTAGTTACGGTTATTCCAAGATCTTGTGACTGTTGGGTTGTCTAGTAGAAAAAATAAGTAGCGTTCTCCGTTTTGGGAAGCAACCCAAAAAGGGGGGCGTTACACAGAATTCGACTGAGGTACAGATTTTAACACGTTGATAGTTTTGATTTCAATACTTAAATTAGTCATAAAAAAATCCCATGATATGATCAGGGAAAAGGGGAAAAACTAAATCTAATTTTAATTACAAGATAGTGAGCAAGTCCATAAATAACTACAAACAACCGATTGAGAACATCAAAATTTTAAGTAGGGATTAGGGCAAAATTGAGATGAAAAGGGATGGAGAGATTACAGAACATAATCTTACCAATTTTAAACGAGATCGAATCCCAGCCCAAGCAAAAGAGAGCCATGAGTGTTGATCAGAGATTTGAAGGGGAAGTAAAGAAAGAAAAAAAAAGAAAAAAAAAAGACAAATTTTGCGCTCAACCGAGGACGAAGGTATCGAAAGTGAGCTTCGGATTTATGGACACCTTGGATCATCTGCTTTACAACATCAATTCATTTTTTTTTAAGATTTACGGTCAACCAATTTTTCTAAAACAAGCTTTCAAACAAGGTGAAATCTACTTATTTTTCAGGTTTTATGCAAATATTTTCTCCCCCAAAAAAAAAACAAAAAACCCACCCTCTTATTGTGTGTGTAGAACGTCCAAAATAAACAGAAGTTTTTTTTAAAAAAAATTTAAAAAAATGATCATTCAGTAGAGGATCAAACTGAATTTATGAAATTTTAAAGAAAAGCTAAATGAAAATAATAACTCGAAGAACAAGAGTACCAATTAAGCTTTAATCAAGAACTCCTCTTTCTACCTCCCAAACCTTCAACAACCACCTGATTAGAACGAAAGAAAACAACTAAGGGAACGAGATTTGGATTAATCAAGCATAATTAATTGACGATCGAAACCCTAATTCATGAGAGATGTGTAGATAGGAAGTAGTCGAAGATCAATTACCGGGAAATTTTCAAGGAATTCCTGCGCGCTGAGGATTGCGGAGAATATAAAAGGTCCGACTTTTTTTCCGTCGAGTTTGGGGATTTCGTGCCCGCGTCTCTCTCTCTCTCTCTCGTTGCTGGAGAAGCAACTTCGGCCTTAAGGGTGGGTCGGATTCGGGCGTGAGTAGGTCGGGTTCGGGTTTGACGTGGATCTACAAGGATCTCACTTAGGATGTTTTTAAGGCCACCCATCAAATCGCTAAGTTCTCAAGGACCATATTCTTCTCCAAATCCGATCTCCTTCGGAGTCCGTCTGACCAACCTGTAAAGTGCTGTGAGGTAGAATCAGGTATGATGGATGAATTTATGTCCTCTCCCAATCTCAGGCACAAAAGTTGCTGACCAGCATTTGCTCAACTCTTCGAGAGTCGGACACACCCTTTCCCTCTTAGAATACGAGGGATAGTTACTCTCTTAAATGCACATTCTTTCTTCAAACCTTCAACGAGCAAGGGATTCTATAACATTGACAATGAAAAAGCTTGTGTCTAATTAGAAGGTATTTTCATGACTGGCCAACTATTTTATCATGTCTAATTTTATCAAATATGCTAAGGGATGTCTGGCTTGCCAAAAACATGGACTAGTACAAACATCAC
This sequence comes from Dracaena cambodiana, assembly GCA_036321105.1. NCBI lineage: Eukaryota > Viridiplantae > Streptophyta > Magnoliopsida > Asparagales > Asparagaceae > Dracaena > Dracaena cambodiana. Next base: position 31,293,165 of record JAYEPQ010000018.1, read on the forward strand.
TTTCTTTCACCTGTCTCCTGTTATCATCTCCATCCTCCACATCCTCATTTCAAAAGGTCAGTTTGTTCATGAAAAAAATAATGGCATGTGATTAATCTTTGAAATTACTTGGAGGTGCCTTTGGAAATTCGGTGAGTGTTCTTAAAAAAAAAATCACTTTATAGCAGTCGGGTCAGCTAATAATGCTGACCGAGACCCAATAAACTATTGGATTTGAATCATACAAATAACCCGAACACGTTACTACGTGTTAAAATTGGGAATTTCCAAAGGAGCATACCATTTTTTCTAGTAAGGTCACTTTTTAACGGTCCAAACTCAAAGTTCGGACGAAAAATAAACTATCTAGTGGGCTCACTAGGAAAAATGGTGTGCTCCTTTACACAGAGACACAATGTTTCTTTCACAATGAAGAAGTACACCGTATGTAGAAAGCAAAATAAACAAAGACAAGGAGCCAGATCTATTGCCCTTATCAAACTAAATGCCATTGATATGTAAAACATAACATCACACCAGTCACGAAATCCAAATACAATGCTCAGAATAATGATTCACGATCATTAGCATCGTACTCATCGATAATGTCCACAATCCACTGTAGATTTTAAGATATGTCAAAAGGACTATCTGACAACTACCCACTAAGTATACGAGAATCCAATACATATTGGATATGTTATGTCTCCTCTAATGAAGTATTCATGCAACATAGACTAACAAGATCCGTTATCAATTTGGTATATCAAGTGACGTGACAGAATGCAAGTATTAGTGTGGCACAGTGGTTTACTGTTCATCACCAATTTTTCAATTTTGCTTTCAACAAATCAATCAGCTCCCAAATGTTCTTTTTGAACTGCTTGGATGTCAGGACTTCACAGATAAAAAGTCATAGTCAAGTTCAAAAATATAGAATTATATCAATATCGACTAATGGTTTTTAGTATTGAAATCGGCAATATTGAACGTATCACATCTGCAACACTCACAATATCAGCATCGATATTATAGAGCTTATATCATGCCTCAAGATATGATATGATATTTAAAATAATGGTTATATTATCTCAGAAATGCATGGACCAATAAATCTTTTGTACGATAGTAGGAACCTAGTGCCTCGTGGGAACCCGTAACTTATCTGGTCAAAACAAAAGCTAGAAAAAAAAAGAAAAAAAAAGAGAGGGCTGATTGATGTTTGGAAGCAACATTTCGATTAACCAATGTTCAAAAATGCGTTTTCATTATGCGTGCGGTAGAGGACCGCATAACGCATAATCGGATTACGCACCGATTATGCGGATTACGCGGAATTATGCGGAATATTAATATTTTAATATGTACCTTAAAGAAATTCTTACATCACCATTACGAAAAACAATTAATTCTTACCCAAAAAAATAATTTAGACAATTATCAAAACGCCAAATAATTCAAATAAACTTATATTTTATTATATCTATGCAAAAAAAAAATTATATGATTATATCTAATACACAAATAAAATTGACGAAAACTTAAATACTTTAAAAAATAATTTATTCAATTACCAAGAGACAAGTAGACAAATTATTTCAATCAAGAATAAATCACTTTAGTAACTTCCAACCTTAACATAATTACTAATTAGCCAACTGGGATTGTGTACAAAATTGTGTACAAAATTCACCAGTTACTATTTCATTGAATCAAAATAGAGAAGAGAGATAATATAAGTTGTCACAAGGAATTACATATATGAAGTAACGATACTAAGACAGAGCTTTAATCTGTACAAAATTAAAAACTACTGATGTCTGGATTTTTCAAGGCAATAAAAATCCATTCTAATCCTGAAGGCTGAAACATTGTGTACAATATTTTTTCAAAAAGAAAATCATCTGCAGTGTGTTCTCAGGTTATTTTTAAAAAAAATTGTGTACAAAATTAAAAGAAATCTCACATGCAACTGAAGTAGCTGAAGCAGCCAGAGAAATTAAACAAGCATAAATGCAACTAGAGACTATTAATTCTCTAGTTAGAGAAGGGAATTATCTAGATAGAGAAGGGAAGCAGCTAGAAAAATTAAACAAAAATTATTAAAAAAAAATTGTGTACAAAATTTAGTATATAAAATTAAACATGCAAAAAATGTAAATAAAGCAGCTAGAGAAGAAAGGAAAAAAAATTACCGCTGGAGGGGGAGACTGCTCGCCGGAGGGAAGAAGCAGATCGGAGGAGGTGGAGGCTCGAGGAAAGAGGGAGAACTGTTCGCCGCTGTACGATTGGAGGAGGCAGAGGCCCGAGAGAAGAGGGAGAACTGTTTGTCGTTGCACGATTGGAGGAGGCGGAGGGATCCCTCGATCGACCGATCACTCGATCGAGTCGATCGAGTAGGCTAATGGGACGGTGAAAAAGGGATTTCAGGGTCGGCGAAGAAAGGAATCTTCTCGATCGATCGATTGACGACGGCGAAGGCGATCGGAGGGGAGGGAATTGGTGATCGGAGGGGGGGTTTAGGCTAGGGTTTTTTTTTTGGCGAGCGGTCTCGGGATGGGCTGATGCGAAGAAATGAGAAGAAGAGAAATAAAAGGGTTTTTGATGAGGGTCGGGTTTGGTTTTCAAAATAATTAAAAACCCAATAATCAATGGGCTAATGCGAAGAAATGAGAAGGGAAATAAAAGGGTTTTTGATGCGGGTCGGGTTTGGTTTTCAGAATAATTAAAAACCCAATAACCCATGCGCTCGTTATGCGCTCTATGCGAATTATGCGGCTGCATAATCCGCATAGGGCGCATAATGAGCGCATAATCACCCTGTCCGCATGGACAGGGCGTTTTCTCCCTTCTTGGTGCGGTTTTAACCCGCATACGTTTATGCGGGCGCATATGCGCCCGCATAGAACGTTTTTTTGAACACTGCTATGATATGTTGGACACTAAACCAAACAAAAAGTTTCTACATGCAGCATTTCTGGACAGACAAGCATGTCCATCAGTGTTCCACACTTACAAAGAGTCCAGCACTAGTTAGCCTATAATTGTGTATAAAATGGATTATGTTATGGCCCTTCAGATGGAAGCTAATGCTTTATAATTATCCTACTTAGGTTCTTTTATATATAAGTGGCAACAAACACATATTTATATGAGTTAAATATATTTATATGAGTTAAATACATATGTTTATACAAAATACACCCATAGTTATGTTCTCATATCTGAATGTTTGGACAGTTGCCTTTGCCAAGCATCATGTGCCCATCTCAGATCACGACATTAACATTTGCATCTGTGCTTGTGCAAGCATCAATAGATCGTAGGATATAGGTTAACATGGACTCAGATTAACATCCGCAACCACATAATTATATATTACACAAGCTCACCTAGTAAAAAACTGAACCAAAAAGTTTTGTCTAGACCCTACTTTATAAACTTATATGAATTAAGCCCCTTGTCTAAAGATGTCATGTGATACACCCTCAAGTCCCAAAATAATTTGGCAAAAGAAACCCTTTCCTCTTATTTTAGATGTACTTTTATTATATTATCTTCAAAATCTAGATATTTATGTGTTGACAAAAACTCATATTTCTTTGGTGAAAATAGTTATTAATAAGCTTTTACTCTCTTTGGAAGTCGAATTTAAGAATTAACTTGAGAAATTAAATTTCCAGCTTAAATATTAATATTTTAATTAATTTAATTTCATAATGAACTACTGATAATATAATTTAAAATATTAAAAAATTAACATAATAAAATATTATTAAGTATTGGAATATTTAGTAATCACCCATTTAAACAACACAAAAGTGACCCATTTTAATATTTTTCTCCACTATAAATTTATTTTACTTTATCCATATATTTCATTAAAAATTAGTAGCTATTTTTTCCCCCAAAGAATATAAAATACCAATTATTATTTTCCAAATAAATGAGAAAAAAGAGGGCATTTACTATTTAACCTAGTAATATGATTATTAATCTATCCAATATATTTTGTATTTTAGGAAAAATCTAAAATTACATGTAAATTGAGCTTGCAGGTAAACCAAATTTCCTCAAAACTGAAAACAAACCACATTCAACAAGGCTCTGATACGAAAACTATTTAAGGGGAGGCAACTTTGTACAGTTGCCATCCAACGACAACATAAGATTGACATTATAAGACCCACAACCTACATTTCCCTGCAAAGCAACAATGCAGGAGAACAAAACAAGAGGAATCACAAATGCTTGCTTTTGTTATATACTCTACAATCCTCAAGTGTGAACATAATCAAATTACATTAAAAGTCCAAAATTTTATGCATCTCTGTCTATGGAGACTTAACACCTAATGTAGTCCTTCACTACTCCCACATTATTAATTGGAAAAAAATAACTTTGTATGAAACTCTTTCTAGCCGTTGCTTTTTTCAGCTAACAAACAATTGATAACTACAAAAGCAAACCCAAGCACCCAATGGAAACTCAGGAGATTGACAAAGAAACCCTTGCTAGCACTTAATCATCTACTCTTGATTATTTCCTATTCTTTAAAGACCAAAATTTAAAAAATTCCTTTGATCTTTATGCGGCTGCAAGTTCACAATCAAAATAGCGTTCTTACTTCTACATAGGCTCATTCATAATTTCTGCAAGTGCTCCAACAACACAATTTACACCATTTCAAAAGGGAAATTTTATTCATGCACACTACTTACTTTTAATTTTGAATCGTTCCATATTTACTCAACAATCTCACTTTTTTCCAATTCTAACGCTCCCTCTCCCTCTCTTTTCTTTTCAATTCCATTTCATCTGGTATGATATTACTATCTTGACCTAATGAAACTTGGTAGCAGCATTCAATTAGGTCAGATATTAATAAACGACCAATGGGTTATGAAAGGGCACCTTATTCCCCCCAAAAAAAAATAATGGTGAAGTTGTAATTTTTTGGAAGTTTCAAAGGTGGGCGTTTTAAGCAAAGTGGTGTTCGTGAATAGAATTCACGTTTCAAAATTCCCGAATCGTTTCATTTATTCTACACATCAAAATATAATATAACCAACTACATTTGATATAAGAATGATTAACATTCACAGTCACAACGTATTCAAAACTATTATCTTGTTCAAGATTAGATCTTTCATATTTTCAGGTAGACCTATCTGCAATCTCCAAATTTCATCAAGCTATCCAACTCAAGAAGTTATCAACAGATCAAATCTAACCTAATAAGGAGGTGACACAAAAGTACCAAGTAATGGATATGTACCCTTACTCAATAAAATTTTGTACAGTACGATTGCAACTACATCACTTACTAAAAACAAAGCAAAACAAAACCAAAAAAAAAAAAAAAAAAAAAGTATTTTCAGCTGGAAAAAGAAAAAGATAAAAAAAAAAAAAAAAAATCCAAAATCGAAAGAAGAAGAACATAAAAACCGAAGAATTGATATGAAGAAAGAGAAAAAAAAATCCAAGCAAGAAATAAATAGCAAATCCCTGAAGAACCCTAAAATCTTAAAAAGCCCTAAAATTTGAACAACAATAGAGGTTTACCGAGCGAGTTCAAGATAGGTATATCAAAGCAAGAATAAGATGATCGATTGAGAAAACTCACCGGCGACGGCGGAGGTTTTGTTTTTTGAGGAGAAGGACGCCGGCGTCGGCGGCGGCGGCTACAGGGGCGGAGAGAGAAAGGGACGCTTGGGCTCTCGCAGCAAATAAAAGAATGCCAATTGAGAGAGAGAGAGAGAGAGAGAGTCTAATTTCGTCGCCAACATTTATTTACATTATAGAAAGGGCAGCTGAGAGATTCTCAACCGTTGGATTAAGTTGTGGATGAACGGGCGGTTAGATTTGCAACAGGTGGGCTTGGGTTGACAAGCGGACGCTGCTAGCCTTCTAGGGTGATGCTGGGCTTTGGTTTTGGTTGGGCCCAGAGGAGGCTGAGAGAGGCCATAAACTCCATTGACGGCCTGCACTCGGCCTACATGTAGCCCAATCCAAACCATTCCTTTCGATCTTAATAATATTCAAATAAATTAGTTCTTCTAAACTCTGCACCCCTCTCCTTCGTCTTGTTACTTACTACGGCTGGAGAATTTATAAGTAGAGATGGTAATGGACGTATTCACGGGTCAAAATTTGGTCCGTTCTATACAAAATTTTAAATTAAAAATAAAAAAATTATTTTTTTTAATTCAAAATTTTGTATAGAGATGCTAAAATTTGGCCGTAGACGAGTCCATTGTCATCCCCATTTGTGAGAGATCTCGATACGAGATAATCTCCTAAACATGGATGATAATGGACACGTCTATGGGTTAATTTTTTACCTATCCTATATAAAATTTTTAATTAAAAATAATTTTTTTTTCTGATTCAAAATTTTGCATAGGGAGGATCAAAACTTTGTCCATGGACGCGTCTATTATCATTCATATCCCTAAGTGAGCTAGCTTCCCACATTCAAAGTTAGAATATGGATATGGATAAGGTAGAAGTTACTAAACAAACAAATCAAGTAGTGAAAGTCGACTTACTTTCACTACTTTTATTTTACTTCCATGCAAACAAACAAATCCTAAGTGTTTGTTTAGTCAAGAATAAAGTTAGAAATTACTTCTAATTGATAAGGTGACGCCTAAGTGAACTTCACTTTTAAAACTTTCTTTCTCATACTTAGAGGTTGGAAGTAAGTTAGGAAGTAAAGGAAAAAGATAAAAAATTATTTTTTATTTGCATATATCATTTTCATTCAAAAATTATATCTTTATCCCTAACAAATAAATAAAATAATATAAATTATATTTTATTTAATAAATTAAATAATATTCCCTTACTTCCTAACACACTTTTCTCCTTCAATATATTAACAAACAAATACAAAATGAACATTCTTCTTTTATTTCAATTTTGAGAGTTATTTCTCAATTTCTTCCTTCTATCACTCCCAACGTGCCAAACACACCCTTAGTAACTAATTTTTCTTTTTTAAGAAGTTCCTTGACGACTATTATAAATGTTGAACCGTTGAAGTCTTGACTGATAACAATAATATCATAGAATTTTTAGGATGTGGGTGTTTAATAAATTTCATATTTGGATATTAATTTCCTATAATTATTATTTAGAGATTAGCCACCAATAATGTGAACTCACCTTATAGTAGTCCATCTTCTAAACATTTCATCAAGATATCAATTAGTCATGGTTAAGCATTAACCATGATGGTAAATTTACTTAACTAATCAAATTCAATCACTTTCTTTTTGTGCATCTTCCTTCTCACTTCGACCACTTGCAAAAATATAAAGAGGATGAAGAACATTTATTAGCAATCAATATGAGTTCTATATTTGATTACGATTAGCAAAAACATTTCAAATAATGGCAAAGATTTCTTAACGATTTTTATCAATAACAAAATATGCAAAATAAACAATCAATATTCCTAATCAACTGTGAAAATTGTCTACTTTGGTGGGCAAATTAGTTTATCCCCTTACATATAATCTTAAGATTTTATCATGTAGCAGCAGAAATAGCAGTTGTTAACAAATAATTACAATAATATTGGAAATTGATATCCAAATAATATTTTTTTGGGATAAATATTCAAATATAAAATTGTTAAGGACCTATATCCAAAAACCCAATATCATATAATGAGTTATTTACGTTTTTTATTAATCTAAATAATGTATTTTATGTAAAACATATGTACAGCTGCTTTCAAAATGAAGTGCGCTACTAGCATGCATGTTCGAAAGCAAAACGACATGCACTAGGCTAATAAGCTACCAAATCACACAGTCATAAGATCTTAAAAGTTTGGTTCTACTTACATATTTTAACAAGTCATATCATGCATGTATATATATATATATATATATATATATATATATATATATATATATATATATATATATATATATATATATATATATATATATATATATATATATATATATATCAATGTTTAAAATAACGACAATGGTAACGTAACGCTTTTTTTCTGTTAGGTTATATTGTATATAGCATAACGCATAACGTAGGTTATGCAATATTTAATTAAAAAATATAAAACTATATAAAATGAATTTTATCAATAGAAATTGAATTAAAAAATTTTAAAAATATATAAAAAAAATTTATATTCCAGTATTAATTCTAAATTTCGAACAAGTTTTACACTAATTCTCATATTTATCTTCATAATTAAATTACATTCATATTCATAATTTCAGTCATTATCTAAAAAAAAAAAGATTAAATTTATTTTTAATTATTATCAATATTGTAATTTATATTTTATAATACTAAATTTATGTTATTTCTAATTGTTTATTTTATATTAGTTGAGAACTCAATTTAATTAACAAATAAGAAATTTCAGTAATTAGCAAAAAATTATAACAATTAAATAAAGATGTAATCACAAACTAGCAAGTTAACAATGTCACAAGCAATTAAATTAGTAAAAGTAAAAAAATAGCTGCAATTTGTTAATAATCAAAATAAATAATCGATATCAATATAAAAATTATTTTAAAAATTACTGTAAATAATGTAACATAACATAATTTAACAAACTTAACGTTAAATAACAGAAAAAAGCATCGTTATGGTGCATTGAGTTATTTTCGACTGTTAAGTAACGCTGGCTTCTTGTTACGTTTTATAACGCAACATAATGGGTTTTATAACATGTTATTTTCAATATTGATATATATATATATATATATATAGAGAGAGAGAGAGAGAGAGAGTAAACGGGAAAATCACTGGCGGTGAAGAGAGTTCCTTCACCGCCGCTTAGGTGGCCTAATCAATTTATTACATGTGACATCACTTAAAGGGCTGTTAAGGGAATTCATTTATTTGTAACATTTAATAACGCCACGTGTAATAATTTTATTGGGCCACCTAAGCGGCAGTGAAGGAACTCCCTTCACCGCCAGTGTATTTTCCATTTCCTCATATATATATATATATATACACATATATACATATATACATATATACATATATATACACATATATACATATATACATATGTATACACACACACACACACACACACACACACACACACACACACACACATATATATATATATATATATATTTACACACATATACACACACACACACACACACACACATACATACATACATACATACATACATACATATATATATATATATATATATATATATATATATATATATATATATATATATATATATATATATATATATATATATATATATATATATATATATATATATATATATATATATAATTGCTGTAGGTGAGACACCAACTAAGGAAAAATTACGTAAGTTAGCGTTAAAACTATAATGATCCAATAATTTTTCTTCAATTTGTTTTACAATTACGTTTTCTACCTCCTTAACTTCTTTCAGATTAAATTTCATAAATTTTGGAGTTCATCTACCCTTTCATCAAGTACATATAAAATATTTTATTTATTGAAAACCGTTAATTTTGTGTTAACTTGATGGAAGACCAAATCAAAACTAAAACTCAAGAAATTGGGTATGAGTGAACCCTAAGAGGACGAGATCATAATCCATTTTTTTTTTTAAAAAAGATTATTGTAGATAGTGAAAATGAACTACAGCTTAGGTAACTTGCATGAGCTGTCAGCTCATTTCTATTTTTCTCATATATATATATATATATATATAAGTCAAGTAAATAAAATGGCACATTACTTAGGATACAATGTGATGGGCACAAAAGGAAGAGTCAATGCATAAGAAAAGAGATATTACAATATCTATACATAAAGGATCAAAACCTAGGAAATCAGGGTCAACACCATTCCTCTTGCTCCACCCAGGCCCGGTTCTAACGTTTTAGAGGCCCGGGGAAAAATGAGAAAGGGGCCCTAACAAGTCTTATTAAAATTTTAAATAAATATTTTCATTACCAAAATTAAAATTTAGTACATAGTTTTGTCATTACAAAAACTAATCATAATTCATAAAAAGCAATTCCTTCGGGCATTCCTAAATGCAAAATCCTCAATAATAGTATCAAAATCAATATTGTCCAATATTTCCTTCTCAATACATAAAATCGCCAAACCATTCAACCTTTCTTGTGACATTGATGACCTCAAATAGATTTTCAGCAATTTTAACTTTGAAAAACTTCTCTCTGCTGATGCAACAGTCACAGGTACTGTCAATAAGATACGATAAGTAATAAAAATATTAGGATAGCAATCTGCAATTTTGACATACTCAAGAATTTCAACTGATGACATTGACATATTTGGCAGAGTCATCTTTAACACTTTTAGTTCAGAAAAAAAATCATCTAAATCTACATCCGTCACATTGTTATGAGAAAAAGTATTGGCAAAATTAATACAACACTCTCTTAATTCATTATCATCTAATGACTTCAACTTTTTTGAATCCAATAAGAATTCAAAAATATTTTCAAATATCTTTAATTGCTCAAATCTATTATTCAATGAAGAAATCTCCATATCAACAATGACCAAAAAATAATTGACTCTAAATGACTCCTCTTCTGATTGCATTTCCTCTTCATTATCATTTTCATCAAATTGTCTTTTCCTAATAATGCGACGTCTTATTGGAAATGCAGACTCTACATTCATCTCACATGCAATATTTTTGACAGTATTTATACTAGATACAAACCCTTCATTTCTATATTTTTCAAAAAATTCCATTATACCTTCTAATTGATTCATGGTAGTATTAATGTACATAGATTTAGATTGCAGCTTTTTACTCACCATATTAATTGTAAATAGAATATCATACCAACTAACCATACCAAGTAAAAACTCAAAACACTCAAGTGCACTAACCAAACTTTCCGCTTCACTCTTTGACTTTGCATCATCACAAGATTTTGATAACTCTGACAAAGCCAACCTTATTCAATTCTCTAATAGGCCCTTTTTTAACCAAAATGTCTCTTGATTTATTATCAAGATTATCCCAATTTCTAGAATCATAAATATCAAAAGAATGGGTTGGTTGTTCATCAACTATTACATTTTCAATAATAGATTCATTTGGTACATCATTATGCTCACTCAAATTATCAATATCCTCATTATTTTGATTTTGTTCATTTACATTTTCATTTGAATTTTCAACATTATCATCACTTAATCCATCCAAATTTTCATTAGAGGAACTTGCTATTTTAACAAATTTATCCATAACTCCCATTTGTGATTGTATTAACTGCTCTATTTGTTTTCTTTTTTTTTTCTTTTTTTACTACCAGACAAATATTTTTGAGAAAACATTTTTTTGAGAAAAAATATAACAAAATTATATAAGAAAAAAGAACAAAAGCACCTTGAAAAGAACCAAGTAGAGCAGCAGAATGCCAGAGTAGCTGGGAGCCAACACATTCGACAACCTAATAACAAGAAATATTTATAGAGATAAAGAGAGGGAGAGAGGAGGAGATATTGGTTTAGTGTGGTTTTTGTTTTGGAATGGAGTCTATCATTGGGTTAAAAACAAGCCATTTGAATAAATAAATTAAAAAAAAAAACTAGTCGTTACTGTACATGTGTACAGTACTAGCCGTTAGTGTACACATGTACAGTAACGGTTACTATATACAGTATACTGTACAGATTGGGCCCCTTTAGAATATGGGGCCCTGGGCAGGCGCACAGCCCGCACCTGCCCAGGACCGGCGCTGGCTCCACCATGTAAGAATCATCCAACCAGAAAGTTCCGCCTTACTGTCTCCAATACCAAAGGTTTGGAACCCAAAAAATTAAGCTCATAAGTAGAACACAAAGAAAAAAAAATGTGTACTATCATCGCACAAGAAAAGTGTACACATAACATATGTCAAATGTTGGTCATGATAATATAAGTCAAGTAATGATCTATATAAAGTACATAAATACCAAGTAAAATATGTAAATGTCGTGTATAGGTAAATATATGATGTATAGTCCATACTAGCATCCAATATTTATAAGTTTGGAGCAAACTAATAGGATGCACATATCGTTAGAGTACTGCGCAATCAATCAGAATTTTGGAAATGTCAAATATATAGACTTTGGATATTAACACCAAGGTAGAATTTAGAAATGCTACGAAAGAAGACTTTGCTTTGCCACCAAGAAGGAATTTGGATTTTACCACCTAAGTGGAAGCGGGAGATGCCATGTACTCTAGATTTTACCATCAAAGTGGGTTGCCATTAGATGCTCTGGCTATGCTATGTACATAAATTTTGGATCTGGTTGTGCAATCTCTATCACGTTTTTTACAATAAATTACTAATCCGATATTTAGTTCCTTCATAATCCTATTAAATAGATACATAACACACACGAACCAAATCAGGAGTAGCACGATATAACCAGGTCATGACCATACATATCCATCGTCAAGTAATAATAAGAAATAGGAAGCAAGGAAAGTCAGAATCATATACATGCATATCTCCGATATTCAATATAAATTCCATGTGTCACATTCCATGTATAATCATACACATCATGTATCATGTAGTTAGATAGAAAACGTATCAGGTCTCAAGTATTAGGTGTCATATATCAAACATAATTACCATGTATTATGTAAGCATTACATAACAAGTGTCCCGTGTTCATGTATCATTTGTCATCATATAAATAAGTGTGTAGAACATATTATCAAATTACATCTTAGCATAGAATGGTGTACATATTCAGATATAGATTTATAAACATGATGCAACAACATGTGGTTCCCAATGTTAAACATATAGATAATCAAAATCGAAAGTCTTCGCTAGTCTAGAAGGTTCATGATTTTTGGGTGCTTCACTGTAAATTCCCACCATAACAAAGTAATGGGAGTTTCCAAAGGAGCACACCACATTTCCTAGTGAGCCCACTTTACAGTGTAATTTTGTAAGTGGGCTCACAAGGAAATAAGGTGTAATCTCATTATTTATTTCATTTTAAACCGAGTGCATCTTGATATTTTGGCTCACGTCATAATATGTGACAATATTTTACGCTGGCTATTATCGACCTACCACAAACCTCCTCTTTTATTCTGATTTGGGACAGACAGTAAAAGAATAAATCTTGAAGCACAGCACTGGCGGAGTTAAATGGCACGGAATGTTGGGCTGTAAAAAAACGTCATTCACAGAAAATAAGTGTAGCAGAGATACGCATGCTCCGCTGGATGTGCGGTAACACTAGGAGAGATAAAGTGAGAAATGAAGATATTCATGCTAAGGTAAGTGTAGCTCCCATCGATGAGAAGATGCGAGAAAACCGATTACGATGGTTTGCTCATGTGCAGCGTAAGCTTATAAATGCACCAGTTCAATGAGGGGAGTTTATCAATGTTGGACAAGTTGAAAGAACAAAGGAAAAACCGAAGAAAATATGGATGGAGGTGATATAAAAAGATACGGATTCTAGAGGTTTAAATGATGAGATATTACTTGATAGAAATGAATAGAGAAGGACTACCAAAGTGATCGATCCAACGTGATTCTTTTTTGGTTCACGTAGCCTACCCCAAATACTTGGGATGAAAGGCTTAGTTGTTGTTGTAAATCGAGTGCATCTTGAGCTTTATGAAGTGCAACTTGTAGGTGAGAACAGTGAGAAAAGGATTGAGATTAAAATGAATAGAAAGAAGAATTCAGGATGTTGTATTAATGGGAGATTTAACTGAAATATTTGAACACTCAAATTTATTAAGAATGAAGCTTTTCGCAACTCTGCTAGTCTCTACAAGAGAACAGTTTCGTAAGCAGCATATACATTAGTTAGCTAAGGAGTGATCAATGAGTTTGCAACATCGATAACAAAGCGATATCTGACATCTGCCTTCGCAAGTCGCTCCATAGCAGTATTTATGTAGTCCATCGGTATGATCTCTACATCTGCCGTTATCTGGTGCTCTGCAGCGAACTCGATCATCTCTTGTGTCTCCTTCATGCCTCCGATGCAGCTGCCCGCAACAAGTCTCCTTCCTGCAGAATTAATACAATCGAATGCTGAGCCTGAAGCTGTCTGTCCCAATTGTTTAGTGAAAGCAGTTAATAGCAGATTCTTACCCATAAGAAGAGGGATCGGAGGCACGGACATTGGCTCGGCTGAAGCACCCACAACAACAAGTTTACCGTGTGCTTTCAGCAAGTCTATCAGTGGAGCCGTAGGATGCGCTGCTGAGACTGTATCAATTACTCCATCCATGGTGCCTGCTGCTGCCTGCAAGCAGAAACCGTATTTTAGCAGAAGAATTAAGTTACAAGTTCAACCACCAGCACTCAATTCTCACCTTCATTTGTTCTTCGTTGCGACTGATCAGAAATGCATCGGCCCCTAGCCGTTCAATTGCCTCCTCCTCCTTGTCAGGCGACGTGCTGACGACTGTAACCTTCATTCCGAAAGCCTTCCCAAACTTGACAGCAACATGGCCGAGGCCACCAAGCCCGACGACCCCAAGGTGCAGCCCCGGCCTGTTCAGACCAAAGTACTGCATCGGACTGTAGACGGTGATCCCTGCACACAGCAGCGGCGCAGCAGAGTCCAGCGGCAAGCCATCGGGCACACGAACGACGTAGTGCTCGTTGACGACAATGATGTTGGAGTATCCCCCATACGTGACGGCTCCGTCGTAGTCGACGCTGCTGTAGGTGTAGACTGGTTTGGGGCAGTAGTTCTCGAGATCTCCTTTGCAGCTGTCGCATGCACGGCATGTCTGCACAAGGCATCCCACGCCAACCTTATCTCCAACTTTGAATTTTCGAACTTCGGATCCTACTTGCATCACCTCTCCCATGATTTCATGCCTGATACATAAAAAAAAAAAAAAAAAATCAGTGCTTCATGTAGCTTTGCTTTTGTAGCCAGGCCCAATATAGATAAATAACTCGTAGTACCCAGGAACAACAGGATAGATAGAGAAGCCATGGTCGTTCTTAGCATAGTGAAGGTCAGTATGGCACATCCCACAGTACAGAATCCTTACGGTAACATCCCGCTCCCCGTTAGCCCTGTAATGTTAACGACAGCAGTCTGCAATCTTAGTAACGATAACTAGTTGATTTGAGTTCATCAGCATATGTGTGTACCTTCTGGTGAAGCTGAAGGGAGAGAGAACACCAGAGGGGTCTCTCACGGCCCAGCCAACTGCCTTCTGAGTTTCCTTCCCCATTGCCATTCTGATTTATTTCACGCTTTCAGCAGAGACTCTTCTGTCTATTTATACACGACTCCGTCTTGCTTGTTATCTTTTTATAACAAGATGTCTTGCTCCTGAAGCACTCGATGGCGCGTTGGCATGAAAATGACGTAATCCATGACGTGCAAGTAGGAATTATTTTATTTTATCTTATTTTATCGGAGTTGTGTTAAAAGTTACTGTGAAGATGAGTGATCTCTAAGTTGGCGATTGAAATGGATACACGCTCCTATGAACTTTTCCATTGAGGGTAAGTGCTTTCTCGCGTCAGCTCCTTTGAACTCTTCACTTTAGCTGGGCTATTTATAGGAGGATGATTGAGGGAGGAGTACTGTTTACTATATATGTCAATGAAAAAATGACTTCAAGGCTCAAGTCAAGAGTTTAATGAATTCAGACAGATAATCAAATACAGACTTTGCGGCCTCTTCGAACTATGACTTCTTCTTGCTTACGCGATAACGTAATAGTATAAAAAAGTTAGCATTGTTGTGATGATGATGAGGATGATGGTGATGAATGAGAAGAGGAGATTTATTAATGTATCGACACGAGAAGACTTTGTTATGCTTATTTATTAAAGCCAAGGAAAATTAATTCTACGTTAAAATAGTGATATAGTGGTGCATAGACTAATCGTTGGTTGGATGCAAATGCAGGATTGCTTCGTGGATAGTACCATTCCTCTTCATGTTGGAGGTTTTGTTTGGATGCAACAACAGGATTTATCGATTCTTTATGATGCATGTTGGCAGTGAAAATTTCTAAGTAAATAGAGTTTTCCACAACTGAACACGGAGCTAACTCCGCATCCCTGCGTTTGGCTACTTTAGCCTCGCGTTTGAACAAAATGCGGAACTATTCAATAGCTCCGCGTCAGTTCCGCGTTCTGGTTCGATAGCTTCGCGTTTTGATGCGATTAGCTCCGCGTGAACAGATAACCAGAATCTCAAATTGATTGAGATTAAGATTTGGGCTTATCCAAATACCCAAATTAAATCCGATCAGAACTAAAAATCAAGAGATTTAAATCAAAACTAAAATATTTGATTGGAATCCTTGATGAGAGCAAATTCTATTTAGATAGAAACTCTCAAATCATCCTAAGGCCATAAATACCATTTTGGGGAAGCCCTAGGGGTCTTTTTTCGGTCTTCTTTTCTTCTTTTTGGCATCTTGGAGAATTCAAGTTACGCATAGAGCCTTGAGTTCGTGAAAGACCAGAGAAGATCGTTTACAGTCGGCCGTCATCTTCAAGAGAGAAGATTTCGACGTCAAATCGTCCAAAGGAGCTGCGTGACAGATCCCATCGCCACAGATCCCACACTATTTTGTAAAAGAGAGCGATTGAGATATAAAATTCTCTAGTTTGTTCTATCTTTTTTCTTGTTCTCTTCTGTTGTAATTCGAGTTTATTCAATGGAAGAAAAGCGAAGAAATTCTGCTGCGAACAAGAAAGACGCACAAACTCACTTGAAGATGTTAGAATGTTTTAGGATTTGTTCCGTATTGGGATATAATATTATTTGTATTTTTTTTTAGTTGAGCGTATACTTAAACACTCTCCTATTTATGTAATATGTATGTTGTACTCATGTTCTGTTTAGTATTTTTAATGGGGTGGGTGGGGGAGAATGCTCCTAAATCCATCCCTACATCCTCCAAAGAAGTGCCATAGCTACAAACAACTGTCTCTTGCTCCACATACTTTCAAGTCACCATCCATTGTCACACACTATATTAAACTATATCCCATATCATCCATTCTAGCAACCGACTGCTCCAACAAAAGCCACATCTTAAGTCTTTCCGCCATCTCCAACTACTCCTTGTCTCCTTTTGTAATACCCCGATTATTTCAAGAAAGTTACATATATCCATTTTCTGGATAAGTCATTATTGACGGGTATTTCGAAAAACAGGTATAGAGGACTATTTTATAACAAAGAATCATGCAATAAAGAGTGCAAAAATAGAACAGATTTAATCCCTATGCAGTCCACAATAGTACATAATGTTATCTGAAATGCGATATTGGAAAGAAAATACAAGCATAGATATGCGATAGGAAGTAGATTGGCAGTGCTTAGTTACAAATTACCTATTCAGACTGTTTGTGCCATTGATTGATATGTTTGTGCCGAAAATTGTCCGAGAGTTAACCTCCGACTTTATAAAATTTGAATAAGTAACCTACAAAGAGATAATTAAATAGTAAAAACAACATAGATATGTGCATAAAGATTTTATGAGGTTTAGCTAAATAAATCTCGAGCTTATATTTTCGGTGGAAAGTGAACCATTCCACATGTTCTTATTGGAAAAAATAGGATTATAATCTCTCAATGGTGTTCTCTCTTTTATCTCCCTCTTAAGGTTACAAATTTCTACTTCTCTTAAATTGAGGAAGAGTTGTTCTCCCCTCTCATACGGAGACTCTCATACGGAGAATGCGAATATTTATAGTAGAGTATTTTTGGGGAAAACGAGTTACAAGTAAATCTCAACCCTCTGTTTCTACGTTTCCTAATAAAGTTAAGCATCTTATTTTTGGTGATTTGATAAGTATTTGAGTTTATCGTAGATTCTATTATATTAGTTTCAAATTTATATATGTTGTTACTTTCTAGATAGATCATGGACCTATAGGCCTCACCTGCGCTGGACTGGTACCTTTAATGGGCTCTTAAGACTTGGCCTTGATCCATTAAAAATAGGTAGTAACATAGACAAAAGAGAGTAATAACTCATTGTACAAAAGATAATAAGCCAAGAGCATAATGGCTATAGAACAAAAGTAATTATAACTAAAAATTAAGCTTGTTTGAACTACGAATAGTTGACTTACTTCTTCTAGAAGTATGGGTCATCGATTGGTAGATCAACCTAATCTTCCACTATAATGTCTTTGATATCAGTCATATGGAGGCAATCCAAGATCAAGCAAGAAATAATTCTGAGCACATGTAGCGTATAGTTATATTGATCATAATCGTTATGTCACTTTTATCAATTGTTCTTATATGAATTGTATCCATTGAGGGCCGAGCACTGATACCAAACCACTATCAAGTAATTAGATTTACTTTTTAATTCATAACTTATTTTATATTCTGAGTGAAAGACGCAAGTCATATCTTCTTACTTGAATTAGTATATCTTTTTTGAAATTATTCTGGGTCAGTCGATTTTGGACTGACACTGTAATTATTTATTTTGCTACTTCATCTTTCCATAAGCAATTGTCTTACTCATCATGGTATGAGCCATTGAGTATTGTTAATTGTCAACGAATGGCACCTTTACAATTATATATGAGAGAGCGGTTGAGATAGTAAACTCCTCCCATATCTCATCCTCTACCATTCCTCTACCCTTTCTTACGTGATCCCTACAAGACAAAATCTCCTTCCCTCTTATCATTTTTCTCGCTCCTCATCTTCTCATGTTCTTCCTTTTAGGTTCTAGACTTTACTCCAAGAGCTCTTCCAAGACAAATCCTTCATTAAACCCTCAAAATCAAGAACTTTTTGTGGCTAAAACAAGAGTGTAGACTGCACCATGCAGAAAAAAAAAGTGCATCCCATGCCGTTCAATGCTATGACTATGAATCGGAACTTAAATGATCGAGCGAAGCTTACGTTGTTTTCGTCAAAGAGTGGGATCTCTCACAAAAGTTTATTTTTCTATCTCTTCAGTAGAAAATCACTCACCATTTACGTAATTATGAAATTTTTAGTTAGAAACCACCTCTCCAACCCAACCCCCCCCCCCCCCCCCCCCCCCCTTCCCAACAAGAAGACACTCTGAAATTTTTCTCAAGAAATTTATGATCTACCATAGAGTCTGCTATTTTGCCAGTGGATCTCTATAGAACAATTATAACTTTGGGCATAGAACTCTAGATGAGTTTAATTTTCTTTTTTTTGAAATATAATTCATTTTCTTATAACTTTCGTATTTTATACTTTTTCTAATTCTACCTCTAACCCATCCAAAATTGGATTTGAAATAGAGTTCTAACACTAGCTATCTGCATCAAGAGTATCTTCTATGCCAAACTATTTTCTTCACTGGTCCAACAATTTTTACATTGATGATATCTGTCCTTAGTCCTTACTGACATCATCTTTCTTTGCAGACACTTGTTATCTGCGTCGATACTACTATTGTGCGTTGGGGGCACACTTTTGCATCATGAGCTATTTGTGAGGGGGTACTAACCTTGCATGCACAATTAGATACACCAGCAACTTGCTGTGCAGGCGCAATAACCAGCCTCGTTGGCGTATAATTCCCAATATCTAGTTAGAGATCAATTCTAATAAAACTCCTATAACTTTCGATCCCAACCTCCAGCTAAGCTGATCATGAGCTCGTTGGAAAGATAGTTCGATATATAACTTTTCTTTTTGAAATCTTTCACTAAGCAGTTTAATACTATTATCAAAATTGAGCTTGAAATCAATGTTATTACATTGAAATAAGACACTACAATTAAAAACTTCTATAACTTCTTATCTTGAACTCCAATTGGGTTGATCTTAAATTCGTTAGAATGATAATATTATTATCTACAACTCTCTTTTGAATTGCTTTTCATTTCCAACTCTAATCTTATCAAACATGGATTTGAAGTTGCTCTTACTATATAATGGCAAAACTCACTGTAGTGAGGCTCACTGAATCTATGCAACTCTCGCTATTTTCTCCACAGCTTTTCTTAACAGCGAAACTCGCCTATAAACTCCTTCATGAATTCATCTGCATGATTTTGATATAATTTTAACTATTTAATTTTTATCCAATTACTTGAACTCATGATAAACTCTCATTTAAGTAAGAAATTAGCTTACTTGTTCAATACTACTATTATTAGTCTTATAACCATTATACTCTTATCTAACCTAATTTGAAATGGCTAATCCTGGCATAGTACATTAAAATGGTCTATGAAAAGGTGTCATAACAATGTACTTGTTTGGTAACTACCCTTTTAACTCATGTCATGCATATGTATCGTATCATGGGTATATCTCTTGCTTTCCCTGAACATATAGTTGGATCTTAATTTGCTTGTACTATTTGTCTTGGGAGTGACTCAACTTGTATACTATGCTACCGTGATACTGATATTGCAAGATACTGCCTATATAATTTGATTCTTAATCCTATATATTAATAAAATAATGAAGTTTTAGAGAACTGAATGATGAAGATAGTATTATGGAAGTCATGTCTTGTTAGGATGTACTTCCCGGTGTATGCTTGTATAATCGCTCTTGTTACATTTAGCAGTATGGTTGTTTTTGGGGGTGATCCCGATTACGCACGAGAGAATGCACCTAATGGCATGATTGGTTCAAGAGGGATCAACATTGTAGGCGTAGTACTAGATATGCAAGGTACACTTCTTAAGTATATGTGACCTATCTATCGTCAATTCCAAATTAAGCATATAAATCCACTCATCATAATGTTTCTAACCAAAGCATTAAACTCGTACTACATGAAAATGCATAATTTAGTGAGACTGACATTACCTTGAACGAAGAGTTCATGAAGGGGTGGTAGAGGATTCCTTAGATCTACCTCGTCTAGAGTTAAGGCTAAGAATTTAAAGTGGAAGAAGACGAGGAAATAAAATTGAGAAAAAAAAAATGATAAGAGGTAAAAAGACTTGGATTATAAGAGAGAGAGAGAGAGGAATGATGGAGGATGAACGAGGAATGGGATGTTGTGCTCTCCCAAACCACTCCCTCTTGCATAATTACAAGAGTGTCATTGGTTAACTATTGACCAAAATCAATGGCTCATGTCATGAGACAAAACTTAATAGATTAGCGAGGTTTAGGCCTTAGGGTGAAATAAAACAGGTAATAATAATATAACAATACAGTTTGGTTAAAAATTGACAAGTTCATAAAAATCCCAAAAAATAGTTCATAGTATTTTTAATCCTATATATGTGGCGAATTATGTCAAAAAAAAATAGGGGTATTTACTGGTTTGTCCCTCAAATCTTTATATATTATGATTTAGTCCCCTATATCTTCATATTTAGGATTTAGTCCCCCAAATCTCCTAAGTTACTACAATTTAGTCCCCCTCCCTAACTTCTGTTAACACTGTTTAATTTTTAACATGATATTACCATTTTACCCCTCCTTATTCATTCTTTCTCTTCCTCCTCTCTTCTCCTTCTCTCTTCCTCCTCTCTTCTCCTTTTCTTCATTATTCATCCTCTCTTCTCCTTTCTTTTCCTTCTCTCTTCCTCCTCTTTTCTTCATTGGGAGAAGAGAAGAGGAAGAGAGAAGGAGAAGAGAGGAGAAATAATGAAGAAAAGAAAAAGAGAGAAGGAAGAGAGGAAGAGAAGAGAGGAGGAAGAGAAAGAATGAATAAGGAGAGGTAAAATAGTAATATCAGGTCAAAAATTAAGCAGTGTTAACGGAAGTTAGAGAGGGGGACTAAATTGTAGTAACTTAGGAGATTTGGAAGACTAAATCCTAAATATGAAGATTTGTGGGACTAAATTATAATATATAAAGATTTGAGGGACAAACTAGTAAATACTCCAAAAAACAAACAAACGAATAACTTTGTTCATGTGTATTTGTTTCTTCCCTTACTTGCCAAGTAGAATAAATTAGCGGAATCAAAAACAATTGTTTTCAATTTGGTGGGCCTTATCATTTTAATTCTTAAATTTTATTTACACTCAAAACAAAATACGAAATACTAAAGAAATATTTTTTTGGAATTTTTACGGACTTGTTTTTGACGGTCCAATGGGCAAATTTTAATGTCAACTTTATGTAGTTTTGATTTTTTTTTTTTTTTTTTTTTTTTTCCTAGTTAAACTCACACACACATATTTTTGACTAAAAACTCATTTGCCTTTATTTAGTTTTGATATTAGATAACTTACTAGTCAGGGTTAATTATGTAACCCAACAGTAATGAATTAATTAGTTATCTGCTAATTTTGGTCAATCCATTACTTTCTATCACGATTTGGAACTTTGTTGAGAGACGAAATGTCATACAATCGTAACATATGATCTCAAAAACTTTAAAAAAATTAAAAAAGTAATCTAAATAGTCAAAACAAATCTAATAGCTAAAATTAGTGCTTAGTATATTGGACCGTCCAATAAATACTCCTCGTTATAGAGGATCCAAATCCTCCTTACTATGCGTGCAGCCACTTTCTATGCTTCCCAATATATATATATATATATATATATATATATATATATATATATATATATATATATATATATATATATATATATATATATATATACTCTCTCACTAATAGACATCTTAAAGAAGTTCAAGAAGTCTGATAAACAATTCCTGATGAGATAACAGAACTTATACTTTGTTTCTTGCAATGTCTTAGTATATATATATATATATATATATATATATATATATATATATATATATATATATATATATATATTGGGGTCATATTCACCAACATGAACTACAAGTTTTTAAGATCACTGACAAATTCCTCAACAATACAACATCCAAATTTCCATCAAATTGTAGAAATAACTTGTGCAATTTTTCATATCCTTAACAGATAATTTCTCCTAACTCTTTCTATGCATATGACTCTCTTTGCGAAGTAATATTCTTGCATGTTTGAAGATTTACCATCCAAATTCAAAGGCTTGCATTCTTCTTTCATGCAGTATTGCTTGCAGCAGTTGTAGCATCGCCATTCTTCAGACTAACATCATGATTTTCAGTCTGACTGCAGGATTGGACGACAATTGTATTAATCCATTCAGAGAGTTGCTTCTCGGCTGCCTCATCTGAGAATCATAAAATTGCTTATTATATATTCTTGGATTAATTACACTCAGACCCCCTGTAGTATGGGACATATAACACTTAGACCCCCTGAATTTTAAAACTCTCACTTAGACCCCCTGAAGTATCTAAATCATCGTGTTTTAATTACATTCAGACCCCCTGATCCAGGGGGTCTGAGTGAGAGTTTTAAACTTCAGGGGGTCTAAGTGTTACATGCCCCATACTATAGGGGGTCTGAGTGTAATTAACCATATATTCTTTAGTGCAAGTATTGAAATATAACGTTTTATATATATAAAAAAAAAAAAAAATTACAGTGTATACTCTCCAATGTATTCTCTTCCTTTAAAATTTATTTCCAACTTCTATCTGTTTTTTTTTTTTTCCCGGACATTGATGAAGAAAAGAGTTCCCATTAAGTATAATTAAGTAGTGAAAAATGTCAGAACTTCTGGCAGTTTAACAAGTGATTTTTCAATCACAATTGGATTGCATGAATGATCTGTATTGAGTCTTTTTTATTTGTTATAGTGATAGATGAGCTTACTAAAACTATTCAGGATGAGATATATTGATGTATACTATTTGCTGATAATATTGTTTTAGTCTATAAGACGAGAGCAGAAGTGTATGTAAAGTTGGAGTTATGGAGGCAGATATTAGAATCTGAGAGTTTTATATTGAGTAGGTCCAACATAGAGTATATGAAATGTAAATTTAGTAAACGAAGGATCTGAGATTATAGTATTATGATGCTAGATGCGCAAGAGATAAATTAGTAATTAGTTTAAATACTTGGATTTTATTATTTAAAACAGTAGAGAGATTGATAATGATATCAACTATAAGATCCAAACTGGTTGGTTGAAATAGAGGAGCAATGAGAGCTTTATGCGACCGTAATATCCCGTTAAGGTTGAAGGGAAGATTTTATAAGACTGTAATTAAACCAGCTTTATTATATGGCACAAAATGCTAGACTATAAGGAAATGTCATTCACAGAAAATAGTATAGCAGAAATGCGCATGCTTGCTGGATGTGTGACAACACTAGAAAAGATAAAATAAGAAATAAGGATATTCATGCTAAGGTAGGCTTGACCCCATCGAAGAGAAGATGTGAGAAAATCGCTTATAATGTTTGGTTATGTGCAACGTAAATCTACAAATGCACCAGTTCGACGAAGTGAGTCCATTAACATAGAATAAGTTAAAAGAACGAATAAAAAAACTAAATAAAATATGAATGGAGGTGGTACCAAAAAATATTGATGCTAGAGGTTTAAATGGGGACATATTATTCAATAGAAATGAGGAGAGAAGGATCATCCATGTCATCGACCAGGCATGATCCCTCTTAGGCTCAAGGAGTCTACCCTAAGTATTTGGAATAAAAGGTTTAGTTGTTATTTGTTATTGTTGTATTTGATTTTTTTTTTTTTTTTTTTAAGTGAACGAAACCTAAGGCCCAATCAGACTCCTAATGCAAATTGTTAATCTAACGTATAACTGGACAAATTAAATAGGGATTTATATCATGGTTTGATCAGATTAATATTCTCTACAAATTTTGAAACACAATATATAGTTAGTTTGCAGTAGTTGCAGGAACAAACCTAGCCGGGGAACTGTATGGCCCTGTGGGTGCCTGATGATCAACGGGTTCTCAAACCCATCTGCGAGCTCCTGCGATGGCAGCTTCAACCAATCCTTCTCCCCTATAAAATGCACAGATCTCACTTTAATGGGGTCTTTGTATGCAATATCGCTAATGCTTGGGTCTCTGAACTTGCTTCCAGATACTGATATTAAGAACTTTATAGGCGGGTGGTCCTTCAGTATCATCCCCTGACATCATGCCAGATGAAACAGTTGCACAATTTATCAACAAAATTTTAGATTATATTTGATTTTTTCAAAATTATTATAGAACTTTTACCTGAGTTTGGTAACCTATCAAAAGGGCTGAAAGTGTTGCACCCTGTTGCAAAACTATGAAATCATCAGTCATTATCACAAAAAATGGAGATATAATTTGCAAAATGCAAGGTATCTAAGAACTTGGGTGTACATTAAAATTTAACCAGTATAAAAAAAAAAAAAAAAAAAAGCACAACAATTTATATCAGGTAATTATCGGTGATAGTACAGTTATCTTGTTGTTTACCTGGGAGAATCCAAGTAGTCCATCGAAAGGGCCGTTCTTGGTCATGTAATCACATAAGAATGCGATGCACTCCTCCAAGTTGGTATATTCAGTGAACTCCTGATTCAAAAAAACTATTATCAATAAATTCAATGTAATAAATTTGAATACCGAAATGATTTCTTGAGGGTTCGAATTCAGACCTTACTATATAAAAAAATTTGGTAACGACATTAAACTCCACTATCATACCTCGTCCAACTAAATTAATGAACTACCAGATCAACCACACTATTTCTGAATAATAATTAACTCTTTTCCTCATTTTAATTATTACCTGATTTCAAACTTGTGTAATTTCAGGTGTACTGTATGGTGATTATTCTTCTCACATCTCTGTAGAACTACACGCTACAACTGGTAGTACTAGCCGTTGTTACAACTTGAAACAATATTAGCAAAGAGTTTGAAAAAAAAATGGAAAAAAAAAAAAAAATCAATTCTACGGTCAAAACCGTCTTATGACTTTAAACAATCCAAGACAGCAAGTTTCGAAGGATAAGTGAAATTAAGAAGCTCTCATTCTAAATAGAGATAAAGATGCAGGGTGCTCTGCCGATAAAGGCAAATTCTTTTAAATCGTAGTAGGAAATATCCTATGGGAGCTTGATGAGCAGATTCTCCATGAAATTATGTGTGTTTCTAATTGTGATATATTCAACTTTCAGATTTAACAAAGAATCATACTTTCTGTAGTCTTGTTTCAATAATCAAAAGACTTTAACAAAGAATCTTAGCATCAATAACAAAAATTGCAGATATGTAACTGATAAAGATAAGGTAACTTGTCTCTGTGTGCCTATAAAGCCTGCCCATCATCGGAAAAATTTAACATAGGGGGCAGAACTGATTACTGACCTTGTAGAATTGGAACCACTCGAAGTAGGGAGGCGGAAATATGCCCTCAATGTCTGACTTCCCTCCCGCTGGAAACTGGCCATCAGGGAAATCCTGCAGGTTCGCATCCATAACATCATTGTCAGTAAGTTTCTTCAAAATACATGGCTCAAAAATGTACAGCACAGAGATAGGGAGAAGAGAGAGAGGAACAAACCAGTTGAAAGTGTTGGAAGATGGAGGGCTCCCACTTGCTGATTTGTTTGCGCAAGAAGCTGCCGCTGGTCCGGAACCCATGAAGGCACAGCAGCTTCATCTTCTTCTTCTCCATCGTCTGCTCACTGATCCTCCCACCTGCTCCTTCCATCTTAGGATGAAGAATACACCTGCACAGTAAAGAAGCACAAGCACACAGAACAACTACTACTACACTTCTATATTAGGTAGTTGCTACCTAACCCCCTTCATTGCCTCCCAACTACCACAGCTGGGGTAGTTTCCAACAGTGCAGAAAACATCCCTTGTTGACTTGTACTTAGAAGTTGATTGAAAGATTCACAATAAAGTGCAGCTGAGACAATATGAACAAGTTTAACTTAAAATTGGACTACCAAGTGCACAGTACATCTAAAAACTAAATAAACAGCTTGGGATAGCTTTTCAGATTATTTATACAGATCAGAAGCAACAAACCACTGCAAAACTACACAGCACAATCAACCTTGTGTGAAACACCAGCACATCCACCAAAGGTTGTAATCTAACTATGGACACTCATACAACTTTAAAAACATGATCATCAGGTATGTAGACTAATAGCAAATTCTAGCTGCAAATACTACAAGTCTACAGTGCAGTAGAAAGAGCGCCAAACTAAAACCTTGCACCAACATCAAACAAATGATTTGTAACTGGAATTCATAGAATGTATACATACTTAATACAAGGCCACTTGCACTATGCCAATCTGACAACAGTTCGAAGAAAAGGCATGTGTAGAAGATAAACACACAAAATATAATTTAGAGACAGATTCGTAGGAGATGATCAGAGTTGAGAAAAAAAAACACCAGCACCGGTGAGAGAGAGATAAAAAGGTCCATTATGTTTGTTCTTTTTTTCCCCTTTTCTCCACAATTAAACTATCTAGACAGCAACAGCAACCAGAAAGATGGATTTAGGGCTCGCTGGTGGGTTCCTTACTTGGCCATCATGACCTTGACAAACTCCTCATAATTGATCTGCCCATCACCATCGACATCAGCCTCCCGAATCATCTCATCAACCTCTTCATCTGTCAGCTTCTCGCCAAGGTTGGTCATGACATGACGCAGTTCTGCAGCTGAGATGAAGCCATTCTGGTCCTTGTCAAACACTCGGAAAGCCTCCTTAAGCTCCTCTTCAGAATCAGTGTCCTTCATTTTGCGAGCCATCAGGTTAAGGAACTCTGGGAAGTCAATAGTGCCATTGCCATCAGCATCCACCTCATTAATCATATCCTGGAGTTCTGCCTCAGTTGGGTTCTGACCAAGAGAACGCATCACAGTTCCCAGCTCCTTAGTTGTAATGCAGCCTGTCAAAAACATAATCCCAAGACATACCATGCTTCAGTGAAATTAAAATAAATTGTACCTCCAGTAAAATCAATGAGTAGAAAAGCTCAACAATAAATCTCCAGCCCAAGAAAATAAAGACATGATTTAAACATGCTAAATAACAAAAATGGATACTACTTTGTTTGCAAAATTTTGGAGATCAGCAAGGCGCTTAAGTGGTGTAAGATTATGGGATACTTAAAAGTGTGGTTTGAATTGCAGATTGCTTGGTCAACTAGCATGCGTGCTTTGCGTAAATAATATTGTTAAGTTGGTACCTTTAAGAGGTCAGAATAATCTATTTTTTATTTCTCAAAATATCTGCCTTAGAAAAAATTGTTTGGGATGAGTTGCCAACATGGAGTACAGGTTCTTGCTAATCAAGGTGTAGAATAGAAACAAGTGCTCCCGTATTAAGGATACTTGAATTGGTTAGAACAGACTGCAGAAACATCTACATCACAATTAACCGCAACTATTTTGCAGATATAATGGATATACAAGATGGGATATCAGCGTCATAAATCGTGACTCGTATATATACATGTCTATTTGTGTGTATCAAAGACGTGGGATGAAAACTACTTCTCAGCTTTTGGATAAGAAATTTGGTAGTCGAATCACTATTTGGTAAGA
The DNA here is from genome assembly GCA_036321105.1 of Dracaena cambodiana. NCBI lineage: Eukaryota > Viridiplantae > Streptophyta > Magnoliopsida > Asparagales > Asparagaceae > Dracaena > Dracaena cambodiana. The sequence goes on from JAYEPQ010000018.1 coordinate 31,321,505, forward strand.
ACAAATTAGAAACGGGAATCACAGTAACTTCCTTAGGAAAGGCAAGTTTATGACATCATTATAGTATAAATATTTGCTTCTTGTTTAAGATATTCATAGGCTATGTTGTTGATTGGCAGAGAAATAAAAAACCATATCTGAGAAAGGTTCTAACGTACCATATAAATCATCAAAAGAGTATAACTTTATGCAAGAAAACAATACTTAATCAATTTGACTTCAAACTTGAAAATATATATTACATAATTAGCAAATAATAGAATGCTATTCTCCAAAGTCTTCACTTGTTCATCAGAGAGTTTTAAAAAAAAAAAAAATCTTTATCTCTCATGCACAGTTCTTAGAATGTGCTGATAACAAAACATACAACAGACAAGACCAGCTAAATACATTTAGGGTTCAAGATCTATTCCACACCAATATTTTCAACACTCCTGTGCTGCAGGTTAAACAGATTGCCAGTTGCTACATCGACAGAAAAGACGATAGAAGTTGCTTCAGATTAGTGAGGTTCATCTTGTAATACTTCACCCAAAAAAAGCTCTCCAAAGTCGAAATCACAATCTCACAATATATTTTTTTAATCATATAAATAACTCGATAGAAATTAAGATCAATCACATTCCAAACCATACGCTAATTCGCCTGCTCAACTAAGTAAATGAATCTTAATAGGGCCTGATCTCCCCATCTATGGTCATTCCCCCAACAGACCCAACTTCCAACAACTATAAGAGCTTGATCAGGGCCAAACACTGTACATAAATTATATAAAACATGCTTCCAAGAAAGCAGCAGATTCAGCAAGCATAAGCAAATATATCGTGAAGAAACAATACGCAAATGTTACATGATTGGGGCTGTGAATCTGTATCTGTCGTACTCCAGTTAAGTAATTCCATCATCCTCATAATTTTTTGTACATCTCCATCATCAGCACTCTCACAACACCCATTTCTCAGGCATTTCACCATGCAACCAACAACTTCAAGGATACTGAACTTCAACTATATTTGGAACTCTTGAAATTTTATCAATCCTAACTCAATTAAGAACATTTCTTTGCTCTTTGACTCTAAATGTTCCCTAAGATTTGAAGGTAGTTCACTATACAAAATCTGTTGTTTCTCTCTTCAGAATTCCTCAAGATGAGAGAACTCCGTTGGTTTAATCTGCTAAGAAACACATGCACGAGCACATGACACAAATACAACACAACAAACAAACAAACAACAAAACTTCAAATAAAGCATTCAGTATGACAAACAATACAATATCAACACAAACAAGGTTTCGGGATAGAACATCTCCATACTACATTTTTGCTCAAAAACTTAATCTAAAAAGGAATAAGTAATAAGGTAGGTTTGCCTACATGCCAGTGTTATCTAGATATTAACCCGTTATACACTATGCAGAACTGTACTAGTACTGATTCACTCCATAAAAATCCATCCAAAGGACTTATTCGATATGAAAAAAACTAATGGCTCGGGGATAATTCCTGGAACCATTAAGCTAACACAAAGAGATAACAATAGAGTGTTAATATACTGTCTTACTTTGTGTAACTCAATCATTTACCATCTTTAAGAATTGAATCTGCAATAGAATATACCATCGACACATTTTAAAACTAAAATGACGGTATTGAATGATAGTTATCCAAACTTTTAGACAATAAGAGAGTCCAATAACCATACTGGAGTCTGACACCAACAGCCGTATCCATAATCACTGTTCCACCTGTTCAAACATGAGTTTCCCAGGAAGGCATCAATCGTAGCATTGCGATCAGCTTGTAAACCAAGCACAAACTTTGCAAAATTGGTATAAAACCTTTGGATCCGTAGTTGGTGAAAAGAATTCTATAACAAAAAAAAAATAGTGTTGACAGCATTACGCAACTTTTCATGTGAAAAACAATGGAGCTTAGATTGATTGTCACCATCACACATGTACAGGACAATGGAGCTTTCCGTTGAAACTATCATTTCAAAAACCTAATCTTCTACACAGTAGGAACTACTCAATAAGATACATATGTAATTAGTTCAGCAATAGAAATGTTAATTTTCAAAAATTTGCAACGTTTCACAAGTCAAGGGAAAATAGATCAACAATTTACTGGGACAAATAAATCATGGAAGAATAATATAAATTTAAAAAAAAAACCCATAAATTTGCATTTCTGACATTATGTTTTTTTCTTTTATTCTTCTAATAGGAAAATCCTGAACAATCCATTGATTTCAATAAGTAACAATGCCACTTGGAACCTTGCTGAAGTAAGCATCAAATTATGTTGCCAACTTACTACTTGTTTAAAAAAAACAGAAAGAAAAAGGTCCACTTCAATATTTGCCTGAGTTCTGCGAAAAATTTCCAAGAAATTTTCCAAAAGTAAACATCATTGCCAAATTATTTCAAATACTGACTTTCTGAATATGGAAAACTACAATGAAGTTGAGACAATAAGTTGACATAGGCCATGAGATGACAGATGCATGCATGACGTCTTAAAGATTTTAGCATATAATGTGTGCACATGCTACACAGTGTGGATTAACAAAATCTAGGTTATCAAAATCCATGATATGTGGCAACATTCATCTACAAAATACAACTATATTGATGCATAGTTATGGTACTTTACTTACAAATCAAGTGTCGAATATGTTTTGCATTCAAATGAAGATGGGAATTAAGGAATTACCATCCAATCAGAGTCAGCAAATTTACTAGCATAAGGATTCCTATACAGAGTATGTTTGGATCCTAGTTCAAGATGAATTGAATAAGATTCTGAAAAGGAAATTGCATCCTACATGGATTAGGATTCAGAGAATAATTCTTATATGAAAACAAGTTAGAATTTACACCAGCACAACTAGGTGATGAGTTGGTGACTGCAGCATGAGGATGAGGAGGACTATATTCTATTTCTAATAGGGCCAGCAACTGCTCAGGGATGCAAGTCCTAATGAAGATAGGTTGACACTAATTCATATACAATTAGTATAAGATTTTGACTTCAAGATCATCAAAGATCAATGGTTCAGTTTGGAGGCTACAAGGAACCAGAGATGACTCGGTTTCAGGTCAGTATCCAATCAGGGCTGAGACAAATTTATTGGATGGTTAGGATTGAAGGTCTCAAAGAAAATTATAATAAGAATAAGTTTCCTATTCAGATGCATACTAGGAAGGAGAGTTCTTTACATACCCCCTAAAGAACCACTTGTAAATTAAGTCATGAAGCAATCTAGTGGCTTTATTCGTGATTGAGCAAGGTACTATTGTGAGAGTTCTCCAAGAGAAAAGCATATTGTTAATCCCCTTAATAAAGTTAATATATTCTCATTTTTATTAATGGACATTGGGAATATCTGAACCACATAAATCTTTTGTGTTTGTGATTGTGTTGTAGTCCTTGTTCGTCATAAGGGGGTACATATAATCTGACCGGATCCCAACATCAAGGATTATGCTTTTTTTGGGAACCATATATACTTTTACATTTGAAAGTCTTCTCTCCTCACAAGGTAAAGTAAAATGTGCATTGCCTTTGGATGGGCAACGCAGGGGTTGTTGGAATGATGACCTTGGGAATTGGCTTAATATTCTAAGTTTAATTGTTTAATATTTCGCATCAAGATGATTCCTATTGGAATTTATAAAATTGAGAAGCCATCTTTGTAACATAATTGGTAATCCAAATTTTAGCATATGTTTTATTAAAAATAAAAAGGGAAGGACCAAGTCCAATAAAGAATGCTCTATAGCATAATCAGTACCCCTAAAAGATTTCAATAGTTAAAGAGATTCTCCAACCAAAAAGTATTACATAATCATGAAAATCACAACTTCCCTAGATTACTCAACTGACTATTAAGTAACTTACTTTTTGTTTGATACATGATCGTTGCTTGTGGAGATTAGTCTATTGTAGTAAATGCCATAAATTATATCCCTCTTAACTACATCTAGCAGTTCAGAAGTTTTTGAGATATAGATCAACGTTTACCATATCAGCTTGAAGAAACCTTTATCTTACAAGCGAATTATAACTTACAAGTTTCACCAACATGTAGAAATCTGATGTACCTTACAAGTATTTATTTCATTAATAATCTACCATTTAGTTTTTTATTCATCAGATGTTTTTGGGTCACGATAAAACTATAAAGCTATGTAGCCCAGATACTTCTATTATGAAGTTGTATTTGGAACCCTGCACTTTGTGGCCATTCCTCTAATACAATACTTCATAGATACTGATTAAACACAGGTTAGACACACCTTTAATACTATTTTTTTTTTAAATATACTTGAACAAGGCCGAGAACATCTCTAATGTTAGCCTCAATTTCATATATATTTTAAAAAGGCTAAAACACTCCAATGTTTGAAATCTACTAGTACATTTCATTATCATGTTATTCATTCTCAGTACACATGTTTATTTATCACTTCGATTTTTATTTTTCACAATCCAACTACATATCAAAATAAAATGGTAAGCATATTTATCAATTGATGTACCCTAACTGTGCCATCCTCTTTTCATTTCAACACAGCCACACGACCATACCACCATGTGCACACATTATTGTATCTTGTCACCTTGCATATAGTACTGTAGCATCCAAGAAACCGAGTGTCTAATAGTGTACTCCCCAAATTCGGAGTTTAATTTCTATCCACTAGTTTTCTTATAGATAAAGAATATTGCATACAAAGCAATGTCCAGAATTCCAAATACCAGACTAGCAAACAAAGGGCAAATGACAAAACCTATCAGCATATTCCAAATGTGTGACACATGTTGGTTACTATTTAATAAGAAAATCTATGATAAGTAAAAAATGTATGATACTTTTCCCGGGCAAAAAATTGGCATTTCATTTGAGTTTGACTACAACACCCATTTTTCCCAAGCCAGATACTTCCAAATGTACCTATTATTATTCATGTCAAAAATATTTATAAGATGCACTAAGTTATGCCATCCCATTGACTAATTCTAAATGATTTACTGATCCTTGTACTATCTAGCTTCTTCCAAATGTAAATAAAAATTCATCACATACAAGTTACATATGCAAGTAAATTTCATTATTTGTTTAAACAATATATATAGATACGTCCACCTATCCAGATATTGGAGGGACACCATGCCGACACCCTATTTCCATGTCAAAGTTCAACACTAGTGTCTATGCGAACAAATCAAACAAGAAGCCATTCGAAATTGATGGTAACTATTTTAGTGATAAATGGACTATTTGATAAGATCATACCATGTAAAAAATGACTGTTATGCCATATTAAGATAAAATAGTCACAATCTACCTCCCTTCAACACATAGAAACTATACTACTCATATAAATCATTAATTTATGCATACTTCATTTGTAGAATATTTTATCCCTGTGCCTCGTTAAAGAACAAAATTATTTACGTAATTTTCTCAAACAGTCAAACTTATTTTTATTATTTTCCTTTTTTATCTTTCTAAGTAGGCTTGATGTTTTTTGCCACTTAAACTCCACTAAAGCCCATGGCCGCTAAAGCCTATTCTTGCACTCCACATTACCTTATATTAAGACATCTAGTTATGAGTTTGACCGTTTACATTAGCGGTATCGCACTTTAACAAAATACAAGTCGGGAATCATTATTACACCATCAAGACTTCAGATATCTTGTTTGGTTCAGCCTATAAATCAGGGAAAAACAAGAAAACAACTCAATAAATTAGAAGTATAAGATTAGATTTACCTAAAATCAACGAGATAAAAAGCATCCACACGAATTCTTATATTCCAAACTTGCATGGACACTTATTTGGAGATTTTTAAATGCTCCATCATTTACATATCAGATAATATACACAAAACAAACCTTGTCATGCTTACTGGCTATATTACATTTCAATGTAATAACGTATTTCTTATTTTAGTTTTAGGTAAAAATGAGGTTTAGTCCAGCTTCATTGTGCATCCCTAGATTCAGATCAATCTCGATGAAATTGCTACGAAAAAAATCAGTTTTTAGATGTTTCATTGGGTTATGCCTAGTATTAATCAATCCGGACAAATTTCATTAACTTCCAAATTTTTTTGTTAAGTTTCGTATGAAACCCACTGAAATCTACTGAAACTAGGAAGAAATTCAAAACTAAAAAGAGAAAGGGGGGCTAATGTTCCTTGGAGTCAATATTTTTATCTACTTTCATCTTCTACGGTGACCCCGAATTTGTAAATTCTAACGTTTCATAGTTTAATATTTTTATTTAATTTTCAAGTATAAACATAATTCTCATGACATTCATACTTATTTGGATTAAATTTTGGAAAAACTAATTGAGTACCTTAAGTTATTTATCTAAGATAGACTTACATCCTTTGTGAAGGATTTAAGCTCATATCTTACTATTGAATCTCAATGATGGCACCATATTGATCTATTTTGTTAAACTTGATCTATACCATTTAGAGGGTACTAAAACAAAAAATAAATAATTTTTTAAAAGTGTTTGCTCATGCATCAAGTAAGCATAAAATGGATGACCGACAATACGACTTTTCATAAATCTACATTTTAGGACATATTCACTCTCAATCCAACCATTTAGTCATTATTCAAACATTTAGAAATGCTTACACACCAATTTTCTAGGTTTTAAACATTCTACACGTTAAACTAACCAACTAGCAAGTTAAGCCACCTATTTTGTGTCTATTAGATGAATGCCCAAAAAAATATTTAAATTCTTTGATTTTTGGATTATAGCTACTTCAAATAATATATATCAACTTGAACGGTGTTGATTGACCATCTGAAGTTGATTTTGAATGGAAAGGATATGGTTTCGAATCCTTCCGAAAGGAGCAAAATTTTTCTCTATTTGTCTTATTCAACACTCATTTAGCTTATATGTTTATATTACATGCTCATTAGGTACCAAATGTAATGCCCCAAAGATGGAAAGCATTTTTAGTGGTTATGATTCTCAGATATGCACACACATGGAATCAAAACTCCAAATGAGTCCATTGGCACTAGTGAAACATTTCTAAACTTTTTGATACAATAAGGATCTGAAATCAAAAAGGAAACCGAGTTCTCAAACATTGCTTTAAGGAGCAACTTATGTAAACAATGACGCTTTATTTGATATATTTAATTCAGAGAAATGAATAAGGGCAAAATTAAGTTACGACTAAAAACTCAAAAGCCTCAATTCCATGTTTAGATTAAGAACCTTGCGAAACTTGATTCTATAATCTATTTCTCCTAATTAATTACTAGAAACAAAATATACTCCCCTGTTCATTCATTAAAAGATGCTGAAGAGAAAATTGAATACACAAAAGCAAACTATAAAATCTCTCTACGTGGCAAAAGCAAGGACTGAAAAAGGTAAAATCCCAAAAACAGTTGTAGATGACATCCAATGATCGGGAGGATATAGATGAAACATATGACCCTTCCTTGTTTCTGTTGACAAAAAAAAAAAAAAAAAAAACCAAAATCATCATGAACACCAATTAAAATGGGAGTTACATCCCATTAATGAGTGATTCAAAATGGGAGTTTCACCTCATTTAATTGAAAATTAAAATGGGAATTATACCTTTGTAATGGGAGTTACACATCCATTATCTCTAAATTAATGAAGGTTTAGATCCCCAAAACTCCTATAAAAGCCAAGAAGGCTAAAAATATGGGACCCTCAGGAGATGATCCACACACGTCTATGAGAAGATCCCCTCTAATACTGGGAGAACAGAGATTCTCATCTTATGAAGAGTGGTACTCTTTCTTAATCCAGAGATTTATATCTCTTAAAGAATTTTAACTCTTTCTTAATCTAGAGATTTTTATCTCTTAAACAATTCTACTCTTTCATTTTCAAAGTTATGCAAGGCTATTTCAACTCCAAAAATTCGGTATTAAAATCATCAATGGAAAATATGATCATCTCCCACCGCTACATTGAAAAATTTTAACCTAATATGAATAATATGTGGATCATCAACTAAATAGAGATCCATATTTCAAACCTAAAATGGCTAATACATGAATCATCAAAGAGAGATCCATATTTCAAAGCCTAAAATGGCTAACACATGGATCACCTGTCATAAACAAATCCGCATCTCGAAAGCAAAAAAGGCTAAAATGCAACCCTCACAGAATCGTGTTTTATCTCTCAAAATAGCCAAAATGCGGATCTTCAACCAGAGAGATCAGCGAATTGAGCTAACAAGGATGGGCCCCACAAAGTCACGTTTTAAAAGAATAATCCGCACAAACTCTTAAAGTAGCATTAAAATGCAGATCTAATCCGCGACTCAAGTGAGAGATCGTGGTATGGCCCACGAAAGCACATAAAAACCAAAAATGATCTCTTTCAATAGAAGGGCGGGCCCAGCTAATAAACTAAAACGCAAATCATCAAGTAAAGAGAGATCCGCAATTTTAGTTAACTTTTTAGTTTATGACTAGAGTTAAACATAACTCACGCGAACTCCAGAGAGTCGCGATTCTACTTTAAAGGCTCAAGGAGCAAAAACCATCTCCAGCAGCACTCAAATATGAGTCCAAGCATACCATGCAAGTTACTAAACACCAAAACACGAATCTAAAGGTTGAGATCCGCATTTCGATCACGATTCAAAGAATTAAAGACGTCGGTTATAAATTTTGGAAATTTAATATAAATCATGCAGACCAAAAGGCGGAAAATTATTTCTCAGATCGTGAAGGCCATCAGTTGGACAGTTACATCAACTCAAAAACCTACAAACTTCTATAAATAGAAGGAGTTTAGGCTGAAAGAGGAATCTAGAGATCAATATTATAGAGTTATTTTTCTTCCAAGTGTTGGTACTATCAAAAACTCGAAACTTTTGCCAACTAAAATTTTATATAGAGTGCCAACGAAGAGCAAGATCGTCCTCCATAGCTACTCTAAAACCCAACTTTAAATAAAGAGGAAATTAAATTTTCCTCGTATTCTGTAAACGGAAAACCATTAAAATTATAATCTTTTATTGAGAATATTTAATAAAGAATCATTTACGATTTTTATGGCAAACAGAGTTTCTGCATAGAAAAAAATATTTGTTAAAAATGTAATCATTTAAAGATTTGATTACCCGCCCCTCCAGCCCCAACCTAGCTATAATTATCTATAAATCCTCTCTTCTTCATGCCTACAACCATAGATACATTTATAAATAATCAGGCATGTAAAGCCTATTTAATGCCTCTCTATCCTTTCCTTTTCGTTCTTGACAATAATCATTAATGTTCCTACGGACAATAACTTCTAATAGGGCTATGCAATTAATTCTTCATTGAAGTCAACGTAATTAGAAAGCTACATGAATAAGTGATGCACTATGCAAAATAAGTACATGGTACAAAACATCATGGACCAACATCCTGCATGGCGCCAAACAAAACTTAAAATCGTACGGGACAAGGTATGAGTATCATGCCAAATAAAACCCTAAAACAAGGATTTTCAAGACTCAATAGTCTCAACAACAACAACAACAACAAAATATGCTTTTTTTTTGTCAACAATCAAAAAGACATAAACGCAGATTTTTACAATCAATCAACTATCTCAAATATCAAAAGCAACATCAGCATGCCTACTAGTCAAATAGAGATCCAAATCTAAACCTCCTATCAAATCTAACAAAAAACGATCGCTAACTTCAACCCAAACCGCCCAGAATCCACTCGCCACAGCCTCACCAACGCAGATCACAATCAAACACAATGAAATCGAAGGAAATGAAACCGAGCAAAACCTAACCACATGACAATGATTCCGTCCTCACGATCTGAAGCCCACAACAATCAAATCATAATAAAACAAAAAACAAGCGGATCAAAGGCCAGATCTAGCAAAGATTAGCTCAAACTGAGACAAGTCGACACAGATCTAACAACAATAAACGGAGATAGAGAGAAGGGATCCAAGGAATCTGACCGTCTCCGTCCTTGTCGAACAAGCTGAAGGCCTCCTTGAACTCGGAGATCTGGTCGTCGGTGAGCTGATCCGCCATTGAAATCGAACGAGAGAGAGAGAGAGATAGAGAGAGAGAGAGAGGATCGCGAAACTTCTTCTATTTCTGTTAGCACTCGGGAGCAAAAAGCGAGAGGAGAGACCGCAAGCTTTTATACGGGACCCCCGAAGGCTACTCTGGGCCCCACATGACGATGAGAGCCCAAGCGCGGTTTAGGCTGTGTTTGTTTGCGTGCAAGTAGAAATGAGAGTGTGTAAGGAAATCTATTTTCACTTCTTTACGTTCAAGAAGTAAATCTATGTTCAAGAAGGAAATATATATATATATATATATATATATATATATATATATATATATATATATGAGAAAAATAGAAATGAGTTGATAACTCACGCAAGTTATCTGAGCTATAGTTCATTTTCACTATCTCTAATAATATTTGTTTAAAAAATTCTTTTGGATTATAATCTTAATCTCCTAGGGTTCACTCGTATTCAATTCTTTGGGTTTTAGTTTTGATTTGGTCTTCCATTAAGTTAAAATAAAATTAATAATTTTTAATAAATAAAACATTTTGTATGCACTTGATAAAGAGTAAATAAACTCCAAAATTTATGAAATTTAATCCAAAAGAATTTAAGAAAGTAGAGATAGTAATTGTTAAAAAAATTGAAGAAAAATCATTGATTATTATAGTTTTGTTGCTAGCTCACGTAACTTTTCCTGAGCTGGCGGCTCACCTACAGTAATATATATATATATATATATATATATATATATATATATATATATATATATATATATAACGGAAAATTTACCGACTGTGAAGAGAGTTCCTTCACTGCTACTTAGGTGGTCCAATAAAATTATTACATGTAACTACTCAAGGTAACAAATAAACTACTCAAGATAACAAATAAAAAAACTCTTTTAACCACCCTTTGAGTGGTGTCATGTGTAATAATTTTATTGGGCCATCTAAGTGGCGGTGAAGGAACTCCCTTCATCTCCGAAGAATTTTCCATTTACTTATATATATATATATATATATATATATATATATATATATATATATATATATATATATATATAACTCATGACCACAAGTATCCTTGTCCATGTTATATCACTATATCTCTTGTATCATGCCCGTTATTTATCATGTTGTGGTTAATCATGTCACGTACCAAGTGCTTAGTTTTGTGCATCATATGTTAGTTAACTAGCATACACACATATAAGTCAATAATAAGTATATCCTTCTAATAGGTTACCACCAATATCGACCTTGGATGGACATGATATAATTAAGCATTAGTGATACCATCTAGTACTAATTAAGACAGAGATTTTCGATGTTGGGCCCATAGATGAGATTAGCATATCTCTATCGTTGGGCTCATAAGTAATATGAGCATATTTTTGGCTTTGGGTCCACATGGAAACAATATTAATTATATTATGCACATAGTAGTACAAGTCAATCATCCGGTTATTACACGAGTCATGTCTGTGTCCCCATCCTTATCTCAATGCCATACCATGATATGGTCTGAGATGTGGTTCTGACATTCTAAGTTCACTAGATAATTCTTAATTTTAACCAAAACTGTAAAAGGTCCAACACTCCAATTCTCTTTGTATGATGTTATAGGATCCCTATCATCCTGCTGGAATTTTACTATTCTTTCTATATTAGGTGACCTAAATTAGAACTATAGTCATTCATGTCAAGTTTCCTAGTTCTACGACTGGCTCATGAGTGTTCTATAAAAATTTGAATTCAATCAAAGTCTAGTTAGGGCTGACCAAAGTGTTTAATTATAAATCAGACTGATCAAAAATTTGAGTATTGAATTTTTCTGATCATATCTCTTTCATTCAAAATCAAAGTCTGATATATGACCAGTTATTTAGGGCTACTTGCAATGACTTTAGTGGCAGAGCTCAACTGAGATGGTCAATCATTAGCAAAGAAATATGAGTTCAGACATAAAATTAGTAAATTTCTGATCCATCGTTAATGGTATATGAATGGAATAAAGCGATAGACTAAGAAGATGAAAGAAATCGAAGGAAACTGACTTTTAAGTAGCATTAGAATCAAGAAAACTGTGAATCTCACGATTGTGAAATAACTAAAAAAATATGTGTCCACATAGAGTTGCTCTAAAAATGGGATTTTCTTCTTGATCTTCTACAAGAGGGTGAAAAATTTATATATGGAGTCTTTATAGTTGGTGTATTTCGCTTAAATTCATCCCTTTCATTTATCGTTGGTACATCCACCTTCCTTGTCCCCTTTTTCTAGACGGATGATTCAGCAACAACTAAGTCATGTGGTAGAGAATGCACCTAGTTATCACATATTCAGATGCCTTTCTTGACATAAACACTCCTCATATATATTTTTATCAAATTTGATTGCTAGAGTTTCCACAGTGATGTTTGGAGCTATGTCGTTGGTCTACGGCACGACCGTTTCGATGATGGAAAGTCGCTATTTGTTTCAGAAAGAAATTTGAAACTACTAAAAATGGGAAAAGATTGCAAATTTATATAAAGATGATTATAATAGCAAGAATGCACATTTCTATTTTTAAATAGATGAGAACACCAATCACTAAACACCACTCACTATTATAATTACTCGATAAAAAACACAACTTTCTAATAAAAATCTAGGTATTCTTGACAAGGGAAGCCTAGCCACAATAGTTTTTTAGCCTTGTTGACAATCTGAGAATAACTTTTGACGTGAGCTGCAAGGAAGATCAAAAAAGAGGAGAAATAGTTTATTTTTTCAATGTATACTGTAAAAATATAGCATATAGTCTATTGTAGTGCTAAGAACATTCTCTTTAATAAACTTGATGTAAAAACTATTTTGAACATAGCAATAGAGATTTGATGAACAAAAAAAAAATCTTGTTAATATGAAAATCTTCTTCTTGATAGCTCTTTAGTATTTTGATGGATAGATGGATCCTTCAAACCTCTTCAAAGTTGGAGATGATTGGCTACAGAATCCCATTAGGTTTTCAAACACTCAATTAATCTCCTCCTTTAGATTTTGATAGAAATAGGAAAATGGTTGCAAATAGAGTCCAAAGCCAACTCAAAATAAAATTAAAAAATCGTTATCGGTAGAGTCACCGATGAATCCATAGGTGACCTACCATTTGGGACTTTGTTTAGTGCAAGAAACTGAGCCATCGATGAGTATACTGGTGAGCTCACTATTGGCCCTGGAGTAACAGGTCTAGATGCTATTATATTAAGTTGACCTAAAAAAGGTCACATTTTTTTTAATTCCAAACTTTGATTGAGCATAATCAAAGCTACTCAATAAAGAATTCATAACATTACAACTTCTTCCAATATGAATCTTTCTAGTTTGAAATTTATCTATATGAAATATGGCCTTAAAATTGATATTTCTGCATATCCTTCAACAAACTTGATTTTGTTATATTCAATCACTGTTTAGACTTATTTTTTGACCATAAAACTTATTCATGATCTCCAATCATTTTTTTTTTTTTTTTTTTTGTAGTGCTAACACCCGCATTCTTGTCTAAGTACAAAAGAATATAACAAACCCATGTATCCACTCAATAAGATTTATAAATATGACATTACGAGAGATGTAATAAAACTATCTGTATTATTGGTTTCTCTGAGCATAAGAAAAATTGATGCATATATCCCGAAATTGAAGCTCGATCTCCCCCAAAATGAAGCATGTAGTCAAGAGAAACCATGAACCAAAATGGAAGAGCTTACCCCACCCATGAGTTAATTAAAATTTCATAGTAGTCTCGTTAGACCGTACATCTCTCTTGGTATATCTAGATAATAGATAGAAACATAAACTAAAATATTGTTTGAGCTACAAAGATAGTTATTAAATTGTTAGCATCACATAAAAATATTCCTCCTAGAGTAGCTATTAATACAAATAACAGAAACTCCGTAGCCATTTCTGTACATTCAGTGTACTCTACAGATGGAGGAATACATAGAGTTGAATATAGTAAAATAAGAAATTGAAAGATTTCGTTAAAATTGCTCGTTCGAAAATTTTTCGAAAAGCTAATTGTAGGTTCTTCTTTGGCTGACACACGGAAGATGCATAGAAAGTCGTATGGCATCATACCTGCATGCAATCGGATATAAGACACAATCTTAATATACTACATAATCGAATATATAGTGATGCGCTTTTTCATTGTCACAAAAGATATTTATGTTTTAGTGACGACATAAAGTTTCTGTTACTGAATACTCAGTTTTAGTGATATTTTTTTTAGTTGTCACAGAAAGAATTTATTTTTCAGTGACAATTTGTAGCCTTCGTTACTGAAAATTATGTTTAGTGACAATTTTTCTTTGTTGTCACTCAAATATTTAAGCTTTAGAACAAGTTTTAGTTAGTATCATTGAAAACTATTTTTTAGTAACAAGTTTTAGACGTCGTCACTAAAACATTTATATTTTAGTAGCGATATTTCATTCTCATTACTGAAAACTATATTTTTGTGACAAGTTTTTATCGGTTGTCACAAAAAATTATGTTTTTGTGACAATTATTTATCTCCGTCACACAATATTTGTGACAACATTTATTTTTTGTTGCAGGTACTCAATTTCAGTGACAATTTTAATACTTGTTACTAAATATCTCGTCACTAAAAACTCATTTTCTTGTAGTGAGCATTGATGTTACATCAAATTCTAAACTTGTTATCAAATTTTGCAATCATCAAAAACTCTCATCCATATTATTGGTAGTAGTAGTAGTTAACAATCCGATATCTCATCAACCAACATTAGAAGCACAACCTCTTCCTACAACAATCTTTGAAGTCCCAGCCTAACATCTCTCTCACAAACTCATCAACCAAGTCTCTCAATATACCTCTCTCCACTCCTACACCAACTCTCCCAACCTCCCATCTCTGCTCCCAAACTCCTTCCTCCCACACCTCACCCACACTCTCCACCAATGCATGGCTCCTCTTGGACTCAAGTCGCCACCGTCGTCGTCGTCGGCCGCCACCTTCCGTCAGCCTTTTCGCCTGATCAAACTCTTCGAGAAGCCCGACTTCTCTTGGCCTTTCAATGCTTGCTCGCTTGAAGATGGAATGAGAGCTTTTTTTGTTGTTCAGATTGCTCTTGTTCAGGTCACCTGCACAATAATGCAGATCAGAACTCAACTCATGAACAACGCTAGCTTGTTACTTGTCATTCATTTTGTTTTTTTGTTTTTTTTTTGGGATATTTACAGATCTGTCCATTATTTATAAATTATAATTTAGTCCCCCTCATATTTAGATTTAGTCACTAAATCCTTCAAGTTACTACAATTTAGTCCCGTAGTTTATGTTTTGGCCTGATTTTTCCGTTTTACCTCTGATTTCCTTCACTTAATTCCCCTCCCATCTTCCCCATCTCTTCTTAGTTCTTATTGGGTTTTCCTCTTATTATTCTCTTGTCTCTCTATTCATTTATTGGTTCTCCCTCTTTATATTGAAACCAAATATATTATTCTCCACTAAATGTATTAAACCTTTAAGTCTCAATATAAATTCATGTATTGTGTTTTCCCTCTATATTGGATAAATTCATTTTTAGGTTTAATATATTTAATGGAGAATAATATATTTGGTTTCAATATAGAGAGGAAGAACTCAATAAATAAATAGAGGGAGGAGAGAAGAAGAATTTGAACTTAATAAGAATTAAGAAGAGTGGGAGAAGAGGGAATTAAATGAAGGAAAGGAAAATCGGACCAAAATTTAAACTGGAGACAAAATTATAGTAACTTAAATGGACTAAATCCTAAATAATGAAGATTTGGGAAACTAAATTATAATAAATATCTAAAGTACATATGTGTAAATATTTTTTTTTTTTTTTTTATTTTTGGGATTTAGAATAAAACAGTGATCGAAAATAAGTTAAAAAAAGAAAAAAATTTAGTCACGATTTACTTTGCAAAAAGAAAATCAAACGAATTACCATTCTTGGATCTCTCGGCTGGGCTCGTCGGAGGAGACGATACAGCCGCCTCGAGAACCGAAACGGGGCTGGGTTGCTCTCCGACACTATCCACGCTATTCACCGTCGACTCATCCTCCCTCTTCGAATCACCGGCAGCAACGACGCTCACGGCATCGATGATCCTCTTCAGCGACTTCAGATCCTCGTCGCACTTCTCCAGCGCGCCGAGCAGCTTCCTCCTCTTCTCCGCTGCAGACGCCGGCGAGCTCACTGGGACCTCATCGAGACCCATTAGCCGTACTACCAGTGGACTCGGACGGCGGGGGCTGTCGAGCGAGAGCTCGACGGAGCTGGATCGACGGAGTTCCGGCGGCAGCGTCGGGCTGCGCTGCACTTCACATGAGTGCCGCCGTTGTTCGGGCTGCAGCGGTTTACGAGGATCTTCATTCTTCTTCTTTCTTTCGGCTGGAGCTAATTTACGTTAGAATTCACGACGATTAAAATTATTCAAGATAGAGAAGATGATCACCACCTGAAGCGGGGAGTCGTTTGCGGGAGTTGTTATGGTGGTGGCGAGAGAAGAGGTGGAATATCCCGGCCATGCATCCGATGCTCTTGCTGCCGCCGCCGCCGCAGGTGCCATTGTCCGGTACCGATAGCGTAGAAGGCTCTCGGCGAGATGACGAGGTCAACAGGGCCATGTTCTTCTTCTTCTTCTTCTTCTTCTTCGTGCTCCCCATTATCAGTGTGTCTTGGCTCTGTCGATTCTCTTTTGAGGTCGCAGGTGTGCGCATGAATAAAGTTAGAGAAAGAAGAAAGCAAAAGGGAACAAAAGCGCAGTGCAGGCGACCGTTTCTCAATTGTACTACACAAGTTCGCAGTTAGGGAATTTCTAAATGCGCACACCAACTGTCTTAGTGAGCACACCTAGCTAAGTGATCACAGTCCCTGGTGAGCATACCAAAGAGCCCCAAAAACATTTCTTCCCTCGTTCCCGTGACCCACGGCCCTCTTCTTCCTTCCTTTCCGCGATTATGACATCAAGAATCCATCACATTCGTTTCCTAGCCTCCGCCTCACTCTATCTACGCATGCATGCTTGTTCGCCCCCCGCAACTCCCCCTTCCCTCTATAATCCGACAGACAATAATATTGTATGGAATCGAGACTCTGAGCGAAATAATACCATTCAAGGTTTAACTTCGAACGGAAGATAATACCGTCCGGATCTAATATCGAACATGAATATTTTTTCAGAGAGATGGAGGTTAAAGACAATGGTAATATGGTCTGAAATTTTCAATGACAAACTTTTAATATAAGGATGCTTCTTTATAAATTCCCTCACATTTAGCACTAGGAGAGTTTCTAAAGGAGCACACCATTTTTCCTAGTAAGCTCACTTTCCATCGGTCCAGACTGGAAAGTCGAACGAAAAATGAACTTTCTAATGGGCTCACCAGGAAAAGTGGTGTGCTCACGGAGATGCCATCTCCATACTGACTAGTTCCTCAATTGGTCAACAACAAGAAATATTAGGTAATGTTCAACTGATCTACCTAAGACTATCATTTGAGTTTAGCTAAAGAACAAATAAAAATATAGTTCATACGACTGCAATCAAAATATAGAAACAGTTAGTTTATTTTCTTTTTTTTTAGGATAATAAAACCACAAAAGTATGAACAATAAAACAATAACTAACAATAGAAAAAGTCACCATATATACTTTCTATATTTACTTAATATTCTATTTAAATCTATACAGATCGGTAAGTGGTCCTATAAAAAAATAACTGAACCTTTTATCTCAAGTACTTGAAGTAGGCTATATGAACTAAAAAAAATCAGGCTGGATCGATCAGTTTGACAGTCGTTCTACTTTTATTTTTATCAAGTAATATCTGTTTATTTAAATCGCTAGGATCCTTTATTAGGTGGGTGCAAAGATGAAGAAAACTAAAGCTCAAGATAAAGGACAAAGTACACATAAATTTGCAGGCGAGACGGCAGGGAGTTTCTAAATGAGCACAACTATCAGGGCTTTCAAAAGTACACGTAAGGTGGGCTCACGAGGAAAAGCGGTGTGCTCTTGTGGAAACTCCCGACGGCGGTGATGTTGTCTGGGCCCACCATCACCCACCATGATATCTTTTGGGTCAAAACACTACATAACGGAATGAGAGGGAATTTCTAGATGGTCACAACTTTTTTTTTTCCCATTGAGCTAATTTTTCCTAGTGAGCATATCTTTTCTTTTGAAAAGAGATATTTTTTTTCTAGTGAGTACACTATTATTTCTAAAATACTCTTCCATCTTTTCCTTTCTCTCACGTACTTGATCCGGAACAACAGTTTCCGATCAATTTGAAATGATCCGGGACTATTAGCCCGGATCCCACTGGTTGATCCGGACTTTCTAACCCGGATAAAAAATAACTTATCATTTCCTCTTCTCTTCCTCTTCCTCCTTCCTCTTTTTTACTCTTTCAAAAAATCTTCTCTAATCCAAATACCAAATGCCTCATTTCTCTTTCTATTCTCTTCTCTAAACCCAACACTAGTTAACTTCTCTTCTCTCCCTTCTGCCTACTGCTGTGGCATTCGCCGCCGCCGGTCCAGCCAACGCCATCGCTGATCCTCTTTCGCTATTTCTTGTGAGTTTTAGGGTTTTTTTTTTTTTTTTTTTGTTAACTGAACTCTAGTTTGAGTAGAGAAAGACAAGGGATGAAGAAGACATGGGCATTTTGATCCAAAAAATTCGATGACAAGTTTGTAATTTGATAAAAGTTTTAAATATGATAACTAGGAAAAATACCGTGTCCATCTAGTCCCAAGAAGAGACGCCGTGGGCCTGAAAAAGAGAAAAATAAAAAATAAAAAAGGGGAAAAGATAAAGTAGGGAGGATCGAGGGACAATGGTAGCATTCCAAGTCCGAAGGGGTAGAATCCTAGGCTCCATCCAGGAGACATCACACTCACCACGTGCCATACTCTTTTTCTTAAAAATTTTACTAATTTTTACAAAATCGAACTAAATTGATTATAGAAATAAAAACCGAAATCAAATCAAACTAATTCGGTTGGATTCGATTCTATTATAACCGAATTTTTGAATAGAAATTATTATTTTATTTTAATTATTTTATTAAGTTTTCCTTTTCGAAATATCCAATTTGTGTTGAATTTATTATTTAGGATATGGATATAAGTATATATGTGTCATATGTGTTCATATGTGTTTATATTTACATATGTAACATGTTTGTGTATAAATATATAATTTTTAAATAATTCAGTCGGTTTGGTTTGGTTTCGGTTTTTAAAGCTGAAAACCGAAAACCGATCAAATTATTTTGGTTCGATTTGGTTTTACTTATTCAGTTTAGTTTCGATCGGTTATTTCGGCTTTAACCAAACTCTGCTCACCCCAAACTGAAAAGTAGTGAAAATATGGAAGTAATTAAGAAGTAAATTTTAAAATAAAAGTAGAAGAAGAGTTCTTCTTGTGTTTGTTTGCACACTTTTGGAAGAAAAATGAGTATTAGGAAGTAGTTTGATTGTTATTTAATTGATTAAATAGAATAATATTTATATACTTTTAGTTGTTATATATATATATATATATATATATATATATATATATATATATATATATATATATATATATATATATATATATATATATATATATATATATATATTTGCTTGTTTCTCTACTTTCTAGAACTCTTCCAAACCAAATTGTGAAAGAAGAAATTTTTGCAAGAAAAGTGCTACATAGGCACCACATCAGCATATAAAAAGTAATTTTCAACTTTTTTTGTCAAATAAATACTTGAAATAGTAGAAATAGTTTTACTTTCACTACTTCTATTTTACTTGAAGTAGTTCGTTTAGGATAGAGATAATAAGGACCGTTCAAAACAATCTCGATCATCTACTGGATGATTAAGAGCTTTTAATATAAAGTAAAAATAAATACAAATCATGAAAGTATGAAATAACTTAATTAAGGAAATATTTTAATTATCCACTAATATAATAAATAATTAAATATATAAAGTGGCGACTTGCTATTGTCTTTACATGTAAGTGGGCTTTTCATACTGTTTGACTGTGGTTGCGGTTGCAAAAATTTGCAACTTTAACTGTAATCATTTACTCACTCACAGTAATAGCAGTTACGGGAAAAAAAAAATATACGAGAACTTACGACTCTCATTTGTAGACAATGACGATATTATTGAGAAATGTAATACTTCTCGTAGTTCTTCTAAATAAAAAATTAAAATTGAAAATCTCTTGGAACTCTAGTTAACACTTGCAATTTCCAATCTAAATACAGTAATATAACTTACGATACTGCTTGTAAACAACCAAACAGTCTCTTCATCAATTTAATTAAGGCTAGATAATATCGTTTTTGTGTTTGGCAGTATTATTATGTGTTATTATTCATATTCACCCATACGTATATTTAGTTATATTTAGTTTTATGGTTAATTGCAATAAGATCTCATGTACTTTAAAGGTAGTATAATTTATTACCTCTTAAATTTAAAACTCTTAGTTTAATCCCTAAATTCCTAATGTTGTTATTTAATAGTTTGCATTTCACAGCCCTATTTAACTTAAACTACATAATTTTTTACGAAATTCCCAAATTACCTTCCTGTTGACATGTTTTGGATAAATTCTTAGCGAGGAAGAGGAGGATAATTTAGAGATTTTATAAAAAATGTGCAATTTAAGTTAAACAGGGGTGAGAATAGCAAACGGTTGATTAATAATATTATAAGTTTAGGGGCTAAATCGAGAGTTTTAAATTTAAAGAGTAATAAGTTATATTACTTTTTATAGTACAGGGAGGCTTATAACAATTAGCCCTTTAATTTTAGGTACAAGTTTAAGAGATTTATGTTTTTTTTTAAAAAAAATCTAAGTTAATCAAGGTGGGGAGGGGGTGGGGGGCTTGAGACATTTTAATGGGCAACAGGCATATTAGGGTCTATTGGATCATTTGTAATGTCATGAGCCTTGAAAGATGAGATGCTTCCTTAATTTCAAACAGAGTTTGTCAGAGAGCACACGCCCTTGGTGGGGGAGTTTCCAAAGAGCACACCATTTTCCCAACTGAGCCTACTTAATAAGGAAAGTCCCGACAAAAAAATATATTGATAGTTGGACTCACTAGGAAAAATGGTGTGCTTCTTTAAAAACTCCCCCATAAGTCGTTCTTACTGCATTGACATAGTTTGTACCTATTCCACCTCATACTAAATTAAATTAAATTAAATTATGATATTTCTTCAAATATAAGATTGGTAGTCAATCTTGCATACTCAAGATTTTGTTGATGATCTAGTCAATTGCACAATTTTGGAAAGATTATTCAAATATAAGCATGTTCATCTCTTTTGCCTTGTTTGGAATGCATTGGATAGTTAGTATCACATTGCCTTAGTGCCTCCCAATCATGTTGCCAACACCGATAATACTGTACCGATCACTTCTCAACAAAGTAGATGTCTGAATAGGCACTACTGATAACAATCTTATTTTTTGGACATGAAGAAATAAAGAAGGCTCGTCATGATCAGGGCATATGTAAAAAGTGTGAATCTCTGTTCATTCTAGGTTGGTGACCTCTTCTTCGTCCCTCTCTTTACGGAAGCGAGCTGACGATGACAGACATTAGAGTGAAGAGAGTTCAAACAATGATTACCATTAATCCTTGAGACAAATAGACAAATTCAAAAGGAGAGTTCAAGCCTTTCCTTGGGCCTCGGGCTCTTTAGGGGTACAAAGCCTGCACCAAGAGGCCAACAAAAGAGTAAAAGAGACACAACAATGATTCATAATATTGCAGCAGCAGGCAGCTCCACTACCTCCTGCTGCTCCATCCATCAACAACAACAAAGACTAGAGAGAGGTGACAGAAACTTCAATATGATATCGGAGCATTCTAGTGAGCACCACCTCTCTTTTAAAAAGATTGGATGAGCACCCACCTCCTTTAATGTTTAACCCTCTCGAACACATACATTCCCTATTTTTCCTCACCCGGATTCTCTCACACCCATCGCTCTCCCTCGGTCGGTCCGATAGTCGCTTCCTCCTCCGCTTGCCCAACCGGCAGGTCAGCTAGTCCTCTCCAAACTGGCCAGCCCCTAAACCTACCACACACATGCCGTTAGCTCCACGCCTCACTCACCAAGCTCAACCTCAACTCCTCTCCGCCACCGTCCCCAACACCAGGTCTCCTGAATTCTATTTTCGTCACACTCTAAATATTCGATAAAATACCCGAACGAAACTAAAATAAAGGGTAACTTTGTAAAAAAAAGTGATAAACCTGTCATTCTTTACTAGCTAGGGTGGCGTGCTCACTAAGTCAAGTTGTATGCTCATTTAGAATTTCCTCTCAAATCCCACTGTACTTGCATTTAGTTACGGATTAAAAAAAAATGAATAAATGAATACACCTGTATGCATGAAGCTCAAGTTTTGAGTCAAAGTGGGTGTTGCATAACTTGCGAAGGCATATTAAAATACAAAATAATTTTTCTCAATTCTCACTATAATATTAAAGTTTTTGTATAGTTATACAGAGAAGAATAGGAGTTTTCGTGTGCGGTGAAAGAGAGAAGAATAATCAGATCATCCAAATTTTTTTTTTTTTTTGAATTTTTCTCTTTGAATTTCTTATTAACTTTCATTTGATGATGAGACTCACATGACATGTTGCCACTTTAGGTTAGTCTTAAGTCTTTGAGCACGTGAGATGGGGGAAGAGAGATTGCCAGTATCGTTGCTGTACGGGAAATTCTAAATGCGCACCACCTTATTTTACTTAGTGAGCACCTCATCCTATAAGAAAGTGATTTACAACATAGGTGAAAATGGTGCTCACTATGTAATTTGTGGTGCGCATTTAGAATTTCCCCTGCTGTACCTGTTCTAAAATTATGATATGAGTGTCGATTGTCATGATCAGCTTTCATTGTTTCCTCACTCTACAATCTATGTACACTTTTTCCTTTGAGAAGATGCGTGTGTTGGGCCTTTATTATGGAGAGTTGCTAGATGCGCCCCCATACGTTCTTAGTGAGCTCTACCGCATCCTCGCAACCTCGCAACGGCCCTCCACCGCAGCGCAGTCACAGATTTTCTGTGATTTTTGGATTACCTTGGAGCTGCAAAGAGTGAGAATGTAGAGAGGTCAAAGAAGAGGACACTTTTATCCTAAAACTTGAATGGCAAAGTTGTAAATAAAAGCAAAGTTTTAAATGTGCTCACTAGGAAAAAATGTGTGCTCCTCTCGAAATTCCCTAATAAAGTTACAAATATATTTCCTTAAAACTTTACATTTGTGTTTGTTATAGGAACATGCTCCTTTCCTATTTGTTGTTTGAATTCTTTCCTCTTTCATGCCATTTCTTTTGATCTTGCTACCATTCGACCTACCTCTCTGTCTCGTCCTCGTCCATTGGACTCTGCAAATTGAGTCGTCTCTATGTTTCGCGGTGTATAGTTGGTGCCATGATGGTCTCTGTTTATGTTGTATGCGCAATGACAACGATGATACTGAAATCATTCTGTTATTAAAAACGTGATTGTTTCTCTCTAGCCATATATACCACAAGCATGATCCCACCCTTTCTTTGAGGTTATTATTCTTGTTTTTATAAGATTTTACATTTTTCCACATTTCTTGAATTCTCTTTCCAGTCCCATTGAGAACTTATATGGTAACAAAGTTAAACCATTTTTTGCTTAATTAACTACAACAACAATAGGCACACCGTGGCATCATTTTACAAAATTACAGGCTTGAGATAATCACGCCGGATTGATCACCTTAATAATCCTTCTCCATTCATTTCTATCGAGTATATGTTCCCATTTAAACATCAAGCATCTATATATTTTTGTATCACTTCATTCATGTTATCATCGTTCTTCTCTTTACTCTTTTTACTTGTCCTATATTGATAAGCTTCGCTGATCGAATTGGTATATTTGTAGTGTACATTGTTATGACCAAACTACTGTAAGAGATTTTCTCTTCGATAAAAGCTACACTTATCTTAGCACGATATTTTTATTTCTCACTTTATCTCTCCTAATATTTCCTACATCCAACAAAATATGCGTATCTCTACTACACTTAGTTTATATTAATGATTTTTCTTTATAGCCCAGCATTTCGTGTCATATAATAAAGCTGGATTAATAACAATCCTGTAAAAATTTTCCTCTAACTTTAACGGAATATTATGCTTGCATAAAACTCTCATTGCACTCCTCTATTTCAACCAGCTATCTAAGATTTTATGGTTAACATGACTATCAATTTCTTCATTCTGAGTAATAGAACTTAAATATCTAAACTGACTGCTCATTTATATCTCTTGCTCATCCAGTGTCATAGCATTATAATTTAAGCTCCGTCGTTTACTAAATTTACACTTTATATATTCTGTTTTAGATATATTCAATTTAAAACATCTAGATTCAAACATTTGTCTCCATAACTCTAACTTAGTATTCAACTCTCGTGTCATCTACTAAAACAACATCATCAACAAATAGTACAGCAAGATATCTCATATTGAATAGCTCTAATAAGTTCATCCATCATTATGACAAATAAGAACGGACTCAAGACAAATCCTTATTGTAATCCAATTATGATTGAAAAATTATTTGTTAGACTTCACAAGTTCTGATATTGGCCACTACTCTATCATATATGTCATTAATTATGTCAACATATTTAATGAGAACTCTTTCCTTTATTAATATCCAGCAAAACACCTCTCATGGTATCTTATTATAGGCTTTCTCAAAATTAATAAAGACAATATACAAATCTCTATTTCTCTCTCGGAATAGCTCTATAAATTGACGAAGTAAATAGATAGTTCTATCATCGATCGCTCCGGTATAAATCCAAACTGGTTCTCTGATGTTTTAACAGTCTTTCTCAATATATGTTCAATTACCTTTTTCCAGAACTTCAAAGTATGACACATGAGTTTTATTCTAAAGTAGTTAGAACAACTCTAAATATTACATTTATTCTCATATAGAAGTATTAGAGTACTCTTCCTCTATTCATTTGATATCTCTTTAGTTTGTCAAATCTTATTAAAGAAGTCAGTCATCCACCTCACACTTATCTCTCCTAAATATTATCAAATCTCAATAGGAATCTCATTTGAACCAATAATTTTTCTTGATTTTATCTTCTTCAAAATCCCTTTTACTCTAGATTCTTTAATTTTATGTATAAATTACGATTCATATATTCACATTAAATAGTAAGGTCTCCTAGATTTTAAGTAAAACTACTATTATACAATCTATTAAAATAATCTCTCCATATTTCTTTAATCTCTTTTTCTCGAACTAGAACATTCTGATTATAATTTTTAATATATTTTATAGTATATAAGTCTTTAGACTTTCTCTCAGTTATTCGAGCAATTAATTTTATATATATATATATATATATATCAATGTTGAAAATAACACGTTATGAAACCCGTTATATTACGTTACATAACCTAACGGAGCCTCAACGCTACGTAACAACTAAAAATAACTCAGTGCACCATAACAATACGTTTTTTTATGCTATTTTACATTATATTACGTAACATTACGTTAATTTACGTTATGTTACATTATTTACAATTATTTTTTAGTAATTTCTATATTGTTGTTGATTATTATTTTGCTTATTAGCGAATTGTTGTAATTTTTTTGATTAGTTGTTTGCTTGTTTGATTGTTTATGGAATTACTAACTTATTAATTTGCGATTGTTTACTTATTCGCTTGTTGTATTCCTCTCTGGTTGCTGAAATATATTATTGATTTTATTAAATTTTTAACTGAACTAAAATTAACAATTACAAACAAGATAAATTGAAGATTACAAAATATAAATTACAATAATGATAATAACTGGAATTGAAATAAAAAATTAAAATTTTATTTTTTTCTTTAAATGATAACTGGAATTACGGTTGAAGACTTAATATAATTTATGAAGGTAAATATGAAAATTATAGTAAAATTTAATATAAAATTATATTAGAATATGTATTACAAAATGGTTTTATAATCTTTTCTTAGATATTTTAAATTTATTTTTGAATTTTTAAAAGTTATTTTATATAGTTTTATATTGATTTTTAATTAAATAAATAGGAAATTACATAACCTACATTTTGCATTACGCTATATGCGACATAACCTAACAGAGACAACACGTTATGTTATCGTTATCGCTATTTTAAACATTATATATATATATATATATATATATATATATATATATATATATATATATATATATATATATATATATATATATATATATATATATATATATATATATATATATATATATATATATATATATATATATATATATATATATATATATATATATATATATATATATCACACACACACACCCCTTAAGTTTTGTTTATATCCCATTAATGAAACACACGTAGGGGACAATTGCCCTCATTTAAATCTCAAAAACTTTAGGCAGAAGAATTTTTGACTCTGCCTTGCTAACCCTACTTCTTAATAAATAGATTTGAGACACCCCCCTAACAAAAGGATACCTTCCAAAGCTTCAAAGCATTCGGACACGTAATCTTCAGATTCTCTAAGAAATGGACGCATCAAGGGATGGCAATTCAAACATAAGGTTGTTCGCCATAAAAATTGCAAATAACGCTCTATTGAA
Source organism: Dracaena cambodiana (assembly GCA_036321105.1). Classification (NCBI taxonomy): domain Eukaryota; kingdom Viridiplantae; phylum Streptophyta; class Magnoliopsida; order Asparagales; family Asparagaceae; genus Dracaena; species Dracaena cambodiana. The sequence continues at coordinate 31,348,343 of JAYEPQ010000018.1, forward strand.
GTTTTTTCAATAAAGGATTATAATCTAACGGTTTCCCGTTTACAGAAGATGAGAAAAATTGATTTCCTCTTTATTTAAAGCTGGGTTCTGATGTAGCTGTGGAGGACGATCCTACTCTCCATTGACACTCCGTACAATCTCTCTCAGTTGGCTGAAAAAGAAAGGCTCTAGACTCTTAATCACAAAGGGTAATTTTTAGAAGAAAATGCTCTCTTATTTTTTCTTTCGTTCTCCCGCCTTTTATAGGGGTTCTAGGGTAACGTCCTGCCTCATGTACTTGACCGTTAGCCCCCCACTACTCGAGAAGTGCCGTCATATTCGTCAGGTGGTTGCTCCCATGATCGAAGTAATGCCGCTGCATTCATTTGGCAGTTAGCTCCACGATCCGAGGTGGCAACTCTCTTGTTCGGGTCGGGTGACTTTATATTAAACCCCTACCCGGAAGTTATGAGTAGTATCACGAATCTCAGTTTTAGATTCACGAACATGTTCTGTCATCACTGGGTTGCGAATCTCGATCTTTAGGTTCACAGATCTGCTAAGTTGCGGATCTCCAACTCTAAATTCGCGGATCTGTTTTGTTTTCCAGAATTTTTCGCCGACAAAGGTGTGGTTGGCTTCACCATTAGGAATCACAATGGCATTCAAAGAGCACAATTGGAAAACTAAAGAGACTCTAGATATCAACATCAGAAGAATTTGCCTTATAAGCTATGGAAATGAACACGAAATACAGATACCTACAATACAGACACAGACGCAGGATATAGATATGATACGATACGGATATAGGGACATAGCAAGTCCTAGAAAAGTAGGGTGCAGGCCAGAGTACGACAAAATAAATGTACACATTTTTATGCATTAATATTTAATGCCTATCAAAATTCGTAATTGTTAAAAACATATTTATGAAGTTGAAAAATAAAATATTTCTAAAAAATTATTTAAACCTTATATTCCAATCAAGTAATTATATTAAAAAAAAAAATTTGAATTCAATCTAATGTATCAACACCTTGAATAAAACATTTGAATACTCTATCTTTACAATACATTTGATGTATATTAGCTTAGTTATCTCTTTTATTAAGAAAAAAATTATTTATCTGTTTAGACAACGTACAACTTCATAATGCTCAAAACGCAATCGCTACGAGTTTCTAAAAGTAAATACGGTCTTGATATGCAATCTATATTACTCTTTGAAAGCGGATACAACTCCGACACATAAACTTTTACGTTCTTAGAATTCGATAAGGTTTCGGTACTGTATCCGACATGCACTAGTAAGTATCATGTAAGTGTCAATATCGATATGTATATGACATGAACATAACACTCACTTTGAAGTGTCCGTGCTTCAAGATAGCTAGTTGCCCATAACTATTGCTAGACTGTCTCCTACTTGCTCTGGGTTAGATATATGCAAGTAAATATCTGCAGGCTTCAACATTTGATGCTTAGCTAGTTGTGTGAATCATCCCCTCATCAAAGATTACTTGACTAGGTCTGATCCTCCTCCTTTCTATTTAGAACCGCATGCAGCTAAAGGGGAGTTTCCAAATGAGCACACCAATTTTCCTAGTGAGCCCATTTTTTAGTGTTATTTTTGTCTGTGCTCAAAATCCGGACAGTTATAAAGTGGACTTACTAGGAAAAATGGTGTGCTCCTTTGGAAACTCCCAGCTAAAGAGAAGGTATACGAAGGCACTTGATCATTATTTGACTTTACAGGCACAACTATAGTACTGGTTTGCTCTTGATTTCATCGAAGGTTTAAAATATTTGAATTGGTATTGATATCGGTATCAATCTGAATCCAAGGTTTTAAAATATCTAAATTGGTATCGATATTAATCGTTCTTTGTTCAATAATTAGCAAGGAGAGATAGTTTACTTGAGCTCCTAGCATTAAGATAGATGCTTGTAACCAGGGACGAGAATAGACAGGTCAAAGGGCTAATTTTTGGCCTATCATATTCAAAATTTTAAGTTAGAAATTAAAAATTCATTACTTTTGAATAGGCAGGCAAGATTGACTCTTGCATCCGTCCATTCTAATTCCTACTTGTAACTGAATACTAATTAACTTGCTTTAAAAACTATATATATCCAACCCATTAATTGTAGATATACTAAATAGAACATACGGCATAACAGTAAGACTGTAAAGCACCAAGGTTTTAAGTATTGGCCATTAACCATATCTATTGCAAATATCGTATTAGACTTTGAAGTATCTAATACTATATAGACCCTATAATATAGATAACTGGTACCAATATTTTACTAATCTATCTAATATTGCCAATACGTATGATATTGTAGCTTGTTGATCTCATAAATCATTGCTTATACCAATGTTGATATCGATTCCGATTCAAAGATTTTAATATTACTAAGGTTGTTGGGGGATGCGATACATGTACATCAAAATATACATCAAAATATACGATAATCTACGAGCATCAAAACATGTACATCAAAATATACGATAATCTACGAGCATCAAAACATGTACATCAAAATATACGATAATCTACGATTACATATTTTGGTAGTTTATGGATAAATTTTAAAAGGAATATAGTTCTAATTAACAATTTTGAGCAGAAAAATATAGTATTGTTGAGCTCAAGAAAAACATTGTGTACAAGTATAATAAAGATGGAAAAAGAGATTTTAAAAATTAAAATTATTTTTAAATTAAAAATTCCAAGAAAAAAATGGAAATAGTTTGAATATTAAATAAAAATGGGTGCATTGAGTACTTAATTATTTTATTTATAGAGAATTCTACCAAATATCGATGGTTGAAATTAATATTTTTCTATGTGAAGTCAAACTAATGTCTAAGATTAAAAATGGCCATAAAGTTTGAGTTATTTTAAAAATAGATATTTTTTAAGAAAATTTCGGAAGAAATATATTATTCTGAACCTAACTTGAATAAAAGGGAAAATTCTAAATGCGCACCAAATTTTACTTAGTGAGCACCACATCTTATAGTAAACTGATTTACAACATAAGGGAAAATGGTGCTCACTAGGTCAATTGTGGTGCGCATTTAGAATTTCCCAAATAAAAGGTAATTAAATGATTAACAAAATAAATAAATAGCTTACCGGGTTCGATTGGCAGTAGAATGGGTAAATGAATCCGACGCGTCAGAAACCCGATTCATTTGTCTTTCAGTGGGTCGCGTTGGGGAGTTTCTAAAGGTGCACAATATTTTTCCTAGTGAGCCCACTTAATAACAGTCCGGGCTTTGAGCCCGGACAAAAAATGCGTTGATAAGTGAGCTCACTTGGAAAATTGGTGTGCTACTTTAGAAACTCCCGTCGCGTTGGCTTGGCGCGACATTTTGATTTGGGGAAATTCTAAATACGCACCAGATTTGTCTTAAAGAGCACCATTTTCACCTATGTTGTAAATCACTTTATTATATCATGTGGTGCGCATTTCGAATTTCCCTTTTGATTTGGGGTCGCGCGCTATAAATACCCCGATTGGGGAAGAAATTATTTCATTTTCTTTTCTGCAAAAAAAAAAAAAGCCCTAATTTCGTTCTACCCGCTCTCGAAACCCTAATTTCTCCGTCCAAATTCGATTCAATCGCGAAAGACAGCAAGCTTCTCTTCGATCGACAGAAAGATTCAATCGCCGCTGCCGGAGATTGAGATTGAGATGGGTCCTCGCCGGTTGGAGCTCATCGCCGACCCCAAGGCTCGAAAGGCGACATTCCGAAAGAGGAGCCGTGGGATCTTGAAGTAGGCCAAGGAGCTAGCGATCCTCTGCAACACCGATGTCTGGGTCTCCTCCTCCGCCCTCGGCGATCCCCACTCCACCTCCGTCCTTTGGCCGCCTGAGCCTTCGGAAGTTGAGCGAATCCTTGCAAGATTTCGTGCCTCTGGCAAGAAGCATCGCCGTGGGGTCGGTGTACGAAAGCCCTCTTCTTCTTCCTCCTTTCCCTCTTCTTCTGCTGTTGCTGCTGGTGGCGGGACCAGAACTGGAACAGGAGCTGAAAAGATCCAATATTTGAGGAATTTGGAGGCCAAGATAGCCGAGGTCGCAGCGATGGTGGATCGGCTGAGAAAGGGCAAGGAGAAGGAGAAGGAGAAGGAGGAACAGCAGCCGCCATTATCATCGGAATTGTATCAAGATCCCTATCTTAATTTCGATCTTGGCGGGGCTACTGATTTTAATTTTGATTTCCTGTCGCCATTGGTGGGCAGTGAGGAGCTGAAGATGGCAAGTGACTCTGCCAGATCTCTGATTGGCTCCGGCAGCACATCTACGAGTAATAACCACTGCTGGTTCGATGAGATGCCTGTTCGATGATTCGTTCCCTCGCTTCCCACAAGCCCAGGGTGATAATTTTGATGTTCTTGTAATTTTCCTTCCTTTTGATTTAATTTATAAATATATAAAAAATCCCATTTTTTTCAATTCTCTTATTTATCTGGGTTCCTTGTTACCTTTTACTGCAGAATTATTTTTGGGCATTACTTACCCAATTCTCTTCTTCCATCCCATCAATCCTGCCCATAAAACCAATCCTTTTATGGTATTGTTGTGAAATCATGCAAAGATATTATCTTTTCAGCCTCTGCCTCAAATTTTCATCTTTTAAAAGTTGTTTTTGTTATCTATACACATTGTTGGCTATAGTTTATTTATTTAGTATTCTCCTATTAACTTTCAGAATTTAAAGAAGAAGGAAACTATGCTTCAATCAAGCTACTAATGTGTCTTTGTCAACTTCTGTGATTTCATAGTATGGTTTCTGTTAGAACTTCGTACGTGAGTATAGTCTCATATCGAATAGGATGAAGAAAGTTCATGGGTTTATATCGTTTTGATTAGATTGGTTCTTAGTTTTGTATTTAAAGTCCATCATAATATGTTTCTTTTTCAGTTCTTTATTGATACCTTAGTATATCGAAATTTCTGTGTATTGTCTCAATGGTGCCCGCAAATTTATGTGGAAAGCTATCGTTTTTTTTGGGGAAATTCTAAATGCGCACCATATTTTACTGGTGAGTACCATTTTCCCCTATGTTGTAAATCACCTTACTATATGTGGTGCTCACTAGTAAAATATGGTGCGTATTTAGAATTTCCCTTTTGTTTGTGAGGGTAAATAGAATGTGAGTTTCTTGTTATAACCTACTCATTGATTGGTACTTTAGTTGGTGGTCACCCTTGAGTGATATTCTTCATGAAATCTTAGGTTAAACACCTCATAATAAATGAAACAAAAAAATTTAAGTGTAGATATTTATTTCTCTCTTTAGGGGATATACACCAAGACTACATAATTGTGCCAATAGAAGCATGATACAAACAATTCATTCTAAAAGGGAAATTCTAAGTGCGCACTACACTTAAGCACCATCTACCTTTTTAGGTGTGTTTTTTCTTAGTGAGCAACACCCAACTGTCCATTTTAACTCTATTCCTCTCTCATAACTGTCTTCCTCTCCAAATTTCTCTAGTGAGCACCAATCCTAATTGATCATAACTGTCTTCCTCTCCAAATTTCTCTTCCTAGTGAGCACCAATCCTAATTGATCGTGTTCTCTCCTCGCTATTTACCCGGTCGCCCTGAACCCCTCAGCCATTCTGCCCGCAAGCTTTTTTGACTGCACAATTATCGTTGCCACTTATTTTCTGATAAGTTAGAGAAGGAAGAAAAAGGGTAATGATGCATACTAAGAAAAGGGTAAAAGCCCATTTTTTAAAAAAAATAAATACAAACTTATAAATATTTTAAATTTAGATCATGGTGCTTACTAAGTCTAGTGTAGTGAGTACCGATATTTTCCATCTAACTTCCATGGCCAGCACCAAATTATGCATAAGAATCCTGCAAATTACTTTTTTCCATCAAAAGAAAAAGTGATAATCAAAAGAAAAAGTAGCACCCTACTTCCAAACTTTTCTTTCTCGTACTTTTGACTTTGAAGAATTTAGAAATTAGATAATCAAAATAAAAAAATAATATTTTATTTGCAAATCATAATCAGCAATCAAAAGTTATCTTTTTATACATAAAAACTAATAAAATAATATAATTATTGTTTTGTTTAATCAATTAAATAATATTACCTTCTTCTTGATATACTTTCATCTTTCAAAAATTAACAAACAAACATAAAAAGTCTCTTCTTCTACTCTTATTTTGGAAGTAACTTCTTAGTTTCTTCATTCACTTCTTGTATTTCCATGAGCCAAACACACCCTAAGATCTGTACGTGGGAGGATAACTCTTAGTTTCAGTACTCAAAAAATAAAAAAAAAATAAAGAAAAATCAAAATCAAAATTAATTTCGAAGTACCGATGGCATGGTCGATAAATTTAGAGAGATTACTCTCTCTCTCTCTCTCTTACTCGCTCTCTCTCTCATTCCTAACTGACTTAGGAGGGAGGCAAGGTGTTGCTTCAGTAGTCGAATCTATTCTCCATCAACCAACTTAGCTTAGCTTAGCTTAGCTCGTTGAAGCCTCTATGTCTTGCATCAGTTGCGTGTATTTTGTATAGCAGCTCATAGGCTATGGAATTCTCTCCCAGCGTTGCAGAACTCATCACTCTATTATTAGAAAGTTCAAATTTTAGGCCTAATTCTCTAGTCTTGCTAATCGTGCTCTCTTAGAATAGAGCTTTGTGTGGCTGGCTGAGCAACAGTAAGCATTAGTGCCTTGTTTTTGAGCCATGGAGCTCGCAATCCACTATCAAACTTGTAAATATGTTGAATTTTATTAAAAAGTTGTGAAGCGTTTAAGAATGATTAAGAGTCCACCAAATCAATGATACTTCTCTTCTAAAAAAATCTCAGATAACTAATTTATTTCTTAAAAAATATGTACACATAATAAAAATAACATTAACATAGGAAAAAAAATGGTTTTATTTTTATTACTGATCAATCTATGCATCTCTTTTTCTTTTGTGTAGCAGTGGATTTAGTTTAGAGAGGTGAGAGAACAGATCCACGGATCAATTATTCAAAATATTCAATTAAAAATCATTTCTAATTTAAAATTTTGACCAGAGAGAACAAAAAATATATACGTATCCATTCTAACCGGTTTAAGTTATTGGCCGAATAATTGACATAATTATTTTTAGATTTTACATTTTATTTTTACAATTTATAAATAAAATAGCATATTGACAAAAGTAATTTTTTGTGCAGCGTAAGAAGCAAATCTATTGTTTTATATGATTAGCCAATTAATTGTTCCTAGCATTCAAATCTAATTCTAATAAATTATTGAAATTGTTAAACAAAAATTAAAATGTAATTGTTTCTCAAAGAATTCTCATCAGAACTGATTAATTTGTTGCATAACTTAGTCACCAAATTAATGTCTTATTCAAATCTTACAAGAATCTTATAAAAATGAAAAATTATAGGAAATTCAAATATGACCACAACAACAACAACTAAGCTCTTAGTCTCAAGTATTTGGGATAGGTTTCGTGAACAAAAAAAAAAAAATTCATGTCGAATCAATTTACATGGATATTATGACCCAATGACATAATATGTGACGGTATTTTAGACTACACATGCTGACTATAATCCTTTTCTTTCGTCCTGATTTGGAACAGACAGTGAAATGAAAAAATGAAAAAAAATAAAAAATCCGGTAATATCTTTCGTAAAATTGGAATTATATAGAGGATAATAATTTTACTATGGATGTTACAGAAACGAAGGCTATTTCCTCGGGGACATTCTTGCTTCCAAATTCAAAAAAAAAAAAATCCCTAAAAATAAAAAAAAAGCTATAAAAGTAACAAACAATAAATTTATAAATAAAAATTATAAGGGAAGTTCAAACCTCGAAAAACTGATTCATATTTGTGAGCATTAGACCTTGGCATCAGCCTCTGTAGAGTCTGACGATAGTCCATGCTTGTGAGACTTGTCGTTAAGCGTGGAGTAACTCCGGCGCTCTTTTCCTCCGGGCCTCGATGATGCGTTTCCGTACCAGATCATACCAATTACGGCTAGAATCATCCCAAGGACGACGTGAAGATTGAGACCCTCTTTCCCAAACAAGAAGAACCCTAGGACCAGCACGAGGATGGTCTTCATGTGGCCGATGACTTGGAAAGACACTGCAGTGAATCTGCCGATGCAGATGAATTGACTGAGGTTGGTTCCAACGGCAATGGTGCATGACAAGACGAGGAACGTCTGCAGGAAATAATAGCACAGCTCTTGTAACACACGCAAGAAGAAGAAACAAGATGAATGCGGCAAAACAATAAAACTGATACCAATAAAATGCTAAATTGAGATCTACCATAAGTGCTTATAGATAGGGATGATAATGGATACGTCCACGGATTTGCTCTATACAAAATTTTGAATTAGGAAAATGAAAATTTCATTTTAAATTCAAGATTTTGTACAGAATAGGCCAAATATTGACCCGTGGACATGTCCATTACCATTCCTAGTTATAGAATTGGCTAATGAAACACACATGCGCATGCACAATGACACATATACAAATTCAAAGTTTAAGCAGTTATGAATTTCCAAATTGACTATGGACTGAAAGAGAGAACGATATCCAACTCCCAACCAAATCCCCCTCAAAGCACATGAAAACATGCACACTCATATACACACACACACAACTGCAGCTAGGAGTGTGCATCAGTCTGTTCATTTTATTGTCTCCCACTTTTTCACAAACAACCGTGCCTAATCTATGTCTAAACCTAAAGCTGAACCAGTTCAGTTCGGTTGGTTTTGGTTTTTAGGTACGGGCCATAATTGGCCCAGCCTACTTCAACTACGCATTTCTGCATTCTAAAAAAAAAAAAATCTAATGAATCCCTAAAACAAACATCAGCAAAGCAACACCCACACAGCAAAAGACCAACAGTTATAACTTACAATCTCATAAGTGATTTAGTATTCCATATGCTGCAAATTTCGGAGGGAAAAGCAGAACCCTAATTTAGTTTCCTTCGACATGCAAGACTTCCATAAACAGCACAGACCCCAATGTTAAACATCAAGAACTTCTAGGGTTTCTCACATTTAAGTATAATCCCTGATCATAATAGTTGTTGATTGATTAGAGATGGGAAGGCCTCTCTGAATGAAGGGATTATACTGGTATTAGGATTGGGATTTATGGTTTGGTGACTAGAGGATGATGATGATGATGATGACTAGAGGCAGTTCATTAGCACCTTTCAGTTGGGCCGTACAATGCTTACAATAATGACCAATACAAGTCCATGAGTAGTAACAGAAGTGGAAGTCCACATTAGTTACAAGATGGCCAAGACTGAAAATAAACCTGCACCTAAACAGCCATCAATACATGCAAAATATCTTGATGAGGAAATAAGAACAATGAACGATGATACGGGAAAAACTGAAGCCCATCATAAGTGGCAATGTTTAAAATAACGATAACGGTAACTTAACGTTTCGTCTCTGTTAGGTTATATCGCATATAGCGTAACGCATAATTTTTATTTAATAAAAAAAAATATAAAACTATATAAAATAAATTTTACAAATTGAAAATTGAATTAAAAAATTCTAAAAGAATAATATAAAAATATTTATATCCCAATATTAATTCTAAATTTCTAATAAGTTTCACAATAGTTCTCATATTTATCTTTATAATTAAATTACATTCACACCCATAATTTCAGTCATCATCTAAATAAAAAATAATATTTCAAACTTATTTTTAATTATTATTAATATTGTAATTTATATTTTGCAATGCTCAATTTATATTAATTCTAATTGTTTATTTTAGATTAACTGAGAATTCAATTTAATCAGCAAGTGAGAAATTTCAGTACTTAGAAAAAATTATAATAAGTAAATAAGAATGTACTCCCAAACTAACAAGTTAACAATGTCACAAGCAATCAAATAAGCAAATGACAAGTCGTCAAGTGAAAAAAAAAACTATAGCAATTCATTAACAATCAAAATAAATAATCGATATCAATATAAAAATTATTTAAAAAATTATTGTAAATAACGTAACATAACGTAATTTCACGTAACGTAACATGAAATAACGTAAAATAATGTAAAAAACGTACCGTAACAGTGCATTGAGTTATTTTCGACATTTAAGTAACGTTAGCTTCCTATTAGGTTTCATAACTTCCTATTAGGTTTCATAACGCAACATAACGGATTGCATAACGAGTTATTTTCAACATTGATTAGTGGTTACAAAATTGATACTGCAAATATGAATGTGCATGCGCACATGCAAGAGATGAAAAAACTGTCACTGATAATCGTAGCTTAAAATGTCACAGATGAAGAATCAAGCGATTTATGCATTTTTTTGGTCTATAGATCTAGTACCTTCATTTTCTGTATTCTTGAAAATCTAATTGTTCAGCCGTTTGATGCCCAGTAAAAAGTAGCAAATTTTTCACGTGACTCATCATCCACTTAAGATTCAGGCCATGAATGATGCAGATCATTCATTTGAAAAATAAGCATTAGACTAGTAGAGGCATATGAAGAAATTCTCTTATAGCACTGGCATCTCATACTCAAATATCTTATTCTAAACATTATATTTTTCTTTTAATTTGTCTTTCCTTTATTCTCTTTTTTTAGTAGTGGTGATGAGAATTAAGAGAATAAAGGAAATAAAATGACCAATTGAAATTGAAAGTTGTAATCCAATGTGTGTCTGTGTATGCAGCTGGTGAGTGCTTATTTGTGCAAAGAAAAGAAAATATTAGTTAATAAGATGTGCAATAAAATTTGAAAGTTATTAGCCATACTCACCACTGCAGTTATATTATAGTCGTATGCATCTATTCTTTTGTTTGTCAACCAGAAATCGACGAAAGGCCCCAATATTAGCAATGATGCAGCTTGTACTGGAGCAGTATGACCAAGGAGGTTAAATGATCCGAGTGAGTACTTCCGCTGGAGAAAGTGAACATACTGCAGAAGAAAAATTAACTATCATAAGATTAATGTTTACGTTAAACTATTCCATGTTTCAGCTAAAGAAAACGTCAATAAATAAGAAAATAGAATAGCGCACCATCCATATTTCAGCTAAAGAAAATGTCAATAAATAAAAAAATTGAATAGCGCACCACTACAGTTAGGAAAAGTTCGCTACATCAACCCAAACAGTATGAACTTCTCAACAATTCTACCAGCCAATGAGCTAAAATAAGCATATTTAAAGATAATACAGATCTTCCCATTAAATGTGCATAAATCCATATCACATTATTGTTTCATAAAGATTTTTTTAAAAAGAAAAAATCATAGTCCTCAAAGATGACAATGATCAAGGCAAGATGATAGATTCTAAAGAAAAGTCATCTAAACTTCTATAAAAATATTTGGGATTGGCTACATGTAACTGTTCCTCATTCACCGTTCACTGAAGACCAGCTCTCCATTCAACTGAAGAATGACCCATAGTGTGCAATGTGCACTACAAAAATTTACTTCAGAGATATATACTTAAACAACGCTTGGACAACTGAAGAAAGCATTTAATATAGAACCGGTGGAATTGTTGTAACAGATGAAGGTAACAAGCATTACACAAAGACGCCACTAAATGAGAGAGATTTCATGTATTCAGGTACTCAATAGATTCGAGCTCCAATGTCTTCTAAAGAGAGTTTAAGATCCATTTAAAAGCTAATATAGCTGCATAACAAATTGATAGATTTCAGCCAAAACATCAAAGACCAACAATTTATAGGGCACAAACTTAACCTACACAAATATTTAACTTACATATTGCTGTAATGCAGTGCTCCAGACCCCTACAACAGCTGCAATCAAACCTTTAGTATTTACACTCACATCACTAACAGTACAGATTGCAACGCCTATAAGAACCACCATTATGCTGAGCTTCGTGTCTCGGGAGTAATGTATCTTATCAAACAGAACTTCAAGGAAACAAGATACTGGGATCATACACAACTTTGCAATCTGAAAAAAAAATGAAATCAAATTTCAGTCCCTAGATTTTTTGCATGTTGGCAAGGCTAATGAAAACTATTGCAGATAAAAAACAACCTGATAGAATCCAACCGAGTTCCACATTAAGCTAACATTCATCCCCACTATTGACAGATTTGCAAACAAGACAAACTTTAGAAGATCAGGCACTGGTAAGTGGGAGGCCTGAATGTATCCCAGCCACCTAAGTCCCAAAGCCATGAGTGTGGTAGTAGCAAAATGCAGTCCAGTAAGTGTTGTAGCTGCAGAAAGTAATCATAGAAATGAAAGCAGAACTGGCAAAGAAAACATACATCCATCATGACTGCTAAAAACAAAAGATTTCCCATGCATAAGAGTCCGATCATTGGTAAGATTTCAGCAATTAGTACATGCAGATTATCTAAAAGTTGAAAGTTCTACTGATCTGTTCTAGAATTATTCTGTATCAAATGGTACACAGACATTTAAAGTAAGATGGAAATTCACAAGCATAATTACAAATTTGATAAACTGTTAGTCCAAAGAACTTTTTCAACATCGGTAGTATTCCCATATCATGACAATAAGTTATACAATACCAGAAGGATTACACATAACTCGCAAGTAGTCGCACCCGTGATATTATAGCAGCTCTGCCACTAATACCCATATGTAGAACAGGATATATCCAAGTATGAATTTATATCAAGGAACAATATCCTCAAGGATTTGAATTAAGCTTGAATAAGATTTCAGAAATTTGTTTTATAGCAGGTAGATAATCAAGGTTATCATACAACCAGAAGTTCATTTATGTAAACTAATCGTCTGTTATTTCCTACAGGAGTATAATTGGAATGGCACAAAGAATACAAGATATTATCATCAACCCCAATCACTATACGTTGGAACAAGTATAAATTTACACTTCCAATAAAAGCCAATAAAAGCAACAGTTAAAATTTTAATTCTTATTTAGAGTTGTAGGGTTGAGCCAAAAACTCAAGCAGGTCCCAATTTGCTACATGGCCTGGTACTTGTACTGTTGATGAGAAAATAATCATAATCAACATGTCAAGTTCTGTGAGATCCATGATAAGCCATAAACTTTTCTTTTTCTTTTTCTTTTTTGGCTTTCTTCGCTCCCTTTTTTTTTTTTTTGGTGTTAATTTTTAACACCAATGCCTATGATGCTTTCATAAAGATTCACATGACGATACTTAAAACCTTTAACTTCTACATTAAAGACAAAGGCAGAGGATAAAATATCACCCCAAATTCTTCCAAAATAGTAGAGAAAACATTGCTTCAACTAGGGAATGGAGAAAGAAGATTCAAAGGACAAAATATATATGTAACAACCTCCAAATAGAATTGCCACTATACCATATGTTTCTTTATGCAACGTTTAGAGCATTGAGTGACATCAGCTAGTTATGCACTGGCAATTGGAATTTTTGGCCAGCATGGCTGGAATGTCATCGTTTAGGCACTAGAGACGATGATGAAGGGGGAAAATTTTCATGTATTATACTTGTTACTGCATTATTGTGGCCCACATAACAGGTTTGACCGACAAATCTTCATAGATATCGTAAAACAGGGCATTCGTGCATCAGTACAACAGCTTCGTTGCCTCCTGCATTACCCTCATTAGAGCATTCAGAGTAGGCATTTGGCAAAAAATACTTGTATTAGATATATGATGTAAGCTATAAGTACACACATACAGAGACATGCACATAGAAATAAATCTATGTATGCATGTATCCACAAATATTTTATTTGCTATTGTGATCCTTGCGTGCCACATGTCACCCAATAATGTCACCAGCCATCAGCTGTCTAACATGGAATTCTGTAACCTCCCTTTAAATGCCATTAGAGGCAAACGAAATAAGAATAGAGACTGCACCTAAAAAACTATTTGTAATAATAGTATGCATTTTCATGACCATATGCCTACTTGGGATTGCAGCATAAACTCAAAAAAGAAAGGTTCTTATTTGGATATCAATCATGAAATGGGTATTCATACAAGTAGTTGTACAGGGACAATGATGCAGTCGAACATTGTTTAAAGGAACAACACTGATAGGTCAAAGTCTCAAAACATATTCTTTCTTTCTTTTTTTTTCTTTGGTGGCATAAATATATGAAACAAATAAAAAGGGTATAAAGCAGGGTAAACTACAGGAAACAACACCCTCCACCTCCCACCTCCACACCCCCCCCCCCCCCCCCCCCCCCCCCGCGCACAAAAAATAAAAATAAAAAACTCACCCACTGCCCAAAAATAAAATCCAAGAACAAAATAAAATACCCTCCCCCTTCGTTGAGCAGATTGACCCCTCCTGTTTCTCGCATGTGGGTGGGAAGTACCAGAAAGAACTCTAGGAGCAAATTCTTTGAAATTTAAACCTCATTACTCTAGTCTAAACCAATCACAAGATTAAAAGAAAATCATGTATCTAGATTTTTTTTCTTCATATACAGAAAATGAAAAACACTACTTATTCTACTGGTAATTTATGAGCACGAGGCAACAGATCAACATTTATCTCATTAGGGATCATAGTATATCTATCTATCCTGCAAACAGTGTTGAAGTTGTGACTACCTGATGCAGGTCATTGTCACGGCACGAATTACAAACCCCAGGTAACAAGTTGTTAACACCTCCACACTAAGTTGCTATCAGCTGCACTAAGCTCCTAGGGTAGTTGAAGAGTGGGAAGCCAATCATCTCATCTTGTTGTGAGATAGGGGAAGCCAAATTCATAATTTATGATCCTCCACTAAAGTTGATGCATTAAAAATTGATGACAATAAAATGGCATCTTGCCTTCTGTATTGAGCCCCAGTTTGATGAATAATAAAGAAAGTGGAAACAGTTATTTTAAGTTTATCACAAGAATGCAAAGAGCTCCTTCCAAGAATGCCATATGTACTTTTCTTCAAATTGTAGATATAACACTACAAATAAGAATTTAAAAGAAATTATTGTCATATGTCAACTTACGTACTTTAAGCTATAATATTATAAATGATATTGTTGGCTTGTGCCTAGCTTCGGGTTCAAAAAATCCAAGTTAAAAGGTGTGTCTAGAACAATAGGGCACAACCAATCAATAAGTCAACATTTTAACCTAAGAAGATAAAAACTACTAATTAGCACATTTCAAGCTTAGATATATCTTAAATTTGATGTCCCTATTAAGTATGGATCATGCTTTAAGAACTAGTTCTAAAATTGGCTATCAAGATCGTATTGGATGGATTCTTTTCATATCGAATAGCAGATGCCGGACGATACATCAGGGATATTTTCACATATCGGATGTTCATATCAAATATCATATATACACATCAAATATATAAATTTGATACATTTGAATATGTTTAATTTCATCTATCTAACTAGTATGACATATATATAAAGGTATTAAAGAACACGCTCATATATACAAATATATCAAAATAAAATAAACTATAAACATAAACATATTTAATTAAATTTAAAAATCTATATTATATAAATAATTGCGATTCAGGACAAGGGCAGTAATTGAATAAAATTGGCAGCAATAATATTAGCAGTGACAATGAAAACAGTAGTTACAACAATATCAGTAAATGAACAAGCAAAAATGTAAAAGGAGAATAAGTGGAAGAAAAAGAGAATTTTAGAAAATTTTAACTTGAGTAATACTTAGCTAAGCTCCGCAATATAGATCTCTAATATTTGTAACGTTTTGCATGTTTGGCTTTTATGTTTCCGTTTAAATGATTTAAACATCCGATTGATATAAACAAGGGTAAAAGAATATGGATTTTCCCTTATACATGGAAATAATTTTGGGTATGAATACAAAATCAATTTTCAAATTAAAAACTCAATTAAAAAATGATATATCAGCTATATATCAGCCACTACTGCAAATACCAACCGATATGTTCACAAAACAATATGACCCCTTTTAACATATGGTCTCAACTAACCCTAAAAAAACGATATATCAGAGGAAATATCGGCCCGTATCAGGGATATTTAAAACAACAGTCATAACTCAAGGATATGTTTGTTTAGAAGAATCTCAATAAATAATACTAGACAGTTTCATCTAAATGAAAGAAACTAATATATCTAACAAATGGATTACATATTTTGAGAGTAAAAGGTCAGATATATTTACCAAAGCTGAAGCCATGGCGAGCCATTAGGGCCTTATTAACCATGATGATTCCAACGGAAGTCACAATATTGAAGAGCCATGCGGCAACGTCTAACGCCGCTTTCCTATCTGCCTTGCTAGCCGGTGCCATATCTTATGCTTGTGGTCCCCTTCTAGTCTTTACTTATTTGAAATCATTAGAAATTAGCTTCCACAGCAACACCAACTGGCCAATCTGATACAAAATGGAGGGAGTTAGAAGAAAACCGCAAGAGCAAGGGTATGATACGATAACAAAATCAAATGAGATATGAACTAGTCACCTGCTACTTGTTATCATCCACACACGAAAGTCAAGAGAAGTCATTGTGCTATTTCACAAAGTAAAACCTTAAAAGAAACCATCAAATAAGATGAACACATCCATTCCATGGCTATGATATGTTTATGCAGGTGTCGAATTCCGAAAAGCAGTTTACAAATCAAGCTAAACCCACTAATGCAAACTCTTTCTATCTCATATTACCAGAATCAGGGATCAATTCACAAGTCAATACATGAATCTAGCTAACTAACTCCTAAATTCTAACTCTTTTTGTCTCATCCATCGATAATTCAAATGATGTTACAATTTCTACCAAGGAAAAAAATGATCTTTACGGTTACATATAATTCATCTGCTTAGCCAAAGGGAAAATCTTTGGCTATCATTATTATTTTTGGGTTCAAGCTACCATTTTTCTGTAGATAAGAAGCCAAGATCCGATCCGTGAACACTCTTCTTAAATCAAATCCAATGTTACACTGAATGTTACACAACTATTAGTGCCACTAGAACACCCCCAATTAAACCCAAATCCAGATCGTAGCGCAGTAACTGGGTGGTCTTTGCTATTTGATTTTATTTAAAGAGAGGGGTTAATTAAGAGATCTATCGCAAGTTCAAATTTTGATGCCAAATTCAACACAGATTAACACTCAATTAGGGCTATTAAAAAAAAAAAAAAAGGAAATTTAAAATTGAATCGATCGAAGAGAAGGGGAAAAGATTGAACTCACCAGAGATCGATCCAAAGAGAGCGGGGTCGGCGCTGCTGCCGATGCTAAAAAAGGAAACCCCTAAGCAAGAGGAGGCGAAACTATAAAGATCTCAATTCCAAATCGAGATCGCACCGACGACAAAAACTAAATACTAAAATTAGTTTAGAGAGAGAGAGAGAGTAATTTTAATTTAATTTAATTTAATTTTTTTATTTTAATTTGTTTTGTTTTGTTTTGTTTCTCAATTTCTCCGTTCTTTTGTTTTATCCAGCTGTGCCCTAAAAGACGTGCTGGACCTAACAAATAAAATCCCGGCCCACGAGGGTAACATGTCCCGCTCCGCAAGATTGCACGCGGACCACGTTGCAGGAAACAGCAGATCTGACCAATGGAACAGCGAAACGTAGTGGGCTTGATGTGGGCCCCACGTGGATTTGGCTGTTTGGTGTTTTGGACCGGAGAGCGAAATAGACGCGAAACGGGGATTGAGTTTGTGGGTTGACCAACCACAACCAATGCAAAGCCACCGAAATGAGTGCTGAGGAGACTAGTCAACGTGGCCGGCTATAAGTAGCCAAGCACTTCAGGACTCGTAGAAGATTCCAAGTAGATCCTATAGATTCTACGGATTGGAAAAAGATGCCCTTGGATACTACTCCACATGTTATTTGTTATTTTGTCTTTGTATAATTACTCTTCTGAAGTTCTTGTTCGACACATGTGAAAAAAACATAATATGTGTACAGTTTTTTTTTAAGTATAGATAGCAAACTAGATATTAAGATTGTTTGGTAATGAACACACAACTTAACTTGGTTAGCAATATTTGCTTAGTAAGCACCACCTTTCTTTTAGTGAACAATTCCTTCTTTCAATTTTAATCATCTCAAATTTATGTATCCCATCTCTCCTCACACTTATCCTCACATATCGATTCGAATTTTAATTTATTATATTTTCTTCTCATACATTTGGATTTAAAATCCTAAAAAAAAAAAAAAAACTAGCTTTTGTATTGGACTGGTGCTTTATTTCATAAATTTTAACCATAATATTTACTTGAAAGAAAAAAAAAACTTTTTTTTTCATATTAAAAATGGTCAATTCCTCTCTTCCACGAACAATGGCTTATTCTTTTGACTCTACAAATAAGATGGACTTCAAATCACTACTACGTACTGCTCCAATTAAAGAGGGATCAAATTTTAGTGGAATAGAGTGTGGGTTTTGGGTTTAGAAGCCTAAAAAATTTGGTTTTTTTTTGGGATTGAGTGTGCTAGAGGAGATAACTTTTTGATGGGTTGGGGAATAAGAAAGAACTGTGTTTCTGGATTTTATTACGAGAGACTATAGTCGCTGAGGTCATGTCTCAACAAAGAAGAAGAAGAAGAAGAAGAAGAAGAAGTAGCATACCATATATTCTTATGCAGATCTTGTATGTATATCCTCAACTCAAATACTTCCATATCTGATATGAAACTAGAGTTACTATAATTTATAATGATTCTTATAAATTCATAAATGAATCATAACGAACATTTAGAGGGAGGAATTTGTGATTACTCGTTATTCTATCAGAGGTTAGCCATATTCAAACCGAAATGGTTTGACTTTCTGCTTGCAATATGTTTTTGGTAGATGACTATATCTTCACATAGTAACCTAAATTGCATATGATAGTGAACAAGTGCTAAATTTTGTTTGGATTCCAAAAAATATTCATAATATTTGTCGAAGAAAATATAAAAGTCTTATAAATTCATGATATTTGAAATTTTATTCAAGATTCAATTTTAAATATTGTTTCTCATATGAAAATTATGTTTTAGCTTTATAGTTTTCCAAAATCGAAACTTAATATTTATTAAGGTATCCAAAATCTTAAAATCCATATAAAACTATGATTTTCAAGTTAAATCATGTAAACACTATATAGAATGTTATTGTTTTTCAAAACAAATGACATCAACTCTAGGGTTAGAGTTTTTGACCAAATAACTAAACTTGACTAGTCTCCTACATTGAGGTCATGTTTAGTTCGTGGGATTAGAATGCAGAACTTTTTTTTTCCCTCGCTAAGAAAAGACCACATCGGTTACAACCTCTCGTACCTTAGTTTAGGTACATCTCTTACTACAAGTTCAGTGAGCCTAGATGAAAAGATTCCCCATCAAATCATCTTCGAGCCCCAATTTTATACCATAGGCAGTAGTAAAATCAGCACATATGTTACCCTCACTCCAAATTATGTTGGACTCGAACCTGGGAGAAGCTACTAGTGATCAACCAGGTATCCCGTAGTAATTGGTGACTCTCATTAACATTCCCTTCATAAACAAAGTAAGAACACTCTGAGTATCCCCCTTCAGCACAATCCACTATCCTGAAAGCTTTAGAAACTCACACCACAGTCTCTCATAAAATTCCTAATTTTTTGTTTTCAGTACAGACTTTGAGGCAACAGGGACACAATCCGCCCTAATCAGAGCACCTTTATTGATTCGCACAACAAAACCCGGCCCCAACTTCTAGATGGAGGGTCCAAGTCACCCACCTAGTGACTTGCAGTCCTGGAGCAAAACCCAATAAACCCCAATGATTCCAAAGATATGGCGGTATATTGAGATCATCCTTGGAATGTAGAACAGAATTAGTAGTCTAAGAATAGTTAATTTTTAGACTTTCTACAACCTTTAGTTTTTTTATTTGCCACTTCAATTAAGGAAAAAAGAAAATCAATATAGTTTCGATTGATAAAAAGACAGTGGCTATATATGTCAAAACTCAATCGTATGTATCAAATTACGAAAATTAATTTTCCCTCATACAGAAATGTCAAGTTTCACAATTTGTCATATCTGATATTTGTTGTAAACATTATTTGACATATAGAATGCATAAAAGTTATACAATATTTGTGTATAAAATATGGACTCTACAAAGGCAGAGGTGATATTTAAATTATAGAAAAAGTTTGTCAAGTCAAACTTTATACATGTCCTTATCATATTTAAATTATGGAAAAATGGAGATAAGAAATCGATTTTGGAGCTCTTTATTTTTATCATAGAAAAATATACATTCATCATTTAAATCACTCATAAAAAAAAGTTAAAAGTATAATATCTAATGAATGCTCACAAAGAAATTAAAAATGGATATTAAATTCTTTAGAAGATTTGTTCGTATGCATACAACCAAGGAAAAAAAAAACAAATTTATTGTTAAATAAGCCACATCGTGGCAAAAAAAGAAAGTTTCATATATATATATATATATATATATATATATATATATATATATATATATATATATATATATATATATATATATATATATATATATATATATATATATATAGGGATTACTGTAGGTGAGCCGCCAGCTCAGGAAAAGTTACGTGAGCTAGCAGCAAAACTGTAATGATCCAATGAATTTTCTTCAATTTTTTTTAACAATCATTATTCTATCTCTTTAACTTATTTCGGATTAAATTTCATAAATTTTGGATTTCATTTACCCTTTCATCAAGTGCATACAAAATATTTTATTCATTGAAAACCGTTAATTTTGTGTTAGCTTGATGGAGGACCAAATCAAAACTAAAATTCAAGAAGTTGGGTATGAGTGAACCCTAGGGGGTCGAGATCATAATCCAAAAGAAATTTTTTTAAAAAAGTTATTGGAGATAGTGATAATGAATTGCAGCTCAGTTATTTGCGTGAGCTGTCAGCTCATTTCCATTTTTCTCATATATATATATATATATATATATATATATATATATATATATATATATATATATATATATATATATATATATATATATATTGGATTACTGTAGTTGAGCCGCCAGCTGAGAAAAAATTACGTGAGTTTGTTGGCAATGAAAATTTCTAAGTAAAAAAGGGATTTTCCACAACAGAACGCGGAGCTAACTTAGTAGCTCTGCGTTTGGCTATTTTTGGCCTCGCGTTTGAGTAAAACGCGGAGCTAATCAATAACTCCGCGTTCTGGTTTCTTAACTCCGCGTTTTGATGCGATTAGCTCCGCGTGAGCAGATAACCAGAATCATAAATTGATTGAGATTAAAATTTAGGCTTAGCCAAATATCCAAATTAAGTCCAATCAGAACTCTAAATCAAGAGATTTAAATCAAAACTAAGATATTTGATTAGAATCCTTGATGAATACAAATTCTATTTAAATAGAAACTCTCATATTATCCTAAGGTTATAAATATCTCTTTGAGGAAGCCCTAGAGATCTTTTTTTGGCATCTTGGAGAATTCGAGTTACGCGTGAGAGTCTTGAATTCATGAAGATCAGCAAAGAAGATCCAAGTCGGCCGCCGTCATCTTCAAAAGAGAATATCATCGTCGTCAGATCGTCAAAATGAGCTACTAGTTAGATTCCATCGCTACGAGATCTCACTTTTCATTGTAAAATATAGCGATAATTTATAAATCCTATCATTTGTTCTTTTTCTTGTTCACTTTCGTTGTAATCTAAGTTGTATTTCAATGGAAGGAAAGTAAATTTCTGCTGCGAATAAACTGGCGACCATAGTGGGAGAAGTCTCTTTCACCAAAAAAGAGATCGTGGCGCAATCTGACGTCGAGAGAATCGGATCCGACGTGAACATACTAGTCGTAGAGATCGACCAGCAAAAGTACGAGGAGTGTCTCTCCTCTGAGTCAGGTAACCCGACCGAAACATGACGCTATCATCGTGTGCACTCCAATACCCGAGGATCGGGTAATCGGGAATCCACCGTTAATCGGGGACCCGTGGAGACCGCGGCCATAGAGCCGCCGTTTAGACAGAAAATCCTAACAGAGGATGGTCTCATTACTGCCGAAGAAAGCTCGGAAACTGGATCGACCAGAACCCAACTCCGAAATAGAAATCGAAGAGTTAGGCGAAAGGCCCTCAAAGCCCGCATTGAACGCGAGGCTAACTTCACAAAATGCGAGGCTACAGCCCCTTGCAAACTGGCTCGCGTTAATCGCAAGACCAGGTAGTATCGCGATAAATGCGAAAATAAGACTTGTGTTAATCGCAAGATTTCTGACACTCGCGTTAATCGCGAGGATAAAATTTTTTTAGAGCCAGCGTGTGATTCTCTACGCGAGGATACTACTGAACTTAGCGATAAACGCGAAACCAATAAGACTTGCGATAATCGCAAGATTTCTGACACCCGCGTTAATCGCGAGGATAAAATTTCCTTAGAGCCAGCGTGTGATTCTCCACGCGAGGCTACTACTAAGCTTAGCGATAAATGCGAAGCCAGTAAGACTTGCGATAATCGCAAAATTTCTGATACTCGCGTTAATCGCGAGGATAAAATTTCTTTAGAGCCAGCGTGTGATTCTCCACGCAAGGCTAATACTGAGCTTAGCGATAAACGCGAAACTAGTAAGATTTACGTTAATCGGAAGACTCCTTACCTTCGCGTAAATCGCGAAGATAATTGGCAAACTTGTGTTAATCGCAAAAATCGCACTAAATGCGAAGTTATGACTTGCGTTAATCGCAAGTATAAGCCAGCGTGCAAGAATCTTCTTCCACGCGAGGCTAATATACCAGAAGATAAATTTCTGCAAAAACGTCAAGCCAGTGTAACTAACATATCAAAACGTGAGACTAGCGTATCAAAACGCGAGGCTAGCGTATCAAAACGCGAAGCTAATTTTCAACTCCACGACTCAAAATGCGAAGCTATTGCTCAGCTCCGCGTAAATCAACCTGATACAAAATCAGGATTGATAATTGTTCTATTAAACCAGAACTTGACACTGCTGATTTCAAGAAGCTCCAACTGGTCCCTGTACTCCCTCAATAGCTGAGTGGGCCCCACGACTCCATACCTAAGGCCACTGACCTCAGGGAGTATCTAACAAAGAAAAAAGTATGAATCAAGTTCAATATGAACCTACTTGTTATTGCCAGCAGCTTATGACAGCAGTATCTGCTGTAGTAGATAATTATTGCTGCAGCAAAAACAGGGTATTGGTGTTCGACCGATTAACTGAGTCAAACAAAAGCCCTGCTAAAAAGATAAGAACTGCTCCCTGAGAAAAAGAATGGAGAATTGTAACTCTAACATGGTTGGAAAGGGAAAGAAAATCATAGAAAGGAATGGTAATTCAGAATCAAGCGATGAAGAACCTCACCATTTTACCCGACTTAAGTTAGGCGCTATCCCGGCCCGAGACTATAAGAAACTTGTGAAAGGTTCTTATGACGACGATAGTAACAATTCTGCCATAGCTTCTTCTCGTTCTTCTGCATCGTCTAAATTGCAGAAATCAGCATCACATATGATGGATAGATCTGATGATATCGACCAAAGATTTGAGGCCCAAGAACAAATGATCCGAGATCAACAAAAGACGATCGAGGATCTTAAAATGATGCTCTCAAAAGTGGGCGAAAATACTCAAAAAATTATCGAGGATAACGCCAAGAAGGGAAAAGAAATTCCGTTCAACAAAATTAACGAGGAAGATAAAGAAGAAAAGGCTCACTCGACACATGAAGACGAGGATAAGTAATCTTTTCACGACACTCATGAAGAGAAAATCGAGAAGTTACAAAGCCAACTCGAGGTATTAATGCACAAAAAGGAGTTGAAGGAATTAGGGATCTCAAGACCATACCCGCCTGAATGGGATTTGGCACCATACCCTGAAAAATACAAACCGCTCAAATTAGAGCCATATGACGGGAAAGGATCTCCCAGTCAGCATATTTACTACTTCTTGTCTCAAGCAGGACATTTAATGGGCAATGACCCAGTGATAACCAAGGTATTTGCAAGTACTTTGCGAGGCCTGCCTTCACATGGTTTATGCAGCTGCCCCCAGGTACTATCAATACCTGGTTTGACGTTGAGAAATAATTTCTCGCACGTTTCTTTGAGGATGTACCAAAATATCGGTTCATTCTCTCCTTGCAACAAAGCAAGGAGAATAAGAAACGGTAAAGAATTTTATAGAAAGGTTCCGGGGGAAGTCCGTGCATTGCAAACACGGAATGACCCAGGAAACTCTGGCGGAGACGTGTCGGCATAATCTCAAGACCAACGTGCACTTAAAAATGGGGACCGTAGAGTCTAAGACTTGGAAGGATTTGCTCAAATAAGGAGAGTAAGCCGAAAACTTGATCCGCAGAGTTGAAGAATCTCGTGGAGTAAGGAATTTGGGGAACAATAGACCGCACACACAAAGCAATAACAAAAACAAGGGGAAAGCAGTGATGGCGTCAGAAGCCGCTCCACAAAAGACGAACTCTCCAAACTCGAAGCCCCAAAATCAAAAGGGCACGAGACAGAATAGGCCATAGCAAGAAAGGACATACACCTTTAAAGCGGAACAAACGCCTACACTCTTCCATTTGCTCCTTAGGAAGAGAATGTTCAAACTTCCGGAAAATAGAAAACTGGAGGACACTGGTAAAACCAACGACCCCAACTATTATCTCTATCACAGGAATGTTGGACACCCTACCAGAGACTGTTACCCTCTGAAGAATAGGATCCAAGCATTAATAGAAACTGGAGTCTTGACGCTAAAATAAGAACAAAAAAAGGTCACTGCTAATATGGCAACCCTGATGATAGGAACCCATGAGTTTCCTGCAGGGGTGACCCCAATACCAGAGGGAAAACTGGTTATGAATTATCATGACCCACATAAAAAAGCACAGAAAGGACTTGTCCCTGTAGCTACACAAAAAGGGGAAATCATGTGGGTCTACCCTGATCTGTTACAGGACGAACAATGGACCACCTCAAATAGCTGGAGGAGAAAGCGGACTAGTAATACTATTTCCGTAGAAATAAAAGAAGAATATATAATCTCGGGAGCCTTCACAGATTTCGAAGAGGAACCCAAAGCTATGGCCACTCAACAAGATGGGGCGGGCCCTTCGGGCACTCGATCCGGTAAACCATACCTAAAAGATTACACCAGAGTAGACCCGAAGAATATATACGGGGAACTCACGAAGCCTGCAAGACAAAAGGGCTTCGTTTCCAAAAAATCATGCAAGAGATGAAGAAACCATAGAGACTACATTTAAATTTGATATAATAGCTCAGTTGGTAAATATTCCAGCTCGAGTTACGCTTTATGAGTTGCTGTGATTGTCAAAATCAACTCGCGAAGCATTAAGAGAGGCCTTGGTAGACTCTGAATCTTTCTTAGCTCAAATTATCGAGCCAGCCGACGAAGAACGGGACTCCTGCCCCCGCTGTCATCAAGTGAGGAGGCAAGTCCTGCAAATTATTTTCTCTCCAGAGGATATGCAGATAAGGTATATAAAGCATAATAGGCCTTTATATTTCACCGGATATATCAGATTCACAAAGGTGGACCGTATTCCAATCGATCCGGGGTCTGCATTAAGTGTTATTCCTAGAAGACTGATGCAGTTATTGGGAATCTCTCCCCATCGTTTGACACCGACAAATACTACAATATACGGGTTTAACGCTAATGATAGCTGTCCCCTCGGAAAAATCCGACTTTGATGTCAAATCAGAGATTTGAGGACAGAAGTTACGTGCTACGTCATTGACGCAGATACATCTTATAACATTCTACTGGGACGCCCATGGATCCATAATTATATGATAGTCCCATCGACTCTCCATCAATGTATGAAATACTGCGATGAATAAGGAGAAGTCCGAACGTTAGTTACAGACAGGTAGCCATTTAAAGAGCTAGAAAACTACTTCACAGATGCTATGCTCTACAAGCCGGTCCACGAAGTCTCCAATAATGACTGCAAAAACCCTCAAGAACCCAACGAAAGAGGCAACGAGGCGGATACTGAATACGAGTCTCCCGAAAAGGATGATGGGGGTGACTATGAGGTAAACCCTCACATAAATTTTAAAGTGAATTTTGATAATAATGTAGCCAATGTAGCAGAAGATGAGTGGACTATTAATAAAAATATAAAATTAGTCTACGAGCCTGCTGTAGCTACAAAGTCTGAGCCTTCTTGTACCTCCACCGAGGCAGATGACCTATCTGAACTTGAAGTTTTGGCAGCATATCATTTGTCAATAAGGTCATCTCTCGTCTCTCGGTCTAAAATAACAAAAGGACGAGATCACTTCTTTGAAGTACCTCCGTGATATGTATTGCATAAACCGATTGTTTTCGGCAAAGTGATCGTGTTGCCTAACCAAAGACAAAGTAATGAAAGTGATGAACAAACATCACCTCAATTTCACTTATATGAACAGAAATCCCGACAGATGATGGAAAAGATGGGTTATAATTTTACCCAAAAATCGGGATTGAACTTTGGAAAAGGACGACGAAATTTCATACCCTCGTTTAGACCAAGAGGGAAGAATCCTGATTATTATCAGAAAACTCGGAGGGGGTTAGGATATGTGTCCACTCCTCCCTCTCCGTCATATAGAGACGAAAAGAGCTCTTCGGCCGATGAAGATTTACATCCGCACGACCATGATTCAGATCTAAGTACTGGCGCCTGGTTTCAATCTTTAACAGCTAACATGGTTTCAACCGCACCAGGAAGCGACGAGAAACCAATTGATGTGCAGGATGATTCCTGGGCTAAAAACGTGGATACTCTCTGGGATGTCCGTTTTGAACAGCGTGACCCGCCCACAGAAGATAAGCTAGTACAAATTAACATGTGAACGGAAGAGAATCTGAAGGCCGTTTTTATAAGTGACACACTAACTCTCTTGGAAAAGGAGGAACTTATATCTCTTATCAGGGAGTATATAGATGTGTTCGCATGGAACTATGAAGATATGTCCAGGCTTGACCCTCAAATTGCCACACACCGATTAAATATTAAGGAGGACGCCAAGCCAGTCAAGCAACAGCAGAGGCGTTTTCGACCGAAATTGATGGAGACGATGTCGCTGAGGTTAATAAGTTTATAAAATTAGAATTTATCCGTGAAGAGCAACATCCTGATTAGATGACTAATATAGTGCCAGTCCGTAAGAAAAATGGCAAGATCCGGATATGCATCGATTTTCGGGATCTAAACGCGGCATGCCCCAAGGATGAATTCTCACTCCCGATTACTGATGTAATGATTGATAGCACCTGCGGATATGAGAGGATGTATTTTATGGATGGCTTCTCAGGCTATAATCATATCAAAATGCACCCAAACGATGAAAAGCACACCGCTTTCAGAACGCCGCTGGGGGTGTACTGTTATACAATAATACCTTTTGAACTAAAGAAGGCTGGTGCCACCTACCAACATGCAATGAGCATTATATTTAAAGAACATCTGCGCAAAACGGTAGAGTGTTACGTAGATGACTTGACAGTCAAAAGCAAAAAAAAAAGACGACCATCTTCAGGATCTAAGAACAGTCTTCGATCTTATGCGAAAATATCACTTGAAGATGAACCCTGCCAAGTCTTTCATGGTGGTGTACAGCGGAAAATTCCTTGGGTTCATAGTTACCTCAGAATGAATTTTTCTTGATCCTGAAAAAGTAAAAGCGATCAACGAGATGCCGCCTCCCCGCAATCTTAAAAAATTAAGGGGGTTATAAGAAAAACTAGCCTATATCCGGCGCTTTATCTCAAACCTATCAGGACGATACCAGTCGTTTTCCAGACTCATGAAAAAGGGGGTTTCTTTTGTACGGGATGAGGCATGTCAACAGACATTTGACGATCTCAAAGAATACCTTACCAAACCTCCCGTCCTCATGGCACCTGTCCCTGGGCAACTATTCCTCGTATATGTAAGGGCCATGGATAAAGCGTTAGGAGCATTACTTGCTCAGTATAATGAGCACGGCCATGAACACGCCATCTATTACTTAAGCCGGACAATGATCGGGACCGAGCATCGGTATACTCCGATTGAAAAAGAATGTTTAACCCTAGTGTTCGCCGTTCAGAAGATGCGACACTATCTTTCAAGGCAAACAATTCATGTCATTTCACGGGTTAATCCTTTGAAAATCCTAATGACAAACCAGGGTCTTTAAACGGCTGATTGGTGAAATTGGCGTTATTGCTATTGCCATATGATATACACTTCGTTCCTCAAAAAGTAATGAAGGGACAAGCGATCGCCGATTTCCTAACAGATCATCCAATTTAGTCCAGCTCTAAACAGACGTCAGAGGCTAACGCAACTACCAAAGAACAACCATGGCAGATGTTCTTTGATGGTGCTGCCGGTGTGGGGGTGGTACTGATCTCCCCACATAAATACATACTGCCTAATGGTTACTCATTAACAAAGCTATGTACAAACAATGTGGCAGAATACAACGCACTCATTATTGGCTTAAAAATGGTTCTGCAACTGGGGTTGAACTATCTAGAGGCATATGGAAACTCTAAGCTCATCGTCAACCAGATGACGGGTGAGTATGAAGTCAGACATGAAGCCCTCATCCCTTACCATCAACTAGCCATTGAGCTAGCCGGATATTTTGAACAATTTTATATCTATCACATATCTCGGAACGAGAACGTCTATGCGGATGCCCTTGCCGCACTAGCTGCAACATTGGCAATCCCGCCAGGTGCAGCTAAAAGTATCACTATTGGCAGTAAAGAACTTCTCCATCCGGATACTGTCTTCCAAATCAGGGAAGTGTACCAGACAGGCTTAATTCTGAAACCCCGTGATTGGTGATTTCCGTTTGTGGATTATGCCTTATATGGGATGTTGCTAGAGGATCCAAAGGAAGCCGCCTCGATAAAGAGGAAGACCCCGACATTTTGCTATGATCATACGCTTCAAACCTTATACAGAAAGTCAAGTGATGGTCTCCTGCTACGCTGCATATCAAAGGCAGAAGTAGATGAAGTACTGAGAGAAACGCATGATGGAGTGTGTGGAGCTCATCAGTCCAGTTCAAAACTCGGGGACCGCATAAGAAGGTTAGGATACTACTGGCTAAGGATGATTACAAAGGCAATGGCGTACGCTAAACGGTGCCATGAATGTCAGGTACATGCTAATTTTATTCATCAACCCCCAGAATACTTGCACAGTACCGTTACTAGCTGGCCATTTGAAACATGGGGAATGGATATTGTGGGGCCAATAACTCCCCCATCATCCAGAGGACATCGGTTTATCCTCACAATAACTGATATTTTTCAAGATGGGCCGAAGTCGTGCCCATGAAAGAGGTAAAAACGACAGACGTGATTAAATTCATTAAGTATCATGTCATTTACCGTTTTGGCGTCCCCCGAAGAATAATTCACGATAATGGACCGCAATTCATCAGCCAGGGGTTCTCAAGATTCTGTGATAAGTTCAGGATCAAAGATGTTGCTTCAACGCCATATAACCCTGCGGCAAATGGATTAGCCGAACTTTTTAATAAGACTATTGTCAAACTCCTTCGGAAGTTCGTCTCCTCTAATAAACGAGACTGAGATAAAAAGCTGGGAGAGTGTTTATGGGCTTATCGCACCAACGTTCGCACCCCAACAAAAACTACCCCGTTCTCCTTGGTCTATGGAAGTGAGGTCGTCCTGCCTCTTGAAGTCCAGATACCATCATTAAGAGTGACCCTAGTTACTAAGATGACGATAGAAGAACGCCATCAACAAAGATTGCGAGAACTAGAAGCGTTGGATGAAAAACGTCTCCGGGCTCAACAACAAATTGAGTTGTATCAAGCCCGAGTCTCGCAAACGTTCAATAAGAGCGTTAAACCAAGGACCTTTAACCAAGGAGACTTGGTTCTGGCTATCAAAAGGCCAATGATTCTAACCCACAAGACTAAGGGTAAATTTGAACCCAAGTGGGAAGGACTGTTCATCGTGGAGACGGTATACTCTAGTGGAGCTTATCGCTTAATGAACCAGAATGGCGATAGAATGATGATGCCGATCAACGGCAATTTTTTTAAGAAATACTATGCATAAAAAAAGGATATTATTTACTATCACATCTGGTTCATATCCCTAAAAGTATAACCATCCACTTGTTCGAATTACGCATATGAGCACTTGAACTTCTTTATCAAACTAAGGCATGTGCAATTAGGCGCCTCTGTCTAAGTTAATGATCCTGACCCGATCATCCTGGTGTAAGTAGTTAAATGCTTTCACCAAACATCAATTTGCTCTATAAAGGAGCTTTACCATGGTCAATAATTGTGACCTGGTTGGTCTTAGACCTGGTCGGTTTTAACAATCTAAGTTACGTAAATGAGCTTTGGATTGTTTAAACAAATGATATGATAAGTTATTTGTTGTGCAAGCAATGTAGCCAACAGATAAAAAAAAAAGAAAAACAAAAGAATGATCTTTATTCATGAATCAAAAGAATAAAGTTATAAAAGAATAAAGAACAAATGAAATTAGAGGGAGTTATGGTTCTCCCAAAAGTTTCAACTTATTCGTTGTCTCATCAATAACTCGACGACGAGTCTCCTCCACGGAGTGTTGAGCTTGCCGGCGCAAATCATCGTCATTTAATGCGAGTTGCTGGGTCAACCGCTGACGAGATTCTTCAATAGCATGGCTCCTTATTATGCCCTCCTGCTCGAACTGTCCTTATTGAAGGACCAACTCTTCCAGTCTCCTGATGGACTCCCCTAGCCGAGACTTGCTGGCTTCTAAAATAGCCTGAGCCTTAGCAATAGTCTCCTGGGCTCTTAGAATGGCCGCCTGGCTCCCCTCGATCTAGAAGTCCACCATCTCTAGCCCTCTGAGAATTGACTCCTGGCTGGCTTGTAACTCCGCTAACTCCTGTGACTATCCTTCTTCCTATCACCTCAGCTCCTCCTGACGAGCTGTTAGCTCTGCCCGTAGCCGCGCCAATTCAATCTCGGTGATCGCTTCCACATCTGCTTGGCGAACTGTGTTCAGCGTCTGCACCTGTTCTTCTAAGACTTCTAAGCGGGCCCGATAAGGAGCTGCTCGGTCATGTCCTCCGATCTTTTCATTATTGTCCAGATAACTGGACAACATTGGGAGGTCTTGCTACCTTTGTTTGGAACTTGCAAATGGCTTGTCATATTCAAAAAATTCTAAGGACTCTGCCCTTTTTTTTTGGAGTAGAGTAATCTAATCCTCAAGCAAGGAGAACAGTTGCATTCGTCATCAGAACTCGTTCCTATTTTGAACTGTCCTGTTGATTGTACTGTGCCATACGAGATGCTTTTTTTAGCTCAGTTCCCTGGTTCAAATGCAAAAGATCTCCTTTGCAAATGTCAACTAAGATCTGTTTAAAGTTCTTAGTGGATTATCTGAAGATACTGCTACAAGAATCCTAATGAAGATGCACAAGTTGAATTCGACATGCAACAAGCCCTTGTAGCCCTTATATTTCATTCATGATCATCTCTATCACTTTGGGAAGCAACAGAGATTGTCATCTAACATAAATGGTCATCAAGAAAACTTAATGAGCTGCCGCAGGGTTCTTGTAACTCCTTCAAAAGTTTACTTTGTGGATCCAGAGCTTGAAACCTGCAACTATGTTGTAAAGCATTATTCTGCATATGCTTCTGACTTCCTTAGAGTTACTTTCGCTGATGAAAGATCGGTGCATGGCTAGCCTTTGAAGATAGACTAAGGGATAGTTACGCTCCATGCTGGGTAGAAACATCAGCAAGTCGCCAGATTGGTAGAGCCACATGCACTCCTTTTCAAAGAGGATCTGGTCTGAGTGCCCCATTATATCTCCAAAAAGAAATGCGGGCTTCTCCAACACTTCCCGGTTGGTGGCCTCGAAAGCAGCATCAGTGATGACCTCCCTTGCAGTAGCAGGGTGGTTCCTGATCAACTTTTCTCTGCGTTCTCTCAAATCTGGTTTGTAGGTCGGGAGATCAGTAGTAAATCGAAACTGGACCGTCAGATCCGCACCTCCAGCGTATCCGAAGTAGTGCCTATGGGGGAGAGCGTCCACCAAATACCCCACTGCAAAAGAGGAATCAAGAGTTAGAAAAAGTTTTACAAAACTCAGAAAATCTTCTAAGTATAGAAACGTGGAGCTAAAAATAACTCCGCGCGAAACTAAGGAGATAGCCTCGCGTTTACAAAACGCGAAGCTAAAAAGTAACTTCGTGGTGATATGTAAAACGCGGAGCTAATAGCCTCGCGTTTATAAACGCGAGGCTAAAGTTCATAGCCTCGCGTTGCAACGCGACAGCTAGCCAAAATAGCCCCGCGTTTCCAAACGCGAGGATAATGCGATAGCTTCGTGTGGAAGAAGACCAGAGACCTTTCTTCTTCTCCAGGCCGTACGGCCGGAAAACGGCGATCTCGTCGGTAAAACGAGCGATTGGTCGGTTAAAACCAAGCCAAATCACCCCAAAGTTGCTCTAAAGAGTCCAAAAATTGAAATTTTTACCTCCAATGGGCGCGACATGGACTGACTCGCCGCTGTGGCCACTTCCTCGGCTGCTGCCGCCGCTGCTAGCGCCAGTCGCTGATGGTGAAGAGGTGCGCGAGGTCGTACTCTTCTTGGGTGCCATTCTAATGGTGAAAATCGACGAGAAATTTGGAAAAAATTGGTCGAAAATTGCTCGGTCGCTTGAACTTTGTTCGCCTGGGCTATGATCTCTGGGAAGTTCTTCAAATGAAGTTAAGAAAAAGAAGAGATAGACTCTATTTAAATGAAAAAATCCGCTTCTTGGTATTCGGCACGAGAATCGGAGTAATTACTGAGCAGTTACTTACTGAAATGTGAGGCTATTAGCTTCGCGTGACATACATAACGCGAAGATAACATGGTGTCTTAAACTCCGCATTTCAGTTTGAAGATCTAAAGTATTTCAAAATTTGCTAAATTCTAAGTCATTTTAAAAACTTTGGAGGGGGTTCTGTTGGCAGTGAAAATTTCTAAGTAAAAAAGGATTTTCCACAACAGAACGCGGAGTTAACTTAGTAGCTCCGTGTTTGGCTATTTTTAGCCTCGCATTTGAGAAAAACGCGGAGCTAATCAATAGCTCCGCATTCTGGTTTCTTAACTCCGTATTTTGATGCGATTAGCTCCGCGTGAGTAGATAACCAGAATTATAAATTGATTGAGATTAAGATTTGGGCTTAGCCAAATATCCAAATTAAGTCCAATCAAAACTCTAAATCAAGAGATTTAAATCAAAACTAAGATATTTGATTAGAATCCTTGATGAATACAAATTCTATTTAAATAGAAACTCTCATATTATTCTAAGGCTATAAATACCCCTTTGAGGAAACTCTAGAGATCTTTTTTTTGGCATCTTGGAGAATTCGAGTTATGCGTGCGAGTCTTGAATTCGTGAAGATCAGCAGAGAAGATCCAAGTCGGCCGCCGTCATCTTCCAGAGAGAAGATCATCGTCGTCAGATCGTCAAAATGAGCTACTAGTTAGATCTCATCGCTACGAGATCCCACTTTTCATTGTAAAAGAGAGCGATAATTTATAAATCCTCTCGTTTGTTCTTTTTCTTGTTGACTTTCGTTATAATCTAAGTTGTATTTTAATGGAAGGAAAGCAAATTTCTGCTGCGAACAGAGTTAACGGCAAAATTATAATGATCTAATGATTTTTCTTCAATTTTTTTACCATTACTATCTCTATCTTATTAACTTCCTTTCAGATTAAATTTTATAAATTTTGAAATTCATTTACCGTTTCATCAAGTGCATACAAAATGTTGTATTAATTGAAAATCATTAATTTTGTGTTAATTTAATGGAGGACCAAATCAAAACTAAAACCCAAGAAATTGGGTATGAGTGAACCTTATGGGGTCGAGATCATAATCGAAAAGAAATTTTTAAAAAATCATTATTGGAGATAGTGAAAATGAACTGCAGTTCAGATAACTTGTGTGAGCTGTCTGCTCATTTTCATCTCTCTCTCTCTCTCTCTCTCTCTATATATATATATATAGAAAATGGAAAATTCACTGAAGGAACTTCTTTTACCATCTCTTAGGTGAACTAATGAAACGGATATATGTGGCGCCACTCAAGGTAACAAATAAAAAAAATTTCTTAACCGACTTTTAAGTGACGCCACGTATAAAATTTTATTGGGCCACCTAAGCGGCGGTAAAGGAACTTCTTTCACCATCGGTGAATTTCCCATTTGCTCTCTCTCTGTATATATATATTGCGTGAACTGTAAGTTGCTTTATCTTCACACATTGTTGGTTGAGCTTAATAGCTTTCTTACATCACGACATACTGTAACTATTTTAGGATATATTGTAAATTTTTCAGAAAATGTCTCCATAAATTACATGAGAGAGTTCTCAAACCAACTTCGAATGAACGTAGACACAATGGTTGACCATATTCAAACTTAACATTTAAAAAACTTGTAGTTAGGATTTCATATGTGAGTATAGTTCTACATCGGATAAAATAAGAAAAGTTTATGAGTTTAAATATAAAATTGGTCTATCAAATTAAGCTTTTAGATTATATTAGTTCATGATTTCGT
The DNA here is from genome assembly GCA_036321105.1 of Dracaena cambodiana. NCBI lineage: Eukaryota > Viridiplantae > Streptophyta > Magnoliopsida > Asparagales > Asparagaceae > Dracaena > Dracaena cambodiana. The sequence goes on from JAYEPQ010000018.1 coordinate 31,382,996, forward strand.
ATTTACAGTCCATTATGCTCACCAAAAGCATTCAAATGATAATTATGACTGTTTATTTAATGGTATTATATTTTGGCTAAAAACTCGTATTAATTCATGCGTGAGAGTAAAGAATTTCTTTTTAATAATATAATCATGCAATATGCTCATCAAAAGACACATCATCTCGCCAGACGAATGAAATCAATCCCACGAAGGTAAATAAAGTTCATAAAAAATGACCAAGTTTATCTCTGTCGGCGGAGATGTCACATCTTCGCCAACAGAGAGAATCAACTCCACTAACGAAAACATCCCATCCTCGTTGGCGGACAATTATTTAAACTGATCAGATTGTGAGAGTAGTTTCACCATGATCTTTGAAAACTTATGAGAAGTTACAACCTCTTAAACTACAAAATCACTTTGAGTATGCAGATAAGAAGGTTCAACTTTCAATTTCAGGAAATCAAGAGAGAAAAAGTTCTTATTCAACCCAAGTCTTTACCAGATCGTCAACAAAAAGTAAATAAGGTCACTCTGGTCATACTTCTAATGTCAAACTGGTCAAAATCTCGTTCTTAGATTTGTAAAAGTATATCTTGAGTATTATAATCCTCCAAATTCCAATGCAAATTTGTTTTGTTTTCTCAATGGTATACTTTTAGTTTGATATTGTGATTGATGAAAACAATGTCAAATTACTAAATAGCAAAATTTGTAACATGTTAGTTTGACTAACAATATATATATATATATATATATATATATATATATATATATATATATATATATATATATATATATATATATATATATATATATATATATATATATATATATATATATATATATATATATATATATATATATATATATATATATATATATCATAGTGTTCAAATTATGATAGCTCTAACCAACCTTTTATTAAAGTCATGCGTCAATTAAATAAAGTTTATATTACACAAATTTGATGAACAAATATAATGAATCAATTTAGAGTTGAATACATTTGTATTTGTTTGTATCTCTAAATACAGTAGTGTCCAGAATATTTAATTATTACTGATGTTCTTAGGAAGTGGATGCACATACAACAAACATATGGTATTTCGTTGTAAAATATTTTGATAGTTTATGGATAAATGAATAACTTTGTAAAAAAGAAGTATAATTTTAACGATTTTGAATAAATGTATTGTACGGAACCTAAATAGGAGAAATTCTAAATGCGCACCACTTTCCTCTTAGTGAGCACAACATCCCATAGTAAAGATATCAGCACCATAGGGTAAAATGGTGCTCACCAAGAGGAAAGTAGTGCCCATTTAGAGTTTCCCAAAAAGAAATAGAGAGCTTATCGGGTTCAATTTGCAATAAAATGGGCATGAAACCGACCCGTTAGGAACCCGATTCATTTGTCGCTCGGAGGATCGCGTGGGCTTGGCGCGATCATTTTGAATAAAATCCCTGATTGAGCTTCAAAGAGATCACATTTTCATTTTTCTGCCAAAAAAAAAGAAGCCCTAATTTCATTCTGCCCGTCTCGAAGCCCTAATTTTTCCGTTCAAATTCGATTCAATCGCCGACTACAGCAATCTTGTCTTCGATCGACAGCAAGATTCAATCACCGCTGCCTGCCGGAGATTGAAGTTGAGATGGGTCCTCGCCGGTTGGAGTTCATCTCCGACCCTAGGGCTCGAAAGGCGACATTCCAAAAGAGGAGCCGTGGGATCTTGAAGAAGGCCAAGGAGCTCGCGATCCTCTGCAGCACCGATGTGTGCGTCTCCTCCTCCGCCCTCGGCGATCCCCACTCCACCTCCGTCCTTTGGCCGCCTGAGCCATCGGAAGTCGAGCGAATACTTGCAAGATTTCGCGCCTCTGGCAAGAAGCGTCGCAATGGGGTCGGTGTCCGAAAGAAGAAGATGGACCCGCCCTCTTCCTCCTCCTCCTTTCTCTGCTCTTCTTCTGCTGCTGCTGCTGATGGTGGGACCAGAACTGAAACAGGAGCTGAAAAGATTCAATCTTTGAGGGATTTGAAGGCCAAGATAGCCGAGGTTGCAGCGATGGTGGATCAGCTGCGAAAGGGCAAGGAAAAGGAGGAGCAGCAGCCGCCATTATCGGAATTGTATCAAGATCCCTATTTTAACTTCGATCTTGGCGGGGATATGGATTTTGATTTTGACAGCCTGCAGGCACTGATGGGCAGTGAGGAGGAGCCGAAGAGGGCAGGTGACTCTGCGGGATCTCTGGTTGGCTCCGGCAGTACGCTTACGAGTAATACCCACTGCTGGTTTGACGATCCGGCCGCGTTCGATAATTCCTTCTTGCTTTCCACAAGCCCAGGGCGGCGATTTTGATGTTTGTTATTATTTTTCTTTCTATTGATTTTATTATATATATAAAATTCCATTTTTCCAATTCTCATATTTATTTGGGTTGGTTGTTATCTTTTACTTGCTAAATAGTTTTCGTGAGAATTTCTCTCAATTTTTTTTTGGTGGAAAAATTTGAGTTTTTTTAACCTATTATTATTATTACTTCAAGGCCCTTACTTTATGAGAATTTTGCGGGAGTTGAACAGAAAATACTGGGAAACATGTGATAGTTTTCATATTAATCTTCAAAAAAAAAAAAAAAAAAAAAAAAAAAACCCAAGCTTTTATGTTATTGTTGTGAAATTGTGCAAAGACATGAAGAACATTTTTTTTGGTCAGCCTCTGCCTAATTTTTTCGTCTTTTGGAAAATGTTTTATCTATTTGCAGATTATTGTCTAAAGTGTACTTATTTTGTATTCTACTCTTAGCTTTCAGAATTTAAAGACAAAAAACCTTATGCTTCAATCTAGCTTCTTGTATATTTTGATGATTTTTGGGTTGTGACTCAGTTGCCTGTTGGGCTTCCTTTCTTATTTTGATGACATGCAAAGACACTGGTAAGATCTACGGCCATCTGATTGTATTGTATGTTGTTTTCTTTTTATTTTTAGTTCTTTATTGATACCTAAAGATACTGAAAATTCTGTATAAGGTCTGGATGGTGCCTTCAAATTTCTGCGGGAAGCTAATTTTTTGTTGGTGATGGAAAATTGATATGTATAACTTTCTTTGCAGTTGATTTAGATGTGCAAACCAATGCACAGTGGATTAGGATAAATAAATTTGGGTGAGATTCAAAGGAAAGGTATTTATGAAACAGGGCAACGGAGGTGATAGAAACATCTATATTAAGTCAGAAGTAGTAAGCTTACCTGTCACTCTATCACCTTGGAGATTTGGAATATGCGTCTGAACTCAGGAACTATGCAGAATAAGTTGGATCAGCTGAGGTGCCACAATATGCAAGAGTCTTTATGAATATGACTCCCTTTTGCCTCTTACTTATTATTTTGTGGGCCTGCATTTCATTATTACTCTTTTGCTAACTGTATAGATGTTGATGAATTTTCTTATTTGTGTGCATATGTATGACATGGGTGTTGCTAATGGAGCCCATTGCCAACCCAAAACCGGCCCAAATCCGTTATGATATAATATATATATGGGGTGTGGTGCTAGGGTTTTGATTGAGCCAAAAGAGCCGAAAAAAAGGAAGCCGAAAAACAAAAGAAAAGGGAAAAGCCGGAAAAGGGTTGGGCGGCTGAAATCATTTTGGCAAAAGAAACAGTGCTGCGAATTATTTTGTCAAAGAAAAAGGGTAGTTGCTGCTCTTGTTTGCTGCTGTTGTTGTGGCAAAGTAGGCGGCTTGGAGTTTTTTCTTTTGTGGTTTTGAAACAAACAAAGAAACCGCTATTTTGTATATTCGGTGGCTGTAGAGTTCGGCAGAACAGGAAAACAAAAGGCGATGGTTTTTCTTTGGGTTTCTTCGGCGGTCGAAGCAAATAGGTAAATCACTGCAACAAGAGGTTAGGATTTCATCTCAAAATCTTGTGTGATTTCTTTGTGAATTCTCTTGTGGTTGAGAACTATAAAGTTGTAATTCTCTTTTGATATAGTGGAAATTATTCGATCGTATCCCCGTGGACGTAGGCATATTGCCGAACCACGTTAAAACTGCGTGTTCTCTGTCTCTGTTATTTTTCTCTTCGGTTAACTATTTGATTCTGCTGGTTGTTGTATTAGTATTATTATGCTATCTTTTGCTAACAATTGGTATCAGAGCCCTGGTTCGGGTCAGATTTTACTCAGATCGGTGTTGATTTTGAGTGGGAGTTATGGTGGAAGATAGGAAGGGAAAGATTGAAAAAATTGATGGGACAGATTTCCAATGGTGGAAGTTGCAGATGAAAGATTATTTATATCAAAAGAATTTACATCAACCACTGTTTGGAGAAAAGCCAGAAAAAATGACAGATGAGAAGTGGGAATTGTTGGACAGGAGAGATTTAGCACAGATTCGATTGTGCCTGACAAAGCAGGTTGTGTTCAACGTCTCTGAGGAGAAGACCACTTCAGGTTTTATGTCAGCGTTGGCTAAATTTTATGAGAAGCCGTCTGCTTCAAATAGACTGTTTCTAATGAAAAAGTTGTTCAACTTGAGGATGCATTCTAATAGTTCAGTTGTTAATTATTTGAACGAATTTAACACATTATGGGCACAACTTGAATCCTTAGATTTTATCTTTACTGATGACATTAAAGTTTTGATGTTTATGTATTCGTTACGAGATAGTTGGAGTAATGTTGTTATGGCCATCAGCAATTCTTCCAATACTGCTCTTAAATTTAATGATGTTGTGAGTACAATCATGAATGATGAATTGATAAAAAAGAGTATGGGTGAGAGCACAGTTTCTACAAGTACTGCTCTGTTGGTTGATAATGACAGAAGAAAGGAAAGGGGTAGAAGTTCAAGTAGGGAGTCAAAACAAAGAAGGAGATCAAAATCTAAGGGGAAGTTCAAGAAAAGTTAGTGTGTTGAAAATGTAAGACAGAAGGTAATATGAAGAAAGATTGTCCAAACAAAAACAAGGAAGGAGCGAATGTGGTGAATCCAAGTGAAGAGTATGATGACTTGTGTTTGTCTGCTCATACAGAATCGAGGTCAGATCTGTGGTTTGTGGATTCAGGGGCTTCGTTCCATTGCATTGCTCGCATATAATGGTTTGAGAATTATATCCAAGGTGATTTTGGACATGTGACTGTTGGTAATGGGCAGGAATGCAAGATTGTCTGTAAGGGAACAATTCAGTTAAAGTTGCACAATGGTGGAAAGTTACTTTTACAAGAGGTCAGGTACATACCAGATTTGAAGAAGAACTTGATATCTGTTACCAAACTGGATGGCGAAGGTTATCAAATCTCATTTGAGAGGAAACAGTGGAAGATCAGTAAAGGAGCAATGGTAGTGGTCAAGGGTGAGAGAGTGGGAACTCTATATTTACTCTCAAGCTCAGTGGATCACGTTGTTTCTTTGGTCACCATGAAGAATGAGAAGACTACTTTATGGCATCAGAGGCTTGGTCACTTGAGCGAAAGTGGCATGAGGGTATTGCAATCCAGAGGTATGTTGACAGATATGAAATATGCTAATTTTGATTTCTGTGAGAACTGTGTGTTTGGAAAGTAGAAAAGAGTTAGCTTTATAAAGGATGACAAGGAGAAGAAAATCGAGAGATTGGAGTTGGTGTATACAGATGTATGGGGGCCTTCTTCGGCGAAGTCTCTTGGAGGTAATTCCTATTTTGTCACTTTCATAGATGATGCAAGCAGGAAAACATGGGTATTCGCACTTAAGCAGAAATCCGATGTTTTCAAGATCTTCAACGTATGGAAAGCTCTTGTTGAGAATGAAACAGGTTTGAAGGTGAAATATCTGTTGTCAGACAATGGTGGGGAATTTTGCAATAGGGAGTTCGATGACTATTGCTCTACCCACGGGATCAGGAGAGTAAAGACTATACCGAGGACACCGCAGCAGAATAGCATGGCTGAGAGGATGAATAGAACCATTTTGGAGCGAGCTCGGAGTATGAGACTACATGCAGGTTTGCCTTTGCAACTTTGGGGAGCAGCTGTAGATACGACAGTCTATCTGATCAATAGGAGTCCAGCTAGTGTTTTAGATGGAGGAATTCCAGAGGAGGTGTGGTGTGGTAAGACTGTAAATTATTCATTCTTAAAGGTATTCGGTTGTATAGTATATGCACATGTGGATCATGAGATGAGAAAGAAGCTTGATTCTAAATCTCAGAAGTATGCATTCATTGGATACGGTGGCGACGAATATGGTTATCGCTTATGGGATTATAGCATAACAAGATAATTTGTAGTAGAGATGTAGTATTTAATGAGGGCTGTATATATAAAGACCGAATGGAAAGTAAGAGTGATAATGCAGTGGAGAAAGAGCACTTGGAGCTGGATGAGCTACAGGATGGGATGGATCTCATGGATAAAAAAAAGGAAGAAATACCTACATCTGAAGGGGAAGAAATGACTACACCTAAGAATACACAAGTTTCAGATTAGACTGAACAGGAAAGAGAGCTATTGACTAAAGTAGATGGTTCCAGTACTTCATCAGAGAGTGTTCCTACTTTGAAGAGGAGCATGAGGATAAGGATGTCAACCCAAAAACTTTGTCTTCCATTATATCATGTTTTGTATACTGATGCAGGTGAACCAGAGAGTTACCAAGAGGCTATGCAGGATAAATTTCGTCTTAAGTGGGAGCAAACTATGCATGATGAGATGTTTTCTTTGAAGGAGAATCACACATGGGAATTGGTGAAGCGATCGGAAAAAATGAAAGTATTGCATAACAAGTGGGTATACATGGTAAAACATGAGGCATGAGGGACGCAAAGGTTCAAGGCTAGACTTGTGGTGAAGGGCTACGGTAAGAGAAAAGGTATTGATTTCAATGAAATATTTGCACCTGTTGTCAAGATGACTTCTATCAGAGCAATACTAAGTATTGTGGCTGTGAAAGGATTATATTTAGAGCAGCTCGATGTGAAGACTGCTTTCCTTCATGGTGATTTGGATGAGGAAATATATATGGAACAGTCGGAGGGATATGAAGTTAAAGGAAAAGAGAATTGGATATGTCGACTGAAAAGAAGGTTGTATGGGTTGAAACAAGCGCCGAGACAATGGTATTTGAAGTTCGACAAGTTTATGTTGGATTCGGGTTTTGCCAGAAGCAATTCAGATTATTGTGTATATCTACAAAAATTTAAGGATGATAACTTTATTATACTTACTTTGTATGTAGATGATATGCTTGTGGCAGGTACATGCATGAAAAAAATCAATAATCTGAAAAGAAAGTTGGCAGGGAGATTCTCTATGAAGGACATGGGTGAGACTAAACAACTTCTTAGAATGCAAATTATCCGAGATAAGAAAAGCAAGAAATTGTGGCTATCTCAGGAGGGGTACATCAAGAAGGTGTTGGAGAGATTAAATATGGAGAATGCAAAACCGGTAACTACAGCTCTTGGTGGTCAGTTCAAACTGTCAAAAGAGTAAGGTGCTAAGACAGATGAGAAGACGAGACACATGGAGAATGTGGCTTATTTATCGGCCGTTGGGAGTCTCATGTATGCAATGGTGAGTACAAGACCAGATATTGCACATGCAGTGGGAGTAGTGAGTAGATTCATGAAGAACCCTGAGAAGGAACATTGGCAAGCGGTGAAGTAGATTTTCAGGTATTTGAAAGGTACTTCAAAGTATTGTTTATGTTTTGGGGGTGATAACATTGATGTGCAAGGTTTTGTGGATTCGGACCATGCGGGTGATAGAGATAATGGCAGGAGCACCACAGGTTATGTCTTTATTGTAGGAGGGATAGCGGTAAGCTGGGTTTGAAAATTACAATCAATTATTACTTTATTTTCGACAGAACCTGAGTATGTTGCAGTTGCAGAAGCAAGTAAAGAGTTTATTTGGTTGCAGCGATTGATGAGTGAGTTGGATTTTGATGGAGTGGATTGCAGGTTATTCTGTGACAGTCAAAGTGTAATTCATCTTGCTAAGAACTCAACGTATCATTCACGGACTAAATATATTCATTTGATGTATCACTTCATTAGATCCTTATTGGAGGATGACAAATTGAAATTGGAGAAGATTGAGGGCAGTAAAAATCCTGCAAATATGTTGACAAAGCCGGTTGATGGGAAAAAGTTGAGTTATTGCTCAACTTTGGTGTATTTGTGTTGAATGCTGAAAGTGAGACTTTAAACGATCGAGGTAAAAACTTTGGACACTGGGATTATCATGTATAGAGATTACATTTTTAGCAATAGGTCTCCAAGTGGGAGATTGTTGCTAATGGAGCCCATTACCGAAACGGGTTTCGGTACACCGAAACGGGTCCAAAACCGGCCCAAAGCCGTTATGATATAATATATATATATATATAGTGTGGTGCTAGGGTTTTGATTGAGCCAAAAAAGCCGAAACAAAGGAAGCCGAAAAACAAAAGAAAAGGGAAAAGCCGGAAAAGGGGTGGCGGCTGAAATTATTTTGGCAAAAGAAACAGTGCTGCTAATTATTTTTGTCAAAGAAAAAGGGTAGTTGCTGCTCTTGTTTGCTGCTGTTGTTGCGGCAAAGTAGGCGGCTTAGAGTTTTTTCTTTTATGGTTTTGAAACAAACAAAGAAACCGCTATTTTGTGTATTCGGTGGCTGTAGAGTTCGGCAGAACAGGAAAACAAAAGGCGGTGGCTTTTCTTTGGGTTTCTTCGGCGGTCGAAGCAAAGACGTAAATCACTGCAACAAGAGGTTAGGGTTTCATCTCAAAATCTTGTGTGATTTCTTTGTGATTTCTCTTGTGGTTGAGAACTATAAAGTTGTAATTCTCTTTTGATATAGTGGAAGTTATTCGATCGTGTCCCAGTGGACGTAGGCATATTGCTGAACCACGTTAAATCTGCGTGTTCTCTGTCTCTGCTACTTTTCTCTTCGGTTAACTATTTGATTCCGTTGGTTGTTGCATTAGTATTATTCCGCTATGTTTTGCTAACAATGGGGGCATTATGATGCTACTTCTTTTTTGTCTAATTATATAGATGAATACTGGCATGGGTACTCAGAGAGTGTGCATCAGCAAGTGTTAATAGTCGTAAGAGAGCTTCCTTGGTTGGTGGAGGGATACCCAGCCGTACAGAAGTTGCGGGTTCGTAGTATTAATCGAGCCTTGAAGTAGAAGGTTACCCATGCTTGAGCATTTTGTCATGAACCTTCTAGATTCCTGGTTTGATCCTCATCACCAGTGATCTACTACTCATTTGGCACCTCAATATGTAAGTTTCATTCAACGGATTCCTTTTGATTAGTCTTTAACTATAGTGATCCTTACCCTTTATTATACAATGCCTTCTTTGTGAATAATTATACAGTGCCGTCAAATGTAATCATGTGTTCGTTGACTTGCTACTCTTTTGCTTATCTAGGTCACCATTACTTGAGTTCTTTTATTCCAGTAATTGTGAAAAAAACTCTTTTTAAGTAATTTTTAAGTAGTTAATACATAGTTATGTCCCATATACACATCTAGTAATTGATGTTGAGTTTTAAATATTTCATTGCCACTACCTTCTCTTCCTCTTCCAACTCCTATGTGCTAATCTAGGACCCTCCCCATCTCTCTACTTCTCTCCTTAGCATGTCTCCCTAGAGCTAATACCCCATGTGATCGTCCTCTTATGCTGTGAGAGCTAACAAATCCAATCTCTTTCAAGGGTCTCTTCTTCGCTGTCCTCCTTTCTGTGCTGGTTCCTTCATTTGCTGCTCCTGTCCTACCTATAGCGTAATAGTATTATTAATGCGATGAAATATGCATGCAGAAGATAATATTTTATCATTGAAAATGCGATTGTTCCTTTCCATCCATATACACCACAGCAATGCTTCTATTTGTGTCCCTATCTTTTATTTCGACAATGTTGTCATTGAAAATAACTTATATGCTCATATTAATACACATTAAAAAGATGCCTTGAGAAGCAAATAAACTGCATTTCCTCTTTCCTAATTAACAAACTTCACTGAAGAAAGGAATATTTTGTGGAATAAATTCAAATGTTACGATTTTCATGTGTATGTATTTATGTATTTATTGAGAAGGTAATCCTTCATTCATATATGGTTTCATTTGTCCATACGTACAAGCATATGTAAAATGATGTTGGTAACTTGGTAGTGTTATATAGCACTTATGTCAGTGACTCAAAGCATCAACATTGCAAGTGAGATTATGAAACTACGAAATGTCGTGAATACTCCCCTTTTATTTCTCATATCTTTCTTTCTTTTTGTTAATCTTTCATACTATCACCATATATGCTCATTTTTACATGGCATTGAAAGGTTTGTTGAATATCTTCGAATTGGTTATTCTATATTTTGGTTTGGTCCTGCGTTATCGAGTTATATGAAAATTTTGAGTTTCAATGCACCAAAGATATCTTTGTGTACATCAAATCAAATGAACTTCAAACTGATGGTTTTCAAAATATGGCAATATGTTAATTATTCCAATTAGTCTTACACCATCACTTGTAATTTTGATACAATCTCGTGTAAAATATTTACAACACTGAAAGGAAAACATAATACTGAAGTGCGAAAGATTTCACTAGGGTATTGGATTTCCCACCAATGTGAATGAGCAAACTAGGGGTGCAAAGTGATTGGATACAAATCAGATATGGGACTTACCATATTGGTATTGGTTTTCCAATTATAGGATATCATGATACATATATGTATAGTAAGGAAAATTTATATCCTTAACCGGTTAAAATAAAAACATTAATGGATTGGTTATTTTAAAAAAAATACATATGGATAAAGATGGAATATGAACACAAGAATTATGAGAAACATAAATACAAATGTGAATAAAAATACATTTTCGAGTACCATAATTCGAGGTGATATTTTGATTATTTAAATTAGTAAATGTATCATGTGCATGCGCATGTGTATGAGAATAATGTTAATGAAATTTCATGCTCTGGCAGTCTATTTCTATTATTTTTAATATCTTTTTTTTTTTTAGTTTTTGGAAAATGATCTTAGCTACTTAAGGTTTACTCGTATCCAATTTGCTCTGTCTTAGTTTTGATTTTTTTTTCATCAAATATACACAAATTAACAATATTTGTTGAATACATCTTGTATTTACTTGATAGAAGGGTAAATAAATTCCAAAGCCCATGAGATTATATCCTAAAAAACGTTAAGGAGGTGGACATGAGATTATATCCTAAAAAACGTTAAGGAGGTGGACAACGTGATAAAAAAAAATTGAAAAAAATAATAGGATTACCTGGAGCACATAAGTTTTTTGGGCTAGTAGCTTTTTTACAACAATCACATCTATTCGTTAGGGGGTGACTTTCTATATAGAGTCTCATTTTCCTAGTCGATTTGCCTGTCAGTTCGGCTATTCTCAATTATATGTAGGGAATCCAAATTCGAAATTTGGCTTTCGGGGGAATCTTTTCAAGGGAGCTCGTGCTTGGTATCATTTTTGTACTGGAGGCATGAGTAGGGTGCCCAATCTGCTCCTTTCTCTGAGCTTCAGCACTTGGTATCATGCTGCCAATGCTATCAAAGACTTTCGCATAAGTCGTGACTTCATGAGGAAGATTGAAGTGTATTACACTCGAAAGCAAGGTGATAAGAAGACTCGTCTCAGGGGCATGTACGCGTTTCTTAATTTGAAAGACGATGATGAAGCCGAAGATGTAGAAGGAGCTGCCAGAGTCATAATTGAAGTGGCCGCTAGAGAGGGTGACGTTGCAAGATAGGGCTCAAAGGCTAAGATCGCGGATCAGATAGCTGAGGTTCATGGTACAACAACTTCTATTCGTGTCTTTGCTAAGGGCACTACTCGAAAGTGACTCCAACTTAGTGAAACTGGCCTTTCGAAAGGGAATAAGACGAAGAAGTCTCGATCCATTCCTGCTCCTTTAGTAACTATTGATGATGACCGATACTTGAGATAGCAACACCAGTACAAGAGGCAATACCCCCCAGTAATGGAGTCGGTATATCAAACGTTAGTGAGCGCTAGTCAAGCATTTGGGATGAGCGTGTCGGAGCCAGTTTCTATGGTTTCTCTTGATCGTGATACACACCCAACCACTGCAAATGCTCCTGTCGGATCAGTACTTGTATCACGAGCGGTTGGCATCCCTACTTTTCCGCCGACTTTGCCGCCAACTTTTTTAGTGCCACCTTGCAGTCCAACTATTGGAACAACTTCTCCTGATAATGAAGTTTGCCAAAAATTTTGTTTCAACAATTCTATTATAATTTGGCCTCATTTTCTTCTTTTCTTGGTATTTCAAAAGCCAGCTCTTCTCAGATATGCTCGACCTCGCACCCGTTGAACCCATATAAACTTCCATATCCACTTGATTCAAATTTGTGTGGTCCAGATCGTAGTGGCTATAGTGACATGAGTTCATATGACACTGACTACTTTGAATTTTCTACCGACCCAGCAGGTCAGGGAGGCACCTCTGCTCGAAGTGGCGCTATAAGAGAGATCCGCCTAATTATTGGAGTACATCCTCTACCGTTTTACTCCGTCGATATACTGGTTTCCTTAAAAGGTTCTATTGTCTTTGCAGATATGGTGGCTATTAGTTTGCCTTCACCGACACCGACTTTCTCCGCCGAATCAAGTGATTCGACATGGAAACCTCCCGTTTCTCTGCCAGCCCCTCGGGCAACTGCAATTATGACTTCATCTACACTTGTAAATGCTGTTATGGGGAAAGGAACGTAGTGGAGCCGCGAGTCGCGCTTGCACATCCTCTCGGATCTCTCGAATCTCCATTTGAGGGTACTTTCACTGCAGAAAATATTTTGAGGAAGAGTCCATCATCTGAGACGATGTCCGTTGGGACTAATGTTGTCGCTGCACCTGCCATTGACCACTCTTCTGTTCGCATTCTCCTTCAGACTTTAGCTCCGCACTTGACAGGGTTCTTATCTCCATCATCTGCTAATCAGTTACTTCCAGTTGTGCCTCCAATTGCTATAACAGAGGTGCATCTTTTGCCTTTAACACGACTGGATGACTTTATAGAGGATTTCTTGCAATACTTCACCAATAGGTTCCGCCAGTTATTCGGTCGTTGTGTGTCTTTGATTTTGGCTGGACAGGACTCCTAAAACATGGGTCATTCGACGCTGCTCAATTATACTGAGAATATTAAGAAGATTGGTGGCCCTTATCAGGCCTCTTTTTACCGGGCAGGACTGCAGGCGTTGGACCAGCACCTGGAGAGCTCAAACAACGTGTGTCAGGCCAATATATTTGCTATTGTCGATACTGAAGTTGTCCAAACTTGTATTGAACTGGATCTTCTCCAAGAAAAGCTGAAGGAGAAAAAAAATGCATGAGCACGAGAGCTTCAGGACTTAGCCAAAGTTCTTAATGGAATTGGTGGCGAGCTTGGGTGAGTCGAGTTTCAGAGGGAGGTCACACAAAGTACTATCTCTTGTGCTTGTGAGGCCATTGTCATTGCTCAGGCGGTTCTTCAGGCCGAAGAGCCTAAGTTTGAAGAAATCATACAGCGTCGTGATGCTCTGATCCACCAGCAGGCACAAATACAACAGAATGTGACCATGCGAGGGAAGGCTTTCTAAGACATCCTCATTGAGATAGCACGATGTCTTAATATTGATAAAGAGAGCTACATCATCAAACCTCCTCCGCTGCTGCTGGAGATAGCACATTGAGATAGCAAGGCTTTTGAAGACAATGTGGCCATGCGAGGCAAGGCTTTTGAAGACATCCACATTGAGATAGCACGATGTCTTAATATTGATAAAGAGAGCTACATCATCAAACCTCCTCCGCTGCTGCTGGAGAGGCCCATTCTAAGAACCTACGAGAAGCAGAGAAGAGATTAAAAATTCTGACAAACTTTTGACACCTTCTTTTTGTATCTTGCTTTTCTTTTTTTTTTACTATATATATACACCTTGTATTTTTCGTATGTAAAGGAATAATATTACTTTTGCTTTTTATTGTATAATTTTCAATCTTTACAACATACGGTACAAGGTGATGACATGAATTAAACATTGCAGGGACCAGACTTAGTGAATGGATTCACATGTGATGAGTGGACTTTGTTTTGGGGACGGTGGATGGATTCATGGAAGATGGAACTTGCTAAGGGTATGAAGATTCCTTAACCAGCTGAGCGTTTTGAGTATGATATGATTTGTTTGGGTTAACAAACAGAGCCAATGACTTGGCTGAATGACAGACAAATCCGGTGAATATTTTCGAAATGAGAGGTGAGTCGCCTGGCTGACAGACAAAACTAGTATTTGCATTCGAATTGATATTGAAAAACCATAAGCAGAGGTGTTCAGAAAACGTACCCACAGAACTTTGATAGAGGTATATTGTTAAGTATATCAAGATTGCTCGGCATGTTTAACGGAATACCTCTCTCCTTCGCCTTTTCGGCATCAAGTTGTTCCTACCCCTAATATGATAAGACTGGTCGAGAATATTAGCTTCCTCTTGCTCTTTGCATCAAGGATGCTGGGCTATTCGCATATTCTTTCTTATCATAACATGTATCTGTTCAATAGATTGTTGGAGTGTGACCGGGTGAGGGTCAAAAAATCATAGGCAGAGATATTCAGAAAACATATCCATGGGTCTCGGCAGAGGTGTTCAGAAAATATACCGAGATAACCAGGTTAGGGTTAGAAAACTATGAGCAGAGGTGTTCAGAAAACGTACTCATATTATGGCAGAGGTGTTCAGAAAACATATCAAGGGGTTTCGGCAGAGGTGTATTGTTAAACATATCGATGAGATCTTAGCAGAGGTGTTCAGAAAACGTATTGAGGTGACCGTGTTAGGGTCAGAAAATCATAAACAGATGTGTTCAGAAAACGTACCCATGAGGTCTTGGCATAAGTATTCAGAAAACGTACCAAGAGATTTCGGTAGAGGTGTACTATTAAACATAGGGGTCTCAGTAGAGGTATTCAGAAAACATACTAAGATGACCAGTTGGGGTCTCCCACTGTGATCGTCAATCTATTTTCTACAAAAATTGGAGATCTTTCCATTACCATTGAATTGAGAAAAATTACAGATTATAAAAATTTCTCCTTTTTTTATTACAATGAAAAGATTCGAAAAAGAAATTAAAAACTGATAAAGAGGACTTATAGAACAAATTGCTCTCTTTTTAATCAAAAGATCATGGGATCAAGACAGTTATGAGGATCGGTCCTTTCTTCTTGATGATCTAACATCAATGATTTAGAGGCAAACTCGTTCTTCTTCTCTTCTGTTCTTGGAGGAAGCCCGAACTCTTGCGTGGGAGAGAGATCTGACCAAAAGTTATTTTTGAGTCCCTCTTGAGGGGTATTTATAAACCCCAAGTTATTGAGAAAGTTTTCTTGTGGATAGAATCGAGATCTCTTTATAATTTTGATGAGATATTCGAGTTTTCTTTTAATTAGATTTCCTCCAGATACCCGGTCCTATTTTTGTACCCAAAATAAATTAAACTCATATTAAAATTTATAGAATTATCAAACTCAAGTAGAACTAATCTAAAATTTTGTATCCAAAAATTAATTTGATTCTGATTAAAATTTGGGTATGGTTAGAAACTGCAAAATAGGTAGGACGGGGCCAAAATATATTGTGCATGACGGAGACGGGAATCCACTACACAAAACGGGTGACCGGGCAACACTGCGTGGGGCGAGCGAGCATCGCTGCTCGAGGCGGGTGGCAAGCTCACCCGCGAGGCTGGCCTGGCTAGCCTCACGCGCCCACAAGGCTGGCTTCGGCCATATATATAATTTTTTTTTTTGGGATCAAGATAGGGATAGTTTTTCTCGTTCTACAAATATGTGTAACTTCTAGGAAATCGTAGAGGGCATGATAAGCTATGATTTATAGACATGAAAGCTAAGATTAGTTAGTGGACATGAACACAAATGTTATGCTCTGATGGTGACAAATGATGTCAAATACGGCTATTGTCCAATATAAGGCATGAGATAGTTAGAGCTATCTCATGTATTGTTCGTTTGATATGACTCGTATAAATACGTATATTGATTTATACTTAGATATGAACTACGAAAGAACCTAATTTCAATTAAATTAGTTTTTTTCAGAAAGGGCACAACATACTCCATCTTAGTGTTCAAATTATGATATCTCTAACTAACATTTTATTAAAGTCATGTGTCAATTAAATAAACTTTATATTACACAAATTTGATGAGCGAATATAATAAATGAATAAGATAAGATTTAAATTAATATTTGTCTTGTACTAAAATGCTAATATCTCTAGTGGAATTAGATATGTATCGAAAATGAAGATAGTTTATAAAGCTATAGATTCATGGTACTCTAATTTATTTAAGGAATTTCAAGTGAGCTTTAACCAGTTACAACTTTAAAAAATATAAAATTTAAATTTCTGATTTATACTAAAATTATTATGCAAATGTCCAAATATGTATAGAAAATAAAATATTTCAAAAGTACATGAGATAATCATATTTATCTTTAAATTTAAATATGGATAATATCGAAAAACTTGCAATTTAGAGGTATAAAGATGTTGGATCTTTTTAAACATAATTAATATCTCAATTATTAAACAAATAAATAATTGGAAAATTTTATGTACCTCTTAAAAGTATATCAATGTAAATAAATTTTCCAATTATATTTGTCACGTAGATATATTTAGCTCTGAAAAATATTTACGCCCATATATATATACGATCAAATCAACATCTATATCTCTATGAATCAATTTAGAGTTGAATACATTTGTATCTGTTTCTACATTTCTATGAATCAATTTAGAGTTGAATACATTTGTATCTGTTTGTATCCTTAAATACAATAGTGTCCAGAATATTTAATTATTACTGAGGTTTTTAGGAAGTGCGATGCACATACAACAAACATATGGTATTTCGTTGTAAAATATTTTGATAGTTTATGGATAAATGAATAACTTTGTAAAAAAAGAAGTTTAATTTTAACGATTTTGAATAAATAAAGTATAATCCTGTTGAGCTCAACAAAAACATCGCATGCAATAAGTTAGAAATGATGGTAAAAGAGAGAGAAAAATAAAATATCTCTTTATATTGAAATTTCTAAAAAAGAAATGAAATATTTTGAATAGGTTAGTTAATTATTTTATTATAGAGTATCCTACTAAATATTGATAGTTGAGATTAATTTTTTTTTATTTTAATGTAAAATAAAACTAACATCTAAAATTAAAATGGTTATGAAAAGTTTGAGCCATAATAATAGCAGGGATAAAGATATATTTTTTAATTTTTTAATTTTTTTTTTTTTTTTTTGGGAAATAAATGCATTTTCAGGAACCTAAATAGGAGAAATTCTTAATGCGCACCACTTTCCTCTTAGTGAGCACCACATCCATAGTAAAGTGATTAGCACGACGGGGAAAATGGTGCTCACTATGGGAAAGTGGTGCCCATTTAGAATTTCCCCAAAAAGAAATAGAGAGCTTATCGGGTTCAAGTTGCAATAAAATGGGCATGAAACCGACCCGTTCGGAAGCCGATCCATTTGTCGAGAGTTTCCTAAGGAGCACACCATTTTTCGTAGTGAGCCCAGATTTCCTAGTGAGCCCACAGTCTTTACAAAAGGGAGGATTTTCCTAGTGAGCACACTAAATATTCCCAAAATACCCTTTCTTCCATATTTATCATCCTTCTACCTCTTCTCTCCTATTGTTCTCTCTAACCGTCCAAACCCAAAAAATCCTAACCCTAAGTTCTTCCTTCCCCTCCCACTTCCCATAATCCTCTCTTTCCTCTTCTCTACCTCATTCTCCTTCCAATTCTCCCTCTCTCTCTCTCGTTGCTAAAGCCGAGGCCGCCGAGCTCTCGACGCCGTCGCCGCCGCTGACCTAACCTCGTCGCCGTCGCTGTTCTCCCGTCGCCGCTGCCGCCGCCTTCTTGCCGTTGCTTCTTGGGTCGAGATTTGTGAGATTTCCTAATCTAGTAATTTTTTTTTATTTTGATTTTTTTATTTTTGGATTAAACAGCTCTTCAATATTAAGGTTTGATGATTTTGTTGGGTTGGAAAGTAGGAAGAGGAGAGGAGGTAGTAAATTTGGTGATAGCAATTTTTTGTTATTTTTTTTAATATTTAGATTATAATTAATAAGAAAAATTAATATTGTAATCATAGTTGTAAAATATAAGAAATTTAATTAATTTTCTAATCATATACGTTAATATTAAATTTTATTAGTTAATTTTGAAGTTTGATGGTATTGTCCTAATGGTTGATTAAATAGCAAAAGAAGATTTCAATGTCTTTAAACTTTAATATTATACTATCTTGCAACAAAAAAAATAGAGAAAATATGATATTTGTAGCATATAGTCCCATATAGTACCAAGTTTAACTGATTGCTTTATTTTTCCTGGACTAATTCTACAGAGATATACACGCGCAGTGGCTATAATAGATCCATTACTTGCGTAAGGGGAGAAGGCATTCAAGAAGCGGCATAGGATGTTATTTAGTGTACTTGCGAAAATTAAAACCGTGCTGACTGGTTGCACTCAACCAGAAGAACAAGCAGAGGAACAAGCAGAGGAACAAGCCACTCCTGATGCGCCCGATACAACGATAATGACTCGAAGCAGAACCAGACGTCAACCCCTGAGGAAGACACGGAGACAATGATTAGGTTATATTCTAGGTGCATTGATATCTCAAAAACTGTAGTAGACCCCGTTCGTTAAATGTGCGACTATTGTCATGTATAGTTATGAATATTGTAAGAAACTCGAAGATGATGAGTGACAGTGTTTTGTTTCAAACTTTTTGATATTTTGATGAATGTTTGCTCTTTGTTTGTAATGATTCAAAATATTCTACAGTTGGATGTCCAGAGCTTATTTTGTTTATTTGTATGTGTTGCAATCGACTTGATCAATATATTTGGATGTCCAGCGCTTAATATTTATGTTTGTCCCTCAATTGAATTGATAATTTTTCATTAAAACGTTTAATTATTTGATTTAAAATAAATACAGATATTGAGTTGGTATCAGGCGTCCGGACTGCAGACCTGGACAGGGAGTCCCTATCCGGACTGCCAGTCCGAACAGAGAAGCCTGTACGGACTGCCAGTCCGGACAGAGTCTCCCTGTCCGAACAGTCGCTTCCTGTCCGGACTGCCAGTCCGGATCGGAAATACCAGTCCAGACTGGCAATCCGGACAGAGAGATATTGTCCGGACTGGCAGTCCGGACAGAGAGATTTAATTTTTTTAAGCTATTGGGAAGGGGTGTGCAGCATTTGTATCAATCGATTCAACTTTGGTTTACCAGATAATATATACACAAAATTACACCTGTCCAGATTACATTAATCTAAACATTAGACTATTTACAAACATTAGACTATTTACAATATTACACAATATTGATGACAACTTATATATACAACAAAATTATACCAAAATGGAACTTATACGCACGCTGCCTATTTTGATTACAACTCAATAATATCTTGTGTAGCAACCGAAGATGCACAATCTCCTTGAACTGTTCAATCCGATGTAAGTACGGTACCTCCCATCCTTGAGCAATGTGATAACAATGTCGTTGCCAATTCAAAGCAATTTGAGGTATGAGATGAAGTTTAGTTAGTGAGACCTAATAGTAACAACAAAGTATATAAATAAGCTTAAGTATTGATTTCACCGTATTAGATTTAAAACGATAAATTGTGCTTACAGGTACAAAGTGACAGTTCGCAACGAATGCCATGGTGACTTCTTTGCGTTGGATATTAGCGGCAGGAGGAGGAGATCTAAGTGGCAAAAAAGTAAGACATTGCGTATTGGAAATAAAAAAAAACACTATATTGAATCGTGAAAACCAAATGTCCCATGTCCGACATCGTCATCCAATGGTCGACTTTTGGAAATTCTCGGAAAAAATTAAGTGCTTTCCGGAGCTCAATAATCCGATCAATACTTCCAAAAACTCAAAAATTTCTCTTTTATTTGGATTTCTAATGAAAAAAAATGCAAAAGGAAAAAAAAATTGATTTTAAAATAGCAAATGATCTAAAGAAAATGTCGATCAACTCAAATGAAATGGATTTTTGGCTTAAAAAAAAAAAATCAAAAAACCTTACCTGTGGCGCGGGAGAACCGGAGGAATTGTGAGGAGGAAGAAGGGTAAAAGTGTACATTTTTTTAATAGCAAAAGAGTTTTTAAGTGGGCTCACTAGGTAAAAAAAAGTGTGCCCCTTTAGGAGTTCCCCATTTGTCGCTCGAAGGATCGCGTGGGCTTGGCGCGATCATTTTGAATAAAATCCCTGATTGAGCTTCAAAGAGATCACATTTTCATTTTTCTGCCAAAAAAAAAAAAAAAGCCCTAAATTCATTCTGCCCGTCTCGAAGCCCTAATTTTTACGTTCAAATTCGATTCAATCGCCGACTATAGCAATCTTGTCTTCGATCGACAGCAAGATTCAATCACCGCTGCCTGCCGGAGATTGAAGTTGAGATGGGTCCTCGCCGGTTGGAGTTCATCTCCGACCCTAGGGCTCGAAAGGCGACATTCCAAAAGAGGAGCCGTGGGATCTTGAAGAAGGCCAAGGAGCTCGCGATCCTCTGCAGCACCGATGTGTGCGCCTCCTCCTCCGCCCTTGGCGATCCCCACTCCACCTCCGTCCTTTGGCCGCCTGAGCCATCGGAAGTCGAGCGAATACTTGCAAGATTTCGCGCCTCTGGCAAGAAGCGTCGCAATGGGGTCGGTGTCCGAAAGAAGGTGATGGACCCGCCCTCTTCCTCCTCCTCCTTTCTCTGCTCTTCTTCTGCTGCTGCTGCTGATGGTGGGACCAGAACTGAAACAGGAGCTGAAAAGATTCAATCTTTGAGGGATTTGAAGGCCAAGATAGCCGAGGTTGCAGCGATGGTGGATCAGCTGCGAAAGGGCAAGGAAAAGGAGGAGCAGCAGCCGCCATTATCGGAATTGTATCAAGATCCCTATTTTAACTTCGATCTTGGCGGGGATATGGATTTTGATTTTGACAGCCTGCAGGCACTGATGGGCAGTGAGGAGGAGCCGAAGAGGGCAGGTGACTCTGCGGGATCTCTGGTTGGCTACGGCAGTACGCTTACGAGTAATACCCACTGCTGGTTTGACGATCCGGCCGCGTTCGATAATTCCTTCTTGCTTTCCACAAGCCCAGGGCGGCGATTTTGATGTTTGTTATTATTTTTCTTTCTATTGATTTTATTATGTATATAAAATTCCATTTTTCCAATTCTCATATTTATTTGGGTTGGTTGTATCTTTTACTTGCTTAATAGTTTTCGTGAGAATTTCTCTCAATTTTTTTTTGGTGGAAAAATTTGAGTTTTTTTAACCTATTATTATTATTACTTCAAGGCCCTTACTTTATGAGAATTTTGCGGGAGTTGAACAGAAAATACTGGGAAACATGTGATAGTTTTCATATTAATCTTCAAAAAAAAGAAAAAAACCCAAGCTTTTATGGTATTGTTGTGAAATTGTGCAAAGACAGGAAGAACATTTTTTTTGGTCAGCCTCTGCCTAATTTTTTTGTCTTTTGGAAAATGTTTTATCTACTTGCAGATTATTGTCTAAAGTTTACTTATTTTGTATTCTACTCTTAGCTTTCAGAATTTAAAGACAAAAAACCTTATGCTTCAATCTAGCTTCTTGTATATTTTGATGATTTTTGGGTTGTGACTCAGTTGCCTGTTGGGCTTCCTTTCTTATTTTGATGACATGCAAAGACACTGGTAAGATCTACGGCCATCTGATTGTATTGTATGTTGTTTTCTTTTTATTTTTAGTTCTTTATTGATACCTAAAGATACTGAAAATTCTGTATAAGGTCTGGATGGTGCCTTCAAATTTCTGCGGGAAGCTAATTTTTTGTTGGTGATGGAAAATTGATATGTATAACTTTCTTTGCAGTTGATTTAGATGTGCAAACCAATGCACAGTGGATTAGGATAAATAAATTTGGGTGAGATCCAGAGGAAAGGTATTTATGAAACAGGGCAACGGAGGTGATAGAAACATCTATATTAAGTCAGAAGTAGTAAGCTTACCTGTCACTCTATCACCTTGGAGATTTGGAATATGCGTCTGAACTCAGGAACTCTGCAGAATAAGTTGGATCAGCTGAGGTGCCACAATATGCAAGAGTCTTTGTGAATATGACTCCCTTTTGCCTCTTACTTATTATTTTGTGGGCCTGCATTTCATTATTACTCTTTTGCTAACTGTATAGATGTTGATGAATTTTCTTATTTGAGTGCATATGTATGACATGGGGGCATTATGATGCTACTTCTTTTTTGTCTAATTATATAGATGAATACTGCCATGGGTTCTCAGAGAGTGTGCATTAGCAAGTGTTAATAGTCGTAAGAGAGCTTCCTTGGTTGGTGGAGGGATACCTAGCCATACAGATGTTGCAGGTTCGTAGTATTAATCGAGCCTTGAGGTAGAAGGTTACCCATGCTTGAGCATTTTGTCATGAACCTTCTAGATTCCTGGTTTGATCCTCATCTCCAGTGATCTACTACTCATTTGGCAGGAAGCAAAGCTAAGAGCCACAAGGAAGCTCATCTTGCGAGGAGGATGACCAAATTATCAAACTAGTTTGCAAAAATGTGATGCACGGTGGAGGAAATCAACATCCCTCTTGAAGTAGGAAAATAATAGTTTTAACGTAAGCATACATCATTTCATTAAAAATATCTGTTCTTTTTTCCTTTATAGCTAACTGGTTTTTCAAAGATGAATGTAGCTTCCACATATGAGAACAGTGATTCCAGATTTCACTTGGATAGAATTCTTTTCTTTTGAAATGATGTTTTAAGTGTTATGTGAGGGGCTGCCCAGCTTTTCTCTATGCATGTTGCATGGGCCATTGGCTGATATATTCTGTTTATTTGTTGCAGGTACTATTCTAACAGTTGTTAATGTGGGCAACTTTGTCATTACCCTTGTCAGTTAACATGTTAAGCTAGTACCTTTTGGGCCTGAGAAGGACTATCTTGCGTTGGATATGCTTCTGATGTGAGATTTTATGTACTTTTTAGACGATGTTAACATTCCTGTTTAAGCTGTTCTTTTGGAGAAATTATGATTTTAGTAGTGTTAGGTTGGTATTTTCTGGTCAAAGGAAATATTTCTCTTGTCATTTTAAGGTTGGTCCCAGGTTTAAGTGGTATGCATTGATGTTATTTGAATTTGTTTTTTCCTTTTGTGGTTAAGTGAACACATGGGTATCGAACCAACACTTAAAGTGGATTGGAACAAGAGCAGAGAGGTGGAACTCCTTGTTTCTTTCGTCATTTTAAGGTTCAATATTAAGCTATTTTCACATTTTCTTCTTTTGTTTATGAGATTTTCTTCTATGTGTTAGATTAAGGAATTTTGAAATTTTGGGCTTCGCTGGTTCATTTTCTTAAAGATGGGTGTGTAATTTTTTTCTCATGTGAAAAAATTTAATGGAATCAAATTCTTTTTCTAATGCACATTGGCATAATGTAGGAAGATATCATTTTCAACAAAAAAAAAAAAGGTTTTTATGTTTTTTTCCTATTAAAAAAGTCAGTTATAGAGGAGAAAATGTGTGTGAAATGTAAATTTTTTAAATTTCAATTTTCAGGTTTAATATTTTTACTTGAAACCAGCATTCTATATGAGCATTATTATAGACATTTTTTTCATGCCCATTTTTTTCAGATTTAATATTTTTCTTTTCAGAAGACCTACAGTGATTTGCTGCTCCTAAGAACATATGTTGATCCAAGAAAAAAGAGTTGGAAAGGTAATAAAATAATTTATGTCCTCAATAACATGACTGAGAATAGAGGTTTAAATAAGGAGATATTATTTGATAGAAATGAATGGAGAAGGAATATCAAAGTGATCGATCCGACGTGATTCTTTTTTTGGTTCATGTAGCCTACCCCAAATACTTGGGATAAAAAGTTTAGTTGTTGTTGTTGTTGTTGTTGTAATAACATGACTGAGAATGCTCTTTGTGAGACCTCCATCGGGTTCCATTAAATAATGATGCATGGCTGCATGATTCAATAGGCCTAGAGTTTTTTATTCTAAGGACATTTTGTTATAGGATATTGCTTCCCGATCTCTTTTGTATGAGAGAAATTGCTTTTCTATCTTTAAGATAATGCTAGCATGTGTTGGACATGCATATCCTATATATTTTTGAGGATTAACCATGTGTCGGCGTATCATATCCATGTCGGCATTGCTATATCCTAGCATCGTAGCTAGTTAGTTAGAATGATGGGACTCCTTTGATAAAAAAGCACAATTTCTTGGTTATTCTTTTTTAACAGGTTGCTTATCCTGTAAAGCTTAACTCTGGTTCAATAGCCTTAAGCTCCTCAATATGTAAGTTTCATTCGGCCTATTCCTTTTGATTACTCTTTAACTATAGTGATCCTTATCCTTTATTATACAATGCCTTTTTTGGGAATAATTTATACAGTGCCGTCAAATGTAATCATGTGTTCGTTGACTTGCTACTCTTTTGCTTATCTAGGCCACCATTACTTGAGTTCTTTTATTCTAGTAATTGTGAAAAAAAAACTCTTTTTAAGTAATTTTCCATGAAATAAATTTTGTTTAGCAAGGTTTTGCTTTGTTATCCTCTGAATTCCTGATCTACTTTAGTTCTTTGTTTGTTTAACTTCTCAAGTTTCAATTTGTACTTTAAATCGTATATCAAATTATCGATAACCAATTAGCATAAACAAGTATAGACATGGGCATGGGACGAAAACAGGTTTACGACATGTAAAAACTTGTAAAATGTAGGGATGGGGATATGACTATATGTATATGCACACAAAAAAAGGTGACATCTAATATAATTTTAAAATGCATGGCGTAGATGAGATTATCGTTACTTTTGTCATCTACTAATGTCAAGATAGTCCCACTACTCTAAATAGCTTTGTTATATTAATAATAAAACTAGCTGTATAACTATTTTTTTTTTAAAGCAAACCAAAAGTTATGAGAAATGTGCATGTGTCCAAGAAGTATCTTATACGTATCTTTTAACTCTTAACTTAGAAACAAAATTATGAAATTGAGGGTAAGGTTAAGAAGTTTTTAACACATAATCAAAAAGTGACTAGGATGTGCATGTACGACTAAGTTTAGAAGTATCCATGCTACATAGTCAATAACTTGTGTTGTTTATTGTTTAATGATCTTATTCCAAACTATTTTTACCATAATGTTCTCTGTAACTAGTTGGTCCATGGGATTAGCGTTAAACCATATTTCTACCATCTACAGCCCTTAAGCATGTTTTACTAATGCCTTGTCACTAAGTATTATTTTGCTGATAGGTTCTTGGTCTAGATGGGATTTATATTCTGTTTTAAGGAAAAACTTTTTATAGTTGCTATTCCACATATACTGTACCTAACTAGCCAAATAAATACATATTAAGAGTATGTTTTAAGTTGTTTACCTGCTAAAGTCCGATTCTCAATGGTAACAATCGACTGCTACCACCACAATAAAGGAGGGATGTCTTGGTTGAGATCGTGCTTATGTGGAAGAAGTATCGGAAGGCAATCAAAACCTTCCGTACACGGTACACTAAACAAAGGCCATTCGTCCTGTCCTACGTCCCACTTGTTTTCTCTCATCCAAGTTACCATATGTCTTATAACTCATTTAATTAAAATTTTGAAATTTATGGAGAAAATGGATTTGATAGAATTCTAGCAAATGATTAGTTGGGATTTGATATTTTGGAAACATGGTTACACGTTGGAATTAAGTGGTTCATATTAAGTGTTCTTGTGTCTATTGCATTGTTTTTTGTTACAAACTTGAGATCATTAGTGAAATCTTTTGGAGCTTTTAAACTGGCGGTTAGACTTTTGAACAATGAGAGGTTTCTTAATAAAAAACCATGGGCTTTTACTAATTGGAAGAAAACAAATTTCATTATATAACACACTCTGAAATAATGAAAAGGAGCAAGTCTGGTTGTTTGAGTTATTATTTAATTAACTCTCATTTATTAATTTAATAATTAGTTCCAGCCTTTTTTTTAATTCTTTTTATTGAATCAAATAAGTTGCGAGAGTCAATGTGTCATATCTGTCATGCCCGTGCCCATGCAAAACTCCTCGGCCTTAATAATCTAAATAGAAGCCTTTCAAATGCAAAAAGTCGGCCTAAATTTGTTAAAATATTCTTTTATTCTAGAATACAGTTATTGTCTATGCCTAATTACTTATATGAACTTTTCTTTGGTACTGAGAGGTGTCATTTTACAATAAAGTTTTGTTTCTTGAATTGTAGGGCCCCCACGCCCAGACCACTTAGGGATGAGAAAGCTTACAAAGTTTAGAAAGATTAATTTTGCCGATATCTAGAAATTGTATTTTATCAAAAAATTAGCAACTTAAGATAATATAAGATGTTCTTAGCAAAAAATATTAAAATAAGATATTGAAAATAACTTTTTTTTTTAGCAAAGATGGTGGGTATATAGCCCCCGTGTTTCCTTAATTAGATTTTAACGAAACATGCTAATACGTAGTTAATACATAGTTAGGTCCCATATTAACCTCTAGTAATTGATGTTAAGTTTTAAATATTACATTGCCATTACCCTCTCTTCCTCTTCTAAGTCCTATGTGCTAATCTAGGACCCTCCCTATCCCTCTCCTTCTCCCCTTAGCATGTCTCCCTTGAGGTAGTATCCCCTGTGATCGTCCTCTTGTGTTGTGAGACCTAAAAAATCCAATCTCTTTTGAGCATCTCTCTTTCGCTGTCCTCCTTCTTATGCTGGTTCCTTCATCTGTTGCTCCTATCCTACCCATAATGCAACAGTATTATTAATGCGATGAAATATGCATACAGAAAATAATATTTTATCATTGAAAATGCGATTGTTTCTTTCCATCCATATACACCACAGCAATGCTTCTATTTGTGTCCCTATCTTTTATTTCGACATTGTTGTCATTGAAAATAACTTATATGCTCATATTAATACACATTAAAAAGATGCCTTGAGAAGCAAATAAACTGCATTTCCTTTTTCCTAATTAACAAACTTCACCGAAGAAAGGAATATTTTGTGGAATAAATTCAAATGTTACGATTTTCATACGTATGTATTTATGTATTTATTGAGAAGGCAGTCCTTCATTCATATATGGTTTCATTTGTCTCTATACGTACAAGCATATGTAAACTGATGTTGGTAACTTGGTAGTGTTATATAGCACTTATGTCAGTGACTCAAAGCATCAACATTGCAAGTGAGATTATGAAACTACGAAATGTCGTGAATATTCCCTTTTTATTTCTCATATCTTTCTTTCTTTTTGTTAATCCTTCATATCTATCACCATATATGCTCATTTTTACATGGCATTGAAAAGTTTGTTTAATATCTCCGAATTGGTTATTCTATATTTTGGTTTGGTTTCGCGTTATCGAGTGATATGAAAATTTTGAGTTTCGATGCACCAAAGATATCTTTGTGTACATCAAGTGAACTTCAAGCTGATGGTTTCCAAGATATGGCAATATGTTAATTATTCCAATTAGTCTTACACCATCACTTGTAATTTTGATACAACCTCGTGTAAAATTTATTTACAAGATTGAAAGGAAAACATAATACTGAAGTGCGAAAGATATCACTAGGGTATTGGATTTCCCACCTATATGAATGAGCAGACTAGGGGTGCAAAGAGATTGGATACAAATCAGATATGGGACTTACCATATTGGTATTAGTTTTCCAATTATAGGATATCATGATACATATATGTATAGTAAGGAAAATTTATATCCTTAATCGGTTAAAATTGAAACATATATGGATTGGATATAAAAAAAAATACACATGGATAAAGATGGAATATGAGCACAAGAATTATGAGAAACAAAAATACAAATGTGAATAAAAATACATTTCGAGTACCATAATTCGAGGTGATATTTTGATTATTTAAATTAGTATATGCATGTGTGCTTGCATGTGTATGCACATGTGTATGAGAATAATGGAAATGACTCACTACGCATAAAATTTCATGCTCTGGCAGTCTATTTCCATTATCTCTAATATATATTTTTTCCCAATTTTTTGGATGATGATCTTAGCTCCTTAAGGTTTTACTAATATCCAATTTGTTCTGTTTTAGTTTTGATTTCCCTTTCATCAAATATACACAAAATAAAATTGTTGAATACATCTTGTATTAACTTGATAGAAGGGTAAATAAATTCCAAAGTCCGTGAGATTATATCCTAAAAAGGTTAAGGAGGTGGACAACGTGATAAAAAAAATTGAAAAAAATAATAGGACTACTTGGAGCACATAAGTTTTTTTGGGCTGGTAGCTTATTTACAATAATCACATCTATTCGTATGTGTGTACATATAATCCATGCTAAGATGTCAAATTGATTACTCGATTTAAGCTATTATTTTCTAAATAATTTGCAAATGGTTAGGTCTAAAACAAAATTAAATTTTACTATTGGGAGTTGAAGATAATTATCTGCTAATACTATAATTAAAATATACTGAACTTTTGGCATGAAAAGGTTTTATATAGGATGAGTTGAATTGTTTTATTTATGAAAGTTGGCATGCTTAAAATTAAATTTACTTTGAGAAATAAGTATAGACATAATTCTCTGTAATCGAGATATTTGTATCTATATCCAAACTTTTTTTTCCCATACATTCTTATCTGTATCGTTATTTCAGATCCTGATATATCCATATCCTTGTAACTTATGCACAAATATATGCTTTAATTTATGACTGAACTAATGATAGGGAAACATATATATATATATATATATATATATATATATATATATATATATATATATATATATATATATTCTCAGTTTTCCTTTCAATCTTTTGCTAATGTGAACATATTCTATTTATTCTTTTCCTTTTTCGCGAGATAAATTCTGGAGTAAATTTAAACTAGTTAATGTCATGGAATTTCTATATGATTTTGTACAAGACCCTATCGGCCAAAAAAGGTTTCTATAGAGCAAAGGTTAGAAGTTGGGTATCATATTCAAGTATTTATGTAAAATGTATGTTTTTTATATTTAGATGATTTGATGTATGACATAATCTTTCTTATTTATTTCTGCATGCCTTCCATGTCTTGGTTCTGCCAAGTCCAGCTTAACATTTTGCATACGATCCTATGAATTTCTCTGTGGTCTTTAAACTACAATATGCGAACAAAGATTTGAGCTTCTCACCATGGACAATGCATTCAAGTTAACCATGAAGAACAGAGGCTTTCCCCAGGCGAAGAAGAAGTTGGCAAACTTTTGCGTGTGAGGGTGTGAGGATGTGCTCATGTGAAGGGAGAAGCACCACTGCTCAAGGCTGTGCCAGTTTCTGCCAGTATCAGTGCTTCTGTAAACAGATACATGCTTGATACGGGATCGTTCATGAAGAAGCCATTTAATCAAGGCCAAAGCCCAGAAAATACTTTCTCAATATGCAATATTTTCATCATTCAAAAGTGTTGGAGATGATTTTCCTCTTGAACAATGTATTTGTAATTAGAAACTACTGAGTCTTTGTTCACTGTAGTAATTTTTCAATTGCTTGGAATCATATATTTGAATCTGTAAAGTAAAATTATCTCAGTGTAGTTATTATACTAAGTTTCTTTCATATCTTGTAAGTTAAATTGATTTATTCATCACATTCTCTCATGTTTTACTACAGTAAGCATCTTTGTAGTTTTCACCTTTGTTGGAGTTTCGAATATATCAGAGGTACAACATTAGGCATATTGCCAATCAACAGCATGTTTCTTTTATCAGTAGAGTTCTTCTATCACCATATCATACAAAGCAAGGATTCTAATAAAAAAATCTGTCACCATGAATACAGATAGATTGTTCAGTTGATTAAAGATCCTTCATCAGCATTCAAAGCTGCTTCATGAAACTAATCTGAAAGCTAACAAAGAACGCGGCCAGAACTGAATGAACAAGAACCACAGACTTCGCAGAAGTCCCGAAAGATAGCGGATCAATAGCAAGTTCCTTTCTTCAACCATGTTGCTTCATTTGGCTGACAAATATTTTTTAAAATGACATCAGAACACACAACAGAGATAAAACTTACAAGACTACAGCGAGCAGTTACATCTGTCTACAGTTACAGAAATACCAAAGTTGCAATAACTCTCTACTAATTTACACATGATAAACAAGATTACTGTTCCATATGGGCGAGAAAATATGAGCGACTTCAAGAGCCCAAAATGGTATTTGATTGAGTTCCGTCATGAGAATCTCCTCCTCCAATAAGCATGCAGGCTTCTGAGTTTTGTAGACGTCCCAAACGCATATGAATGATCTGTGCCCCGAGAGTTGACGATACCACCTGCCATCGAGATGCCATTATACTTCCATGCACAGTATATAAAAACAAGTTGTTCCTATATGAGCTGATACCAAGCAATTATGGATGTGGTGAATAAATAACCGTTGCATCAAGAATTCGCGACATGTTACATATTAACTGAGCACATACTACTACGTGAAACATTTTGATAAGATATTCAAGTTCTACATATTTCTGAATTTTATTGGTTTTTTAACCTAGTAATATATACGTAATATATATATTCGTTGGCTTAGTAGAAATTCACTTATACGCACTATATTCATTAAATTAATTTTCTCAACAAATACCAAAAATAGTTTGACGGGTGATCTTCTAGTTTGCACATTTCATCCTTTTCGCCTTCCCTCTTCTGATTTATACTTCAAAATTTATATTTCTTTCACTTCTTTCTTTTTTTGAAGAATATGAACTTCGTCTTTCCTTCTCTTAACGGAGTAAATACAAAGTATATATCTATCAAGAAGAGAAATCAATAGAGTTCTTCTTTCCAATTATAAAAGTATATAGAATATCTAATATCGTATTCTTGTATATTATGGAAAAACTTACTTCCTATTATAGTTTTATGTTGTGATCGAAACAGATGCATAACACCCAATACTCGAAGGTGTCTGATCCAAAATAAGCAAAAGGAGGCATTTTGCATATTCGGCCGATACCTAAGGAGATCAGATATCACTATCGAGTCTGCTTGTGCGGGTTATTGCCAATACTGCTTCTGCTGAAGCTTACTTTCTAGCTAGTTGTTAAGCTTAGGTTTTGGTTAATCAACGTTTGGACTTAGTTAATCTCAATTAGGTTCTAAGTATAATTGTGTCGGTGATTGCTACTGCTTCTGCTGAAGTTTGCGTCTCCTTGGTAAGCTTCGGTTTTGGTCAATCAGAGTTAGACCTCAACATATCTCCAACTTGACTCTAACTCCTAAACCAATTAACTTGAAAAGCAACTGAACTTCAAGTACGCGTCTAAGAGACATGCTCAGAGAGGAGACGATAAGCTATGTTTACAGACACGAACACGGGTGTTGTGCTCCGAGTCTGACACCACATCAGATACGGTAATTGTCTAAAATAAAGACACAAGGACATGG
Organism: Dracaena cambodiana; assembly: GCA_036321105.1. Taxonomy (NCBI): domain Eukaryota; kingdom Viridiplantae; phylum Streptophyta; class Magnoliopsida; order Asparagales; family Asparagaceae; genus Dracaena; species Dracaena cambodiana. Next base: position 31,414,593 of record JAYEPQ010000018.1, read on the forward strand.
TCATATATGTATTAATATGATATATTCGACTCATAAATATGTGTAACTTCTAGGAAATTGTGGAGGGCATGATAAGCTATGATTTATAGACATGAAAGCTAAGATTAGTTAGTGGACATGAACACAAATGTTATGCTCTGATGGTGACAAATGATGTCAAATACGGCTATTGTCCACTATAAGGCACGTGGACATGCTTATATATGTATTGTTTTCATTTGACATGACTCGCATAAATACATTTATTAATTTATACTCGTATATGAAGTACGAAAGAATCTAATTTCAGTTAAATTAGCTTTTGTCAGAAAGGGCACAACATACACTATCTTTTGTAATTCTTAAGTTCATTTACACACTTGTCAAAGTCTGAACCAGGTGAACATGAGAGACGTGTCTGAAATTATCAAACACGTGATAGCTATTAAACGGAACATGACGGAACAAGTAGTGAGAGGAGATTGAAGGGCGGAGGAAACTATATACGGAAGAAGAGAGAACTCTCAAACCATTAAAAAGTTGACAAAACAGGGTTTATGCGTTTTCAATGCTTTGTTCAGGAGAAACATGCATCAGTGGAGCTTACTGTTCCTTCTTCTTTTGTTTGGCAGCAGTTTGCTCGGAAATCTCTAGAACAAATTCATCACCCTTTCACTTCCGCATGGGACCCACGTGGAGTGGAATGCAGCTGGGCTGAGAGGGCAGGGCATATCGCTCCTTATGATTTTTGCCGTTGTCCCCTAATGAGACCATTATGCACATTACGTCGTATTCAGTGAATTTACAATTCCTACAGCGTGCAAGACCATGAAGCATGGACGTAGACAATATAAAACACAGACACGGAGGCAGAGTAAATCCTTAAAAAGAAGTAGGATACAGGGACAAGATAACACGGTTGTCTATCTACACGTGATTGAATATAGACATATCTACAACATAATGATTAAAACATGCTTTACTAGAAGTATAAAGAAAAATTAAAATAGAAAATTAGAGATTTACATACATAAATGCCAATCAAGTAACTAAATAAAGGAAAAGTATTAACTTTCAATTCAATACCTCACCTAACATAGCTATGAATCCTTTTGCTTACAAGACATTTAGGTTCAAATAACATAATATTCCTCTTATATCAAAAGTATGTCCAAAATATGATATTCAAAGTTTTCTAAGAGCCTATACGATTAACCTGCACGTTTTTTTTTTTTTTTTTTGGTTCCAAAAATTTGATACAGCTTCAGAGTGTCTATACTTGTCCAATACGTCTTGGGAAAGCTTCATGTGTCGGTGTCAGTGTTCGATACGGGCCCAACAATCACTTTAAAGCGTTCATGTTTTATAGATTCACGACATCCTACCCATATGAAGAGTGACTATGCCATTTAGTTCATAAACATTGGCTACACTCTAACTATTTGTTTTATAAAACTAGTTTAGAATATATCAAAATCATGTTTATATTCACCATGCGTCAATGTTAAAATCAAGAAGTGAATTAAATTGCTTAAAAAATATACAACCACAGCATGCAAATATCAAACAACTCTAGGACATCAGAAGAAATTCATACGTTAGGCATCAGTGGCCATCATTGATTCAGAAAGGACTTCAGTCCTTAAGGCCGTCAAAGCATTCTCAGGTTATGCTGTGCACGTGTAACATACCAAGTTATCAACCAGTCATATATTACAAAACAATTGGCCTACGATACCTCTAATCTTTCTACATGCAAGAAAGATCACTGGTCAGTTTGTAAGCTTTGGCATTTTCTATCCTTCTCAAACTTCCCACTCAACAGGAGAAATGCCTGGATATTTTGCAAGCAAGAAACTGCAAACAACACTTTCCTAAACTACTTAACTCTTAAACATGCAAGCCTGCAAAGCATGAATCGAAGGCGCTTGACAATTCACTATAATGTCTCAATAAAATAATGCCATCAATTTTGAAGCATTTGAAAGACTTCATTGCTTAGAAAGACTTCAAGTTTGCAAGACATTTTGGTTCTATTGACATAGTATTCCTTTTATGTTATAAAGATCCTTTAGTCTTTCTAAGCAATGCATGGGTCTTTGTGTCCGCCACATGATCTTACGAATTTTAAAGCCACGATGACTCTGACATGCACATTTTTTGGGGTTCTAAAATGGATATATTTTCGGAGTGTCTAATGTGTGCTAGGCAAGAGCCATGCAAGGGACGATGACCAATGCTCATCCGATAAAGACATGCTTTAAAGTGTCCAAGCTACAAAACTAGATAATTATGCATGTGTCATCTGCGGTGCACGTGGACAACGAATAGACATTCATATGCATCTAATTACGTTAAATAATAAAAGTTAATCTCTAAACTTTAAAGCTTTCGTGAATTACATAAAACTGGTTGGTGTATTAAAACTGTAAAGGATACACCAATGACAAAACGAAACTAATTATTCTAAGGTTTACTAACCTTGTACTCGACTGCCCAGGTTCCACAGTATCTTGCTAAATGGTTAACCAAAGAAGCCTCGGCACTTGGATGATCCGCACAAACATTTCTTTGTTCTCCATGAGCCAGCACCATTGCTATCGTCTCTTCCAATATCACCCCTACTGAGGCCATAATCATGCGTTAGCTCTGTCATGGGAGGAATGTTCTTAATTGCAAAGAACATAATGTGCGGATATCCCTCATCGCTATGATCATGCTGAACAGGCTGCCAGAAAACATTAGGGGAGCAACTGTGGTTCATGAACCGTGCTACGTTTCCCATATTGTTTGCACTTATAACAAAAGGTAAGGGCTTAGGAGCCTCGCTCGACTGAGCATCACTAGGCTCTCCAAGTAACTGAGGTATATAATTCCACTTAAGTGTCTTATCGTCAGTAAGCGCCTGAAAGAGATACTCATTTTCTTCACCATGTTCATCTGCTCTGAACTTATCGAGGACTTCACCGGTGAATTCACAAATGAAAGTGCCAGCACGAATTGGATGCCACGACCGAAGCCCCCATCCACGGTCCTTTGTCCTAAACACCTCAAAGTTCAGCCTAACACCCTTTTGGGTAACTCTGTTTCGACAATTAAGGGAGCAAGGGCAAGATGCATTGCATTCATATATGAGCGGCTTACGGCTCACAAGCAGCCCATTAGAGCTGAAAGGAAGATCTCTGCCATTTTTCTGCGCGCAAAAGCACTTTGTATCCCCTGGAAGGCACACACTCTGGCATGTACATCCATGCACAGGGTTCATGAAGCTGACAGGACTCGAGTACCTAACTTTAGTAACATAGGTGAAATTGCTGGGCCCTTTATCATTGTCGACATCATTAACAACGCAAACTGGTATGTTTTCAACACCGGAGGATATGTCGGCAACAAGAACCCTGCCTCTCGAGGATGGATTCTCTATCCATTGCTGGGTCCTTCTCCACACTGCAATGCCATCGGGCTGTCCTGGTTCCCTCAGCAACTTGAACTTGAAAACATTGAACCCCGACTTTGCTTTCTCCACCCACGACTCATGAATCTTATAGAGCCCATCATAGATGTAGATCCTGCCAGATGGGCACGTGAAGTCTTTTGCAGTTCGAACCACCCTAATCTCATTACCTCGGTGCAAGCTTCTCTCCAAGGCAAGATTGCCCCGCTCAAGCTTCTGATCATCCTTACCGGAACCTCCCTGCCCGCTATAAACAATGGCATCCACATCATCGTCGTCATTATCATACACACCGGCAGACACAATACAGACAGCCACCGTATCGTCTACATTGCCAAACTTTGCAGTCATGGTGTCAATCCCCGCCATGATCTGCGAATGCAGCCCGATCAAAGACATCTCAAACCTAAAATAGAACATATCGCCGACCTCCACTCCAGGAACTACACCGATCCTCTTGTTCATATTCACTCTCAGCTCATTATTCGACATGATCGGCCCGACCTTGAGGTCGGCACGCTTACTCCCATCCTTCACCTCATCCAACTGCTGAACCCTTCTCCGGAGCCCATCAAACGTCATGAGAATCACCTCCACCGTCTCCCTCGCGTCCTGCGAAGAAGAAGAAGAACCCGCGAACAACGCGTCGTGGTCGTAAACCTTAGTGGGCTTCTTGCGCTTCGCCTTCTTCTCATCGGTGCCCTTGGGGCCAGAACTAGCGATCTTCATTTTTCGGCCCTCGGCAGAGAAAGACCCATTAGCGCTTCTTGCACTCAGAGGAGTGGCCTCGACCGGCTTCTGGCTGGAGCCTTGAGGAGAAGCAAAGGTAGGGAAAAATGGGACGAAGCTCGGCGGGAACCCCGAGTCGGAGCCAGAGACGAAGGAGCCAGAGGGCGTCACACAAACAAAGGGAGGGGCTTGGGCTTGGGCTTGGGCTTGAGCTTGAGCTTGAGCAGGAGGCTCACCAACAGACGAAGGGCGCATTGGAGCGATGCTCCTCAATGGCTTCACATCCAAAATCTCCTGGCCGTCAAACGAGCCAGGAGCAGAATTCGAATACCCATCCATTGTTTGCGCACAGAACAGTGAAACCTAACACACGACCCAGATCAGATCTAGAAGCAAGATGGAATTTTTATGAGATGGGCATGAACAAAATCGAATCTTTTCAAAAGGGCAGAAGCAATTCAACGAAAAAAAAAAAGATAAACGAAGAGGGTGAAGAGATCGAGCGTACCTTCGTAGGGTTTGAAGCTGAAGCGAGCTTTGCTTGTTCTTCCCCAAATCAAAACCTCCTCAAGTCCCCAATTTTCTTCTTCTCCCCAATTTCGGGAGTTAATCTTCTGGCTTTAAAAGTTCGAGCTCGAAATGGGTTTTAATTTAATTTAACGGAAATTAATGCCCCTTTTTGTCTTCGGACATTAATTTGCTTAAAACTTTCTTTTTGTTCCTCGGGAAAAGAGATGATTTTTGACCGTTGGATTGGTTGAGAGTCGTGCTGAAAGAGATGATGACGTGGGCATTACGAAAGCCGACATTTCTGTGACGTCAGAGTTTGACCGAAATTTCGGAGCTTTCTTTTTTAACTCGGACAAAAAATTGACCCTTCGGCTAAAGATTTCTTTTCTTTTCCCACCCCCCCTTTTTTTTTCTTGATTTCCAAAATTATTTCTCTCTTTTTCGAGAGAATAAGTGGATGCATTTAATTTCCAAAAAGAAAAAAAAAATAATTTACAATAATCTACTTTGACGTCAAATTTGTACTTTAGCTAAAAACGAAATTATTGTATTTATTATTACTATATTTATTATCATTCAGCCTTATTTTTAGGCTTCCCCAAATTTTGCAAGAAAACATAGTGTTTTGGGCTTTTATTTGTTTATAGAGGTATTTACAGGTCTGTCCCTTACATCTTTATAAATTATAATTTAGTCCCCAAATCTTCATATTTAGGGTTTACTCCCCAAATTATTTAAGTTACTGCAATTTAGTCCCCAGTTTATATTTTGGCTCAATTTTTCCGTTTTACTCCTGATTTCTTTTACTTAATTCCACTTCCATCTTCCCTTTCTTTTTCTCCTCTTTTCTCTATATTCACTTATTGGGTTCTCCCTCTCTATATTGAGACCAAATGTGTTATTCTCCACTAAATGTATTAAACCTAAAAATAAATTTATCCAATATAGAGAGGGAGAATCCAATAAATGAATTTATATTGAGACTTAAAAGGTTAATATATTTAGTAGAGAATAATACATTTGATTTCAATATTTAGGGAGAGAACTCAATAAATGAATAAAGAGAGAAGAGAAGAATAAGGGGAACCCAATAAGAACTAAGAAGAGAGGGAGAAGAGGGAAAGGGAATCAAGTAAAAGAAATCAGGGGTAAAACGGAAAAATAGGGTCAAAATATAAACTAAGGGACTAAATTATAGTAACTTAAAGGATTTGAGGACTAAATTATAATTTATAAAGATGTAAGGGACAGATAAGTAAATACCCCTTATTTTTATTAATTTTTTAAGAAAGAGAAAGTTATTTAATTATTGTTTATAATATTTTAGAGAATATTTCCTTTTTAAATAGTAACAATCATTACTCCAAATTTATGAAACAATCAATATAAAGCATGAAAAACAAAATGAGAACATGGAAAGATTCTCGTATCATTACATCTTTATTTCTTTTCCGTGAAATAGACAAAATATTAAAAGTTGGATTTAATAATTATTATTTATTATCATAAATTCATTTCCAAATCCATAAGCCAAGTGAAAGTGGAAAGCCAACTTATTATCTGAGCTGTCAGCTCTAGTAAGATATGTAAACGAACAATAAAAAAAATAATGATCCCATTATTTTTTCATTAACTTATTTAGGAGTAAATTTCATAGATTTTGATGTTAATTTGTCCTCTTATCAAGTTGATATAAAATGTTAAATTTTTCGAAAACTATTAATTTTGTGTCGACTTGATGGAATATTAAATCAAAACTAAAACTGAAAAAATTGTATGAGTGAAACTAGTGGGTCGAGATCATAATCCAAAGAAAATATTTCTAATGGATGTGAACCGTTAGTTCAGTTAAGTTACGTGAGTTAGTAACAAAAAAGTAATAATCCCACAATTTTTTTTCTAAAATTCCTTTAGGATAATGATCTCTACCAACTTTGCTTTTTTAAAATTAAATTTTATGAGTTTTAGAGTTTATTTGTCTTTTTATCAAGTAGATACAAATTGTATTTACTGAAAACCGTTAATTTTATACCTATTTGATAGAAAAAAAATCAAAACTAAAACCCAAGAAATTGGATATGAGTGAACCCTAAGGGCTCAGGATCATAATCCAAAAGAAAAGTTTAGAAGTTTTTATTATAGGTAGTAAAAATGGACTACAGATTGGTGAGGCAGTGACTCATTTCTATTATTTTATTATTATTATTATTATATATATATATATATGAGACTACTGTAGATGAGCCACAAGCTCGGGAAAAGTTAGGTGATGTAGCGGCAAAAATATAGTGACCAATAATTTTTCTTCAATTTTTTTCTAGAATTAGTATATCTATATTTTTATCTTCATTTAGATCAAATTTCATAAATTTTGGAGTTTATTTACTATTTCATCAAGTAGATACAAAATATTTTATTCATTAAAAACCGATAATTTTGTGTCAACATGATGGAGAATCAAATCAAAACTAAAATCCAAGAAATTGGATATCAATGAACACTAGGGGGTTGGGATCATAATCTACAAGAAAACTTTTAAAAAAAATTATTGGAGATAGTAGAAATGAATTGCACCTCAAGTACTTTGCGTAAGTTATCAACTCATTTCCATTATTATGTCTCTCTCTCTCTCTCTCTCTCTCTCTCTCTATATATATATATATATATATATATATATGTGTGTGTGTGATTTTGTAAATGAGCTGACAGTTCACATAAGTTACGTAAGTCAGTGATTAAAAAGTAATAATCCCATTATTTTTTCCAATCTTTTTTTATTTGAATCATAATCTCTACCTCTTTAAATTCTTTAAGATCAAAATCCATAAAATTTTAAGTTTATTTACTCTTTCATCAAATGGATACAAAATGTTATATTCACGAAAACCTTTAATTTTGTATTTATTTGATGGAAGATCAAATTAAAATTAAAATTCAAGAAGTAGGTATGAGCGAACCCTAACAGATTGAGATCATAATCCAAAATAAAATTCTTTTAAAAATTATTAGATATCGTGAAAATAAACCGCAGTTCAGATAACTTCTATGAGACGATGGCTTATTTTTATTATTACACACACATAATTAATATATATATATATATATATATAGAGAGAGAGAGAGAGAGAGAGAGAGAGAGCCACCTCAGATAAGTTATGTGAGTCGGTGGTGAAAAAGTAATGATTTTATTATCTTTTTCCAAATTCTTTTTAGGATCATGATCTCTACCTAATTAGCTTTATTAGGATCAAATTTAACGAGATTTAAAGTTTACTTTTTCTATCATCAAGTGAATATAAATGGTTATATTCACTTAAAATTGTTAATTTTGCATCTACTTAGTGGGAGACTAAATCAAAACTAAAATCTAAAAAATATGAGTGAACCCTAGAGAATCGATATCATAATCCAAAAAAATAAAAAAATATTATTAGAGATAGTGAAAACGAACAGTAGCTCAGGTAACTTATGTGAGTCAGCGACTCATTTCCATTATTCTTTTGTGTGTGTGTACACACACATATAAGAGAAATAGAAATGAGCCATCACCTCATCTAAGTTCTACGAGTTATAATTCATTTTCGTTATTTCAAATAATTCTATTTTTAAAAAAAAAATCGGATTATGATCTTGACCTCCTAAGTTCGCTCATGCCTAATTACTTAGGTATTAATATTGATTTGGTCTTCTATCAAATAGACACATATAATGGTATTTGATAAATATAATATTTGGTATACACTTGATAAAAAAATAAAAAGGTTTTTACATATCTATCCCTTACATCTTTAAAAATTAGAATATAGTCCCCTAAATCTTCATATTTATAATTTAGTTCCCCAAATCCTTTAACTTACCACACTTTAGTCCTCCGGCCATATTTTTTGCCCGAATTTTCCGTTATACTCTGAGTTACTTCACTTTAGTCATCCCTTCTCTCTTCCTCCTCTCTTCCTCTTCTTATTGGATTCAGTTTTTCATTCTCCTCTGTCTCTTCTCTCTTCTTATTGGGTTCCTCTGAGTTACTTGACTTTAGAGATTAACTGGGAGGGAAGAGAGAGAGGAGAAGAATATAGAGGGAAACCCAATAAGAAAAGAAAAAGAAGAAGAAGAGGAAAGGGAGGACTAAAGTGAAGTAAATCAGGGGTATAATGAAAAATTCGGGCCAAAAATATGAGTGGGGGACTAAAGTGAGGTAATTTAAAGAATTTGGGGACTAAATTATAAATATGAAGATTTTGGAGACTAAATTCTGATTTTTAAATATTTAAGAGACAGATATATAAAAACCCCAAAAATAAATTAACTTGAAAACTAATAAAATATGACCTTAAAATAGCTAAGGAGGTAGAGATTATGATAAAAAAAAATGAAAAAAAATAATAAAGTCATTACATTTTCGCCACCGACTCTCATAATTTATCTGAGTTGACAGCATATATACTATCTTATATATTTTTGTGCGTGTGTGTCTGTACATATATGTATATGTATAAATATTATATATAGAGAGAATAATGGAAATGTGCTGACAGTTCACATAAATTACTTGAGCTGCAATTTATTTCCACTATTTCCAATAAATTTTTTATAAAAAAAAAATTTTGGATTATGATCTCGACCATTCAGGGTTCACTCATATCCAATTTTCTAGGTTTTAATTTTGATTTGGTCCTTCATCAAGTTGACACAAAATTAACGATTTTTAATAAATAAAATATTTTGTATCCACTTGGTGATATGGTAAATGAACTACAAAATTCATGAAATTGATCTTGAAGATTTTAAGAAGGTAAATATCCTAATTCTAGGAAAAAAAATTTGAAGATTAGATCACTATATTTTTGTTACTAGCTCATATAAGTTTTCCTAAGCTGGTAGCTCAAGTACATTAATCCCATATACATATCCGCGCGCACACACACACACATACATACATATACGAGAATAATGGAAATAAATTGGCAGCTCATGCTAGTTATCTAAGTTGCAGTTTATTTCTACTATCTTCAATGAAGTTTTAAAAAAAAATCTTTTTATCGAATCTTTATTAGGGTTCACTAATATCTAATTTCTTGGTTTTTAGTTTTGATTTGGTATTCAATCAAGTTGACACAAAAATAACATTTTTCAATGAATAAAACATTTTATATCCGCTTGATAAAAGGGTAAATATACTTCAAAATCCATAAAATTTGATCTTAAATAAATTAAGAAGACAAAGGTCCTAATTCTAAAAAAAATGAAGAAAAATCATTGGATTATTATATCTTTGTCGTTAGCTCATATTACTTTTCCTGAGCTGGCGGCACACATACAATAATCCATATGTATATATATTCGCTATTAAGTTTTCTGAATCACCACCCATTTTCCAATATGAGGTGCAACATTTTCATGTTAAATAATGTAAAAAACCTTCTTATTATGCAAGACTTGCCAATTGTCACAATAAATCATTTGAATTGATTTTCTCTGCCTATTAGGTTGGTAGAAAATAAATATGTAGCAAAGAATGCTTTAATTATCCTTCCATTTCACTATGCTAGTTTTGGTTCAAAATCACAACAGATGCTAGAAAATATTTTGAAGAAAAAGCGTGCGAAAATGTTTGACGTTTAAGAATTCATAAATAGAATTTTCAAAATATCTGGCGTATGCCTCTATCTTGGACTTCTTGTTAATGGTTAGAACTGACTATAGAATTAATCTGTACAACACCAATGTTCGGAAAGTGGTGGTTATGAGGGGCCATCCATTATGAAAAGACTTTCCTCTGAGTGGATATGTGGAAGTACGCTATGATGATCCAGAGAAACGTGTGGCTTCTGAACCCATTGAGATGACCCAATAATTTCGCTATTTCGATTATGTTAGTCCTTGGGAACAGTATAGCGACGGATAATTCACATTGTGTTTGTTTCCTTTCATTCTAAAATATCTTTAGAAGTCGTACATTTGTGGTAGGTTTTATGAGGAGAATCTATTGTAAATGGATTTTATGAGGAGGATCAAAAGGATACATTATTAATAGGAAGTCGAACATTTGTAGTAGGTTTTATCAGGAGGATCAAAGGGATACTTTATTAATAGGCATCTGACAAAGGTGTGGGATTTAATGTTATTAACAGTATGATAGGGCTTATGTTAGCAAATGAGGTCATGCAGCGAGCCAAATCAACGATCAATAACAAAAACTTGAAGAAGATAAATATATATATATATATATATATATATATATATATATATATATATATATATATATATATATATATAAATACGAAAAACATAAATAATGTGGTACTACCATCCAAACTCATCGATGTATATTCACAGGCAAAGAAGAAGAAATTCTTAATGGGATGTTTAATGATATATCTCATTCTTTTTATGTATGTTTGTGTTATACCATATATGATATAATATTTTGTACATATTTACTTTCAAACGAGGAGTGCCTACTAGTATCAGATGAGCCTTCCCAGGAGGACTCTTCACCCTTGGGTCTCACAGTATATGATCTGCAATCAGGGAGGGAGTCTAGATGGACATTTGGTATATGACGATGTTGATATGGAGGCTTTTTTTTTTTTTTTTCCTTAGCTGTCTTTCTCTCTCGCTCTCTTTTATTGATTTATTGTTTTGTTATATTCTATCTACTTGTTGGCATCATTCTGGGATTCAATATATATGAAACTACCGGTATTGTACTTTCATCCTTCAAATGCATGACATAATAGTTACTTCTCTTTATATATATTACACATTTTGGTTTTTTTTTTTTTTTTTTTTGGGGAATAATCTAAGATGACAAGCAACAGCCTTTTTATGATTAAACAAAGAAAAAAAGAAAAGAAAGAAAAGAAAAATAGATAGTGCATTTGTTGTATTACTTCTGTTGGATATCTTGGTTTTTGTTTTTTTTTTTCTCTTTTCTTTTCTATTTTTGGGAGTCTTTAGGCAATACCAATATATACAATGTTTCATTATTGTTTTTTAATGAAACAGAATGGAATAAAAATTCTCTATCCCTCACATTATTTGTATGCCTCTTTCTTTTTTAAGGAATAAATTTTGTGACTAGTCTCGCACGCTTCCTTGGAGTTGTAAACTACGCACTGCCACTTACGATCTTACGATTATATAGAAAGAAAAAGATAAAAAAAAAAAGTTACCAAGTTTGCAAAAGAAGTATAGACGGGCTCACTGTCATCGGGCTTGATACTGCTGCCTGAAATGTTAGGCCGTGATAGTCTCCCACACTTAGAGATGTCGATGCCGTACTTTTATTGCTCCCGCTTCCTCATCTACGTTCGTTTAGCTTTTTGGGAGGTGAAACAGCGGTTGAAACTGATATTTTAAAATAACAATATTGAAGATATTTTAATATACATGGTCGCAATTATCCCAGACAACAACTCACTCCTTGTTGCCCTGATAATCCACATCCAGAGTATCATTTAAGATAACTTTCTCTGGTGTCTAGTATCGTGACGGTGGGAAAGGAGAGAGAACATTGAAACAATATTATCAGAAGCCAATGCATGTATGGTATGATTAGTATAAATGGTGAAACAAGCCCCATTAATTCCATTAATTATTAGAAATCTGTTTTTTTTGTCATCATCTTAGACTGTTATTGAGAGACATTGAATATGTCAGTCTGGACTTGCAAATTTAATCAAAGAAGTATGCCTCTAAAAAAATACATCACCATCTCAACTATTAGGAATCATTCCAGAAGAGACACTAACAAGGGATTATTAAAAGGAAATAATTATACTAATGCTGAACCGATGAACTAGTTCAGGTCAGATTTAGTACACATAGTGGCATAATTCAGTAGTTAGGTATTCAACAGTAAGAAACTTGTACCCAAAAAGAAAGAGTAACCGGGCTAATTGCTGGTATTATGGCCCTTCCGATACTCAAGTCAGACTAGAATGGTAAAGGAGGCAAAAAGATAGAGTTATTCTCTTGTTTTGGGTTTCTAGGTTATTTTGTACATATCTTAGACTTGAGAAAATGGGAATATCTATAGGTAATCTTAACAACTTGGTATGGTCGAGATTAAGTGGTAGGAAACATCCTTGGAGGGACTTATCGCCCTCTATTAGATCTCTAACTTAGTTGATAGGTTAAATAGTTTTCACTTAATTTATCTTTGTTAGTAGTCCAGAATATATATACTCTCATAACCTCTTCCTCAACCCCCACTAATCAATGCAAAATGGGAGGATTATAAGCATAAACATATAGCTTGAAGTTGCAATGGGAAAAAAATTATGTGAAAACTAGACAATTCAAGCTCTAAGCACTCATACCATATTTGTGTTTCATTGATTTTTTACAAAGATTAGAATGCTAATCTATCAATGTTTCTCATTCATTTCTAAACAATTTTGTTAGGAGTTCATATGTGAATATTTTTCTACATCGGATAAACAAGAAAAGTTCATGGAGTTCAAATATAAAATTAGGAGTTCTACTTATCAACTTAAACTTTTTGATCAGATTGGTTCTCGATTTTGTATTTAAAACACTATTGGATAACAATCTCTTGTGAATACTCACTAGAATATTTCCAAGACGAGTCCTTTGAAAATATAGCAAATCTGCAATTACCAATCTCTTGTGAACACCCATAATGTTCTCAAAAATCCATATATCGGTGCTTCACCTACATAAACAATGATCAATGATACAATATGTGTTTACATATCAATATGCAAAATCTTCACATTAACAAGCTGTACTCACTAGAATATTTCCAAGATGACTAGAATATTTCCAACATAAGTCCTTTGAAAATACAGCAAATCTGCAATTACCAATCTCTTGTGAACACCCATAATGTTCCTAAAAAATCCATATATCGGTGCTTCATCTACATAAACAATGATCAATGATACAATATGAGTTTACATATCAATATGCAAAATCTTCACACTAAATCTTCACACTAACAAGCTGTACTCTTTAGAATATTTCCAAGATGAGTCCTTTAGAAATATAGCAAATCTGCAATTACCAATCTCTTGTGAACACCCATAATGTTCCTCAAAAATCCTTATATCGGTGCTTCATCTACATAAACAATGATAAAATGATACAATATGAGTTTACATAGCAATAAGCAAAATCTTTACATTAACAAGCTGTACATACATGCAGAAACAAATTGTTTGTTTTCTTATCAATTTTTCGCCATATTAAATGGCCACACGAGGTATGTCCTTACTTTCAAGGAATTACGAAAGCAAACCATATAAATATCAACTAGTACAAAGTTACCCATCGCAAGCAGAGGATAGATTAATAAACAATTTTAGAAATATGACATATGTACCAACCTTACTTAACATTTATCGACATAACAAGATCAACAGTGAAGTCAGTTGCCATTTCATATGCATGCAATGTCATCAAGATCCAAGGCTAATACGAAAAGTGGCAACCATACAATATCTAAATATGTCTATAACTATTACAAACATATTCAATACTGATGTTTATATGACACATGATCCTTCCATTGTAGAAGCTTTACTTTCTTCACCCACCACTGCATACAATATCTAAATATGTCTATAACTATTACAAACATATCCAATACTGATGTTTATATGACACATGATCCTCCCATTGTAGAAGCTTTACTTTCTTCACCCACCACTGCATGCTCCTGCAAAGAGTTTAACTTCACTCTAGCCTGCAAATTTAATCGAAAAGTTAGCCACTAAAATAAAAATAAAAAAAAATAAAAAAAACTTTCACAATCTCAACGACCAAGAAAACTTCCAAAAGGATCATAGCGAGTCACTGTCACAAAGGAAAGAGCATTGGAATATTTCGTATCTATGCTTGTAGTGCACGTTACATGTTCAACTGTTTGGATATCTTTAATATCAAATATAGTTCGCATCCTATTTTTTCTGATCAATGACCAAAAGCTATTAATTTTTCATATTCTCTAGATGGATGTCAACTATGAAATTAATAACACTCTAACTATATATTTCAGGGGAAAAAATTTTGTACCCGTTGTTTGAAACCGATCAATTATACACCCACACCAATGTTGAAAATAACGCGTTATGAAACCCGCTATATTGCGTTACGTTACCTAACGAAACCCCAACGCGTAACAACTGGAAATAACTCAGTGCACCGTAACAATAGGTTTTTTTATGTTATTTTACGTTATATTACGTAACGTTATGTTAAATTACGTTATGCTACGTTATTTACAATTATTCTTTTAGTAATTTCTATATTGTTGTTGATTATTATTTTGATTATTAGTGAATTGTTGTAATTTTCTTACTTGATTAATTGTTGCCTTGTTTGATTGCTTGTGGAATTGCTAATTTGTTAATTTGCGATTGTTTTTTTGTTCGCTTATTGTAATTTCTCTCCGATTGTTAAAATATCTTACTTGTTGATTCTGTTAAATTTTTAATTGAAATGAAATCAACAATTACAAATAAGATAAATTGGACATTACAATATATAAATTACAATATTGATAATAACTGAAATTAAAATAAAAAATTAGAATCTTATTTTCTTGTTTCACTGATGAGTGGAATTATGGTTGCAGACTTAATATAATTTATGAAGATAAATTTAAAAATTATTGTAAAACTTAATATAAAATTAGAATAAATTATATATTACAAAATGGTTATATATTCTTTTCTTAGATATTTTAAATTTATTTTTCAATTTATAAAAATTATTTTATATAGTTTTATATTTATTTTTATTAAATAAATAAGAAATTGCATAACCTACGTTATGCGTTACGCTATATGCGACATAACCTAATAGATGCAAAACGTTACATTACCGTTATCGCTATTTTAAACATTGACCCACACATATAGTTTCCAAAAGTACTACAAGAACCCAATACAGTTTTAATGCTAATAACACCAATAAACTTTTCCTCCTTTATCTTTTAAACCATAGACTACAAATATGTATAACACAGTCTAAAACAAGGCCAAATTATGTATTAAAATTCATATCCTCAGTTTTTTTTTTCAGTACAACAATGACCGATACCAATACCAATTTCGAAAGCCGAATTTACTAATCCTTATATTCTAGCAAAACACAATTAGTCATTTTTTTAATAAAAACACAAACAAGTCCTTTGAAGGTTTTAGAATATTTTTTATATTGACAAAATGGCCCAAATATTTTATTTTAACGTCTCTAGCCTGACAAAAGCTTTCCTTAACGATAATTACATTTCTTGCTCTTATAAAAAGCATCATCAGTTTTTTACTTGTTAATTTTTATGGTTCAACAAAATAAACTTGTTATTTAATAACTTATTAATAATAACTCCTTGTTTAATAGAATTTTAGTAATAATAATTAACATATTCCGTTTAATATCGGTCCATAACTATTTTTTAGAGCAAAAAATTTTAAAAGTAATTATGAAAATCATATGAATTATATGTTTATCATAGTCATATTTAGTTATAAGATTTTGAAAATAATACAACAGTTTATAAAATTCTATATTTTAATTCAATTTTTATAGGGACTACTATGTATTTATTTGGACTATAGAAAGACTATTCGAGTTTTAATAAAAATAAGGACTAATTTGCGTTTCAACCAAATTAAGGGTACTAATTTGTGATATTCTCTTTAATTAATTTAATTACATGACCAAACACTATCTCATGCAAGATGACATTTCCTTACAACGGCTACTAGAGACAAATAGAAATTGTATAACTATTTAAGCAGTTTATAATTATGATCTCAACATAGGAAAATCCCTCTTTATCTCTACCCCTGGTTTATCAAGGACCTCTCGGGAAACAACCAACCATAAAAAGAGCTACCAACAGAGAATAGCAAAGCCCTAAAAACTAAATCAAATTGAACTTAGTAAAACGACATTTTTGCCTTTTTAGCCCATAAGGTTTGTGATCATAATATTCGTTTACCATCAACCTAACTGTAGTTCATATTTTTCTCAGAGAAAAGAGGTAAATTTTCATATTTTTCTCAGGAATTTGAGTAAAGATTGATGCTTTTGCAGATAAAGAGTCGGGTGAGAGAAATTTTTCTCAATACCATCAACTTTGGATGCTAATGCTTTGAATCAAAATATTAAAGTAGTTGACATCAAAATATTAAAGTAGTTCTGATAGAGGGAAGTTGGTACAGATCGAAGATGGAAATGCTACCCAAGAACGAGAAGCTGAGGCCATTCTTCGTGTGTTCCAATTTCAAGGTGTCGGAGGGAAGATATGATGATTTGGTGAGGTAGGACAGGTATTGGATATTCTGTAAAGGAAGCATTGTCCTTAGTTGCTAAAATCAAGAGAGGCAGCAGAAGGAAATGGGGGGAGATCAAAGAAGTCCTCGTTGATTTATGTATTGTGCCATATCTGAAGAGTTGCAACAACCTTGTCTTCAAAAAGCAGAAGAGGTGCACAGAAACTATTTATAGAAATATCAAAGCAGAAAAATAATCATTTTGGACCGTGCTGGGTTGGCTGGAGGAGACTGAGCAGCTAAGGATGAGCCCAAGTTTCTTCTATAGATGGCTCATGCCATATGTTGGAGTGATTACAATCGACTTTGATGGTAGTGCGGAATCAAAGCCGTCAGGATGTGGGTTTGTACTGCAGCAACTTTCAAGCATGGTTCCTAGGATGGATGTTCATTGGTGTAGTCAATATATGTATTAGAGGCTGAGGCACAGGGGTTATGAGAAGGAGTTATGGTGGCCCGAGCTAAGTTCCCTCGATCATACATTTGGGTCAAAGGGGATATGCTTGTGGTCATCGAAGGATTATTACAAGACTCTCCTCCAACATTCATCTTTGTCAACCGTTGTTCGTGGATGCCTTGATTTTACTTAGGCAGAGCCCGAGGTAGAATGCATCTCACATCTATCGAGAGGGTAATAAGCCGGCAGATAGGATTGTTCATGAGGCAATGGGCACATGGTGTAAAAAGCTTTGGAGGACTTCCCTCGAGAGCTTTGTATGCTGTGTAAGATTGATATATCTGTTGGGTTCCATGAAAGGTAGGGATAAGAATGGGCGGCTCTAAGGGCTAACTCTTGGCTTGTCGTATTAAAATTTTGAATTTAAAATAAAACTTTCATTTATCTAATTCAAATTGGTTGGCCCTTGGACCTACCCATTCTCATCCCTAATGAAAGGAAGACACTCTACCCTGACTGCTTTCCTACTTCATTTTGCTTTGTTTGTATACACAAACCAAAAGGATAGTGCCATGAAAAAACTCAGGAAAGAGGCACAATTTTACATCTTTATTAAAAATATTCTTGACATGGCAACTTTCGACATTGTTTGAGAATATCAAGAAACTTACCTAGTCTGCTTCTCTTGATCTTTTGTGGCTGAATGATTTGCTCCTGCTCCAAAAGCAAAGCATGTCATTCAGTAATCTTCTTTGTATAAGGCTTGATTAATAAAGGTTGAATTGTAGACTTCCGCGATATTTTAATCAAGTATATGTGGGTTGCACATAAATATAAATACATACATCGTATGTGAAACATGTTTTGCTTCATTCTTGTTAGATGTAAATAAAATGGCATATGGAAGTAAGAAAATTCCAAACTTTTGTACATGCATAAATGAACCATATATACGTGAAAATATGACATGTATCTCTTGATGCATGTAATAAATGTTACAAACACGCAGCAAATTGCCAAACTTTTTAACATTTTTTTTAACTTGGGAGATTGTTGCAAGATGTGGTTTATGCACAGCATGTGGTACCATGAAGATAACATTTTAAACTAGGTTAAAATGGGTCATGTAAAACCAGCCTATATAATTTTGTATCCATAAATAGTAGATATTTAGATTAGATACAACTGAACTGGATATAAGACACATCTAATACACACAGGTTTATGAGAGGATATGAAATGTAGACAAATATCAGTAGATTGCTTTCAATAATAATCTGAAGATTGTTATACCATAGAGCAAATTAAATGGTTCTTGTTCATAGTAAGAGGAACATTGTAGGTGTATCTAAGAAATCACGGAATATCGCATGTTGTAACATAGTAAGTCATAGTACTTATATATGCTTGACTTATGTAGTATGAATACTTCTAAAATTAACCGTACCTATACCCGAGACATGTCTAACACTGACACATCCTTGATACTCCTTGAACATGTGTTAAACACTTTTCAACCTTGCCTAGGAAATTATAATTAAAAAATATTTGAAAAAAATATTGGTGATAATGGAAATGTTCTGCCAACCCAGGAAATTTCCTGTGCTAGCAGTTTATATAATAAGATTTGACGACCTTTGATCAAATATGATTTTTTATATGTCTGAATACTAAGGCATGGAGATCAATATGATAGGGTTCAAAAGAATGTGACAATGTGAGATTTTTGCCTCCACTTTATCTCCTATTTACTTATAAATATGATCGTATTTCCATAACGTAAATTTTAAAAATTTGAATTGTCTTGTATCCGTGTCTATATATGTCTCTACACCTTACTCATACTCGTGCTTTATGGTGCCTAATGAAATACATATACATAGCCATATTCTTGTAACCTAAATTTTACATATTCGACATGTCTTATATCTGTATCCATACTTGTGCATGCATCATACTCGTGTTCATGCTTTACCGTGCCCAACGAAATTGATAATCATATCATGGTGGATTCCTTTCATAAACAAATGCTAATCATGTAGATATGGTATATATCCTAATTCATATCTATTTATAATAAAATGGATACATGATTTTGTCCCTATGCGATATGAGATAACTCCACAACCTTTTTTAATAATCAATCCCATAGTGGCATTCACATATATTCCAGAACTTACAGCCATTTATCCAGAATTATGATAAAGGAAACCATATCATGAAAATTTTTCTATACTCACACCACTTCTTCAAGTTTGGAAGCCGAAACTCAATGACAACCAAGCTGCACGATTATCTCCGGAGCATCAAAAGATTCATCGCACTTTTAAGAGTAGGAAAAAATAATAATGCAGTCAAAATGTAAGTTCAATCTTCCATTGACAGCTATCCCATTGTTAAAGTAAATCAAACTAAGAGTAAAAGACATCTTGGATTACCTTCGTTAGAGAATGAACAAGGATGTTACAAGACTTATTTACTAATGAGTTGTTTTTAACTTGAATAAACTTGTACAATTTATCTTTCTCTTTAGATTAAGTTAAAATTTGTTTAAAGTCAACTCAGTCAACTTATGTAGCCTTTTGATGGCATTATTAGGGTCTACAACCCTCCAAATCTCCCATATTTAGAAATACATCCTACAAATCTTCATATTCAGAGATTTATCCCTCAAATTATTTGAATGACATAGGACATGCATTTTGTGTTAGCCTTTGTTAAAATTTGGATGGTAAAAAGATGAAATACTTTGTGTTAATTTCTGTTATTTTTTAACAAAGCTTAGCAGAAATTTTTATTTGGAGGCTTCAAAATGTATTAAACCACCAATTTTTTATTGTCACAATTAGTAAAGGTTAAAACTATACCTAGTTAATAGCCTCTATATTCAGTAGCCACTCAAAACATAAAACCAAAATGGATGATAATCTTGCAACTACTACATTGGCATTCAAACTAATTCATCATTTTATTTCGAGTCTCGATTACATGTCAAGAGCTGGATTAGCTTGAACAGTAAGATTTTCTCAATATAAAGGAAGAATATAAGTTGAAAAATTTTATAACGATTTATTTCTCAATTATAAACCTGTCAGACTGTCATGATTGTAGGAATTCAATCAAATTTATATCAGAAATTTTTAAACAAACTTGTTAAAACTTCATAGGATTTGAATAATTGAATCCGATAACTCGATTATAGAGCCATAATAACCAACTAATTTAAGCAAAACAACATATAAATTTCCTAATCTGAGCAATTAGCTAAAGCACTATTAAGAACAAAAGAGGACTTATAGTTTTTAAACAAAAATCAGGAGAGATTTAAGTTTAAAAAAAAAAATCACTTGTAAGCCATTGAAAGATCTCCAAGAATACACATGAACACCCCAGTTGCAGCGAACACCTAAGATAGCATCAATTCCAAATCAGAAATTAAGAACTTCGACTTCACCGAGGGACTATTCTTGATTACAACTTGGCAGAGAGGAAAGAAAGGGATGGAATAAGGTTGAATTAGGTCTAGTGTGAGAAATAGTTGTAGATTAGAGCTATCGGTTCATGATCAGCTTAAGAGATCCTTTCGGGGCTTGTTGCAAGAGAGATAAAGGAGATCTGGGACTGGGGCTTGTCCGCTATATATATATATATATATATATATATATATATATATATATATATATATATATATATATATATAAAGAGAGAGAGAGAGAGAGAGAGAGAGAGAGAGAGGAGATGCAGCTGTTAGAAGGGGGGAGATTAGGGTTGAAACTTGAGACTCAATGAGACTTAGACAATTGGGTTTGGATTCAAGTTAAAGGGTCACAATAATTGCCCGTATCGCCCGAGACTTTCATATCGGTTTCTCAAGTGACATCATTGATTGACCCATCTTGGGCAAAAATAAGAACCGCAAAATAATATCCAACACAAATCGTTTTAAACTAAATTTCGATATCTTGGCAATATATCAGGATATCTGACGAGATTAAAAATACTACTCATAGGTTATGCTTAATGTCCTACACATGAATCAGAGAGGACAAATATGGAGCTTGTCAAGAGATTTAGCATGATTTTAACATTGACCACAAAAAATTGCAAGAATCATGAGCAAATGCATGTAGACTACAAGTTGTGCAATAGCCAACATGCCCTATTAATGCTCGATAGAACACAAGCCTTTGGAGTCCTACTGTAGCATATAGATATTTTTCAAGATTTAAAATATTGGAACTGGTATTGGTATCGGCCAATCACTTATAGCATCAAAATTGGTAATATCGAGGTTGTATTGCATCATCAAAATTTGATAGTATTAATATGTAAATCAAGTATCAGGTACTTCAAAATCCAATACGGTATATATCATTGTCAACTGATATTTAAAACCTTAGATTTTCAATATCGAAGGAACCAACAATTCATTACAGATGAATGCTTACACACTTATGACTCCCCTAGAATACATATATTGCTTGGAAAGAATTCTTGCTAGAAGTAACAATCAATTGCAATCTATTTTCGCACAGTTAGCCCTAAAAATTTTGCATTTTAAAAGAACTAACGAATGGCGTAAATACAATATTGTGCATTTCAATTGTAGTTGAACTATAACTAATAGTCATGTTATATATGAAACTAAAAAGAAAAAGTAAAACAGGCAATCCAAAGAAAATTCTATGAAGCTGCCGAAATGCTTCAGAAATATAAAAAATTTACCTTTTCTAATTTTGGGGTCATGATGGAGAGGAGAACGATTTTTTAGCAAAGAAGAGTTGTAAAAACAGTGAACTTGATACCTATTAGAAGCAGATAAATAATCACAGTGCTCAAAGCTTCCAATTTTTTTGTGTTAGATAAGTAGAATGCTTAAAAAGCAAAGCACTTGTGATTTACTTATTAAAACTGAGTGCAGGTTGAGTTGAACCCAGAAAAGGAAACATGATTAATTTTAAAATATATATATAAAGGTGGCAGACTGTTTAGTTAAAGAAGCAAACCAAATTAAGCCCCTCATCTTCTTCCCTTTTTTTTTCCTCTTGTATCTCTGATCAAAATTCATCAATGAGCCAAAGATACTGTCCTGTCACTGACAACTAGGGTCGCCAAAAATCTTGCAACGAGGGGTCAATAATCCTTCCACTTCTTCCCCTCCTTCACTCCACTATCACCTCATCTCTTCGCCATGCTCAGCTTATCACCAATCTCCTGCATGACAAATGTGCTGCCATTAGTTGTCCAGCTAACAATCAACCTGAATTTGATTTCCTCTTGCTCGTTTCACTTGAGTCTGCTTGCTTCTGGTAAAATGGGCTAGGTTTCAATCACCAAAAAGATAAAGACAGAAATGTGTGTCAGCAGCAGTGGGAATTGCATCGCTGAACGAGATAAAGGTAGCTTCCTTGGACTTTGGCTTGCTGGAACTTTTTGAAGTAGTGTAGGAATTTAAGGAGGCGATAAGGACTTCAAATATTGCACCTTGTTGAAAGCTGAGTTATATACCGATTTAGTTTGATTTCAGTTTATTTTATATAAATTTTCACTATTTCCTTTTTGTTAATTTTATGATCAGATTTATAAAAGAAGGATCCGCCAAATTTGGTCATGTGCTTGCACCGGACACGATTTGTGCATGACTTGCGCCCCATATGTTGTCGGACGCGGGTTTGGATTGTTTAACTCAATGGAAACACCTAACCGAGCCTTAAATATACATATGTATTTGTAGCAGATATTTAATAGCTCACATACTTAAGAAATCCTTTTGTTTGCATAAGTCCAGGGTAAACTCATTAGGAGTTCACATGTAAGTATAGCCCCACATTAAATAGATGAAAAAAAGTTCATGAGTTTATATACAAACTTAGAGTCTCTACTTATCAATTTAAACTTTTGGGTTTAAAACTCATTATACTTTAAGGGGGGGTCCAACGTTTCTCCCAATGAATGGTATTGGAGCTCGCTCAGGTTGTAGCTCCCATCATACTCCCAAAGGGGCTCGACTTTCCCCTCTCATAAGCATATAATTGGAAGTTACATTGGAAGGAAACAATAAGATACCAGACAATTCAAGCTCTAAGCACTTGTAAGTTTTCATTCGTTACTGGACTAATCCAGCCTCTAAAGTTGGTGCTTGTAAATCAATACATTGCAATAAAGAGCATGAGTAATATTCATGAACAAATAGATTTCAAATGACGGTTCGATTGCCAAAGGGGAAGGGGATTTGTTAGCAACAATCTGATCAGGCTCCTTCGCCTCAAGCCAAATTGAATGATGATTTCTTCTTTCTTTTTTTTTCCCCAATCGATGTTAAAATAAATATATACCCACAAATTAGTACAAAAATAACAGCTAAAATTTTTGAAACTTAGAGGAAATACTTTGTCAAAGAGATTGTCATGAATGAATATGTATTATACAACGACTACTGCTAGAATTACGACAAAAGCACATTAAATCTTTTCATAGATAGCTAAAGCTAAACCTAAAACAGTACTTACAAATGCTCAATTGAAACACTTGAAGAATTGGCAAGAAAACAACAGATGATAATAAAGATGAAATGTAAAAAAATAAAAAATAAAAAATAAAAAATGAATGAACGCAACAATTGATAGAATAATAAATAGTGAGAGATTATGCAACAAAAAGAGAAATTTGGGACGTTGGTTAGAAATTTTACCTTGTTTATGGTCCCAAATCGAAGAAAGCTGACGACTTTACCATAATCTTAGGGCTCCAAATTAGGAAACCAAAATTACAAATTAATACAAAAAGGTTCTTGAAGAATTAGATACCTAATATCGCTGAAATTTCTTCTCTCTCTCTCTCTTCCCTTTCTCCTCGCATTGGGCATTGATGGGTTGGGCTCAGCTCGGGAGTTTCTTGAGGGCACGCCATTTTTTCTGGTGAGCCCACTTAAAAACTTCTTTCATATTGCAAGTTTATCTTCGATTTTTTTTTACTAGAATACACATATTTTCAATCTCTCTTCTCAAATTGCAGTTCACAAAAAAAAAAAAAAAAATCTAAAAACCACACCTATTCTATCAAATCTTTTCCTATATTAAATTATCTCACAAATTAAATTCGAAAATTAACTTTATTAGTTTTTTGCTTACTCAAAAAATCTAAAAACAGCACAGATTGATAAAAGTTATGAATCCAAAAAAAACTCACAGTACGTACTGACAGTCGAGACAGGTTCTTCACTGTCTGGACAGTTTCTTCACTGTTCGAAGTGACAGTCTGGACAATGGAGCATTGTCGGACTTTCGGTTAAGATAAGGTTTTGTTTGTCCGGACTGGAAGTCCGGACAGCAGTCCACTGTTCGGACTTCCAGTTCGGACAGTTGTTATTTTGTCCCGGGTGTACACTCCAGACAATAGATTAAAAATCATGGATGTAAATTGGTTACCATTATCAAGTTAAACTAAAACATAATAAGTTATTTAACATATAATAACTGCAATTCTTACTGAAATAACTTCAAGTCAGTCTAAATATCTTCAAATCATAATAATATCCATAAAAAAGCAAATACAAAAGAAGTTCATTACAAATTTTACGATGATTACAAAAAAGTTCATTTTCGTATATTATTCCTAAGAAATCATACAAAGGAGGAATTTTTTAGTTGTGTCGCACTCGACGAAAATAGATAATACAAACCACGAAATATAATAAAAACCATAAAAAAGCAAATACAGAAGACGTTCATCACAAGGTTTACAATGATTATAAAACACGAAATATTTGCACTCCATTGCCCCTAAATTTTATACATGATTTATTGCCTTCATGTCTTCTTACGAGTTGACGCCTGGTTCGAGTTGTTCTTTTAGTATCAGGTACTTCTGACATGGCTTGTTTTTCGGGTTGCACTCAAGTCATAATGACAAACACCATTAGAATACCATTACAGTCCTAAAAGAAAATGATCCAATATTTATAAGTCTCCGAACATTTTGACGTTGCAAATGGAGTACTGGTATATCGATGAGTTTTGTGAACTTGCCAGATCCTCAACAATAGGGGACTTCACTAATATCGATGTCTTAACCCCTACAAGTGGATAATCATAAATATTTATCACAAAGCTACAAAAATATAAAAAAGAATAATACTAAAATCTCAATTTTTGTATTTGTATGGAGTAAAGTAATAGTTTTCTTTTGTAGTTTTTGTTTTTCTTGTACTAATTAGTCCGCTCTTAGTAGCATATATAACTACTTTATATGTAAGTTAACTATTTTATTAATCACTTTTCAATGAAATATAGAAGAATACAATGCCACCATGGTTACTTCTATTATTTAATTAATAGTTATGTGCTTGAATTCTCTAATTCGTCTACAATAATTAGTTCATTTTGCTTCCTAATTCAGTAATTCTTCATGTCTATACCTACTACAATATCACAACATTTCTAGAAATTGTAGTCTAGCTACTCCTGACCTTTATTAACATCTAACTTGCAAACTTAAATACACTTTTATACAATCTTTTACGTAAAAAAAATTACCTTTTTATAATACAATTATCAAAAATCTCCGTGCACACCAAATGCTCGACCAAATCCTTTAGGAGAAACAAACAAACAAAAATAAGATCAAAAAGCTCAAAATTTTGTCACCGTTGTTAATCTTATTTTAACTAGAATTCTTTAAATAATACGAACTAATTAGCTAATACCGTTTTCTAATTCAGTCGTGCTTCATGTCAAAACCAAAATTCTACTATATTCTGCACAGAAACCATCTTTTAATCGAGCAGTTCTCACATAAACTCTTACGCTCACAAATTGTTCAACGAAATGTCCTACACATCATAAACCCAAAAATAAAAAACAAAAAACAAAAAGAAGAATGAGAGATGGAGAAAAAAATTCTCACCTTTGTACCAGAAAAGCTCATCCGAAGCTCCTCTTCAAGGATCACCACCGGCCAGCGCTCGCCAGCCTCGCGGAACATCTGTTCGGTCTTGAGCATGCGACCGTGCTTAAGGATCTTCTCCCGGATGACCTAGGCAAGGGTGGCGGTGGTGTCGATGATATTGATGGTGATCTGCGATAGTTGTTCATTGGTGTGCTGCTGCTAAACCCTAGCCCTAGAACCCGAGAGTCCAGAGAAGGACGTAGAAGGAGAGAGAAGAGCAGTTTAGGGTAGGAAAATGAAGGGCAGGGGAGGAAATTTTGAGTGTGTTCACTAAGAAAAACCCTCTCTTTTCGAAAGATATGGTGGGCTCACTAGGAAAACTGGGCTCACTAGGAAAAATGGTGTCCCCCGCAGCCCCTCTATAAACTCCTACTCAGCTCCCGAGGGAACTTCTAAAGGGGCACAACTTTTTTCCTAGTGAGCCTAGTTAATAACTCCTATATATATCAAGTTTACCCTTAAAAAAAAATTCCATTTTGCCCTTCCTCCTTCTCCGCTTCCTCCAGGCTCCCGCTACGTTCGGACTGAGAGTCCGAACAGGGGAGCCCTGTTCGGACTGAGAGTCCGAACGGGCCAATCCGGTTCGGACTAACAGTCCGAACAACGGAGATTTGTTCGGACTGTCAGTCCGAACGGACTCCTCCTGTTCGGACTGACAGTCCGAAAGGAGAAAGCTTGTTCGGACTGTCAGTCCGAACGACGCCCCCCTGTTCGGACTGACAGTCCGGACAGGGGCATGACCTAGTCTGATACCCCGCTGCTGCCTCACCCATTCTATTAATATAATAAATTGATAAATCATTAGTTTACCCAATGTAACGTCACTTTAATGACTTATAAATACAACTAATTATACATTACTATCGAAATATAGGGAAGGAAGCAAAAAACATATAATTATACACTGACACAATGATACACCAACCCATTGATACACTGATACATCGTTTATTGCGATACAATGATATACCGACATACAAATGATAGTCCAGATACACAAATATAATGATAATGTTGATAAACAAATACAATGATACTCATTATACACCGATATAATGATATCATGTTACATGGATACAACTAAACAATGAAATAACGATACAATTACTGATACAATGAAATAGTGAAGATTATAAATAATGTTCCCTACGTATAAAACAAACAAGATTTTAAATAATGTAAAGAAATAAGATCAAATACAAATGTAGTGTTTATATTAAACGAACAAAAAGCGACCAATAGGGTTCATTACAAACAAAAACCATAAATTCTACAAATTCATCAAAATGATCACTGTCTCCTTGTCTTCCTCGGGGGTTGACGTCTACTTCTGGTTCGATTCATAATTGCCGTATCGGGTGCATTAGGAGTGGATTGATCTTGTCTTGGTTCCTCTGCTTGCTCTTCTGGTGGTTCTTCTGGCTAAGTGCAACCAGTTAGCACGGCTTTGATCTTCGCAAGTGCAGTAAATAACAACCCAGATCGCTTCTTGAATGCCTTATCCCTTTGCGCAAGTAATGGATCGATTATTGTTTCTATGCGTGTATATCTCTGCAATATTAATGAAGGGAAAAAAAATAAGCATCAGATAAACTGGGTACTATATGGGACATAAAATAAAGAACATATATCTTGAGAGCCTCCTGCATCAGTATTCTCTTCTTCTAGTCTTGCACTATCATACCTGATCAAATTAGGAGTTTCTATATTTAATTCAGTATCTACGGCCACTTCGATTTCTCTCTCTCGTATCGGGCGTTGGATTTATGGCCGAGATGCTACTTTCTTCCTCCTTAACGAGGCAGTTGGTCGAACGCGAGAAGATTCAGTCGGATCCATCTATGCAATACAAAGATATTTCATAATAGATGTTTTTTATCAAAATAGTAAATTTTCTATGTGTAAGTAAGTAGTAACAAAGTATAATTTGCTACAAATATCATATTTTATCTATTTATTTTTTAACTACAAGATAGTGTAATATTAAAATTTAAAGACACTGAAACCGTCCTTTATAACTTAATCAACTATTAGGACAATACCTTCTAAATTAACTAATAAATTTTAATATTAACATCTATAATTAGAAAAATAACTAAATTTTCGCATATTTTACAACTACAATTACAATATTATATTTTCTTCATAATTATAATCTAAATGTTAAAAATCAAAATTAACAAATAAATGTACTCGTTTAGAATTTTTCGATTCTTAAATATTATCAGACCAAACAAAAACTTCTCATTTTTCAGAGCAGTCACAGACCAAATAAGAATAAACTAAATAAAACAAAATTAAAATAAAATTAAAGGAGAATTACAGTGGAGCCGAGAAATTTGAGATCAAGAGAAAATAAGACTTACAGTGGAGACTTCGGCGGTGGGGGTGTGGATCGACGGCGGAGCCTTCGGCGGCGGGGTGTGGCTCGGCGGCGGCGGCGGATTTGGAGGAGATGGCTGCGGCGGAGCTCTCGAAGAAAAGGGTTTTGAGGCGGTGTGGAGAGGAAGTGAGGAGAGAAGAGGGTTTGGGCGGGTTTGGGTAGATCTCGAAGAGAGAAGAGGAAGAAGAATGAGACTTGGCGGCGGAGTGGAGATGAATGAGGAGAGAAGAGGGAGATGAAATATACCTGAAGGGTATTTTGGGAATAAAACTGTGCTCACTAAGAAATTCTCCTATTTACTGAAATGAAACTGGGCTCACTAGGAAATCTGGGCTCACTAGGAAAAAACTTGTGCCCCTTTAGAAGTTCCCAGCTCCCGATGGCCAAGTGCCTAGGATCGGGTCAGGTCCAGTTACCGAGCATCAAAACCAGTGCCCTCATCCTTCGGCTACATTCAAAGTTTGGAACCAAGAGCACTAATCAAGTAACTTTAGAAATATTACAAGTTTGCGATTTATTTTGGATAATGATCTTGACCCCCTAGGTCACTCATACACTATTTTTTTTTTTTTTTTTTGTTTTAGTTTTGATTTGGTCTTCCATCAAATGACACAAATTAACAGTTTTTGGTAAATACAATATTTTATATTCACAAAATCAATGAAATTTTATCATAAATAAGTTAAGAAATTAGAGATCATGATTCTCAAATAAATCTGAAAAAATAACGGGACATTTACTTTTTCACTATTGACAACTTATCTGAATTGACAGCTCATATTCAGTAATCCCTATATATAATGGAAATAAGCTGATACCTTATGCAAGTTACCTAAGTTGTCCTCTATTAATATTACCTCTGATAATTTTTTCCAAAATATTTTTATACATTATGATCTCGACACTTTAGGTTCATTCATTTCAATTTCTTTGGTTTTAGTTTTGATTTGGCCTTCTATCAAATAGATACAAAATTAATGGTTTTAATTAAATATAACATTTTATATTAACTTGATGGAGTGACAAATGAACTCTAATATTTATGAAATTTTATCATTAAAAAGGTATTGAGGTCGAGATCATGATCCCAAAATTTTTTTGATAAACAATAATGGGATAACTCATCTGAGTTGGCAACTTATTTACATTAATCTCATATATATATATATATATATATATATATATATATATATATATATATATATATATATGAGTAAACGGAAAATTCAACGGCGGTGAAGGGAGTTTCTTCACCGCTACTTAGATGGTCCAATAAAATTATTACACGTGACGCCACTCAAAGGGCGATTAAGAGAGTTCTTTTATTTGTTACCTTAAGTGGCATCACGTGTAATAATTTTATTGGGTCATCTAAGCGACGGTGAAGGAACTCCCTTCACTGCCAGGAAATTTCCCGTTTACCCCTCTCTCTCTCTCTATATATATAGAGAGAAATGGAAATGAGCTGACAGCTCACGCAAGTTACATGAGCTGTAGTTTATTTCCACTATCTCCAATAATTTTTTTTAAAAAATTTCTTTTGGATTATGATCTCGACCCCCCAGGGTTCACTCATACCCAATTTGGTTTTAGTTTTGATTTGAACCTCCATCAAATTAAAACAAAATTAACGGTTTTCAATGAATAAAACATTTTGTATGTACTTGATGAAAGGGTTAATGAACTCTAAAACTTATGAAATTTAATCCGAAAGAAATTAAGAAAATAGAGATTGTAATTGTAAAAAAAAATTGAAGAAAAATCATTGGATTATTATAATTTTGCCGCTAGCTCATGTAACTTTTCCTGAGCTGGCGGCACCTACAGTAATCCCATATATATATATATATATATATATATATATATATATATATATATATATATATATATATATATATATATACAAACTCACATTGAAAAATCATAAATTTCAACATGCAAATTGAATTATTAATTTTTCAAATGCACTTTGTAGATCAAGAGGAAGTTAGGAATAATCAGAACCCACAGCTCTAACAAGAACGCCAGCTTAGTAATTGTGTACTAATGTTGAAAAAACTGAAAGTGAACCATTGTCTTAGGAATTTCATATTCGGATAGCTCAAAGTCAATCATGATGAAAAGTAAAAGATGAGAATAGACAAATTTCATATTCTGATAACTCAAGGTCAATCGAAGTGAAAAAAGTGAAAGGTTAGAATGGGCGGATTTAAGGACAATATGATACTCAAAATTTGGGAATTCTAAACGAGCATACCACTTGTCTTAGTGAATCCACCTTGCTTAGTGAGCCCACTCTCTTTTTTGCCAGGGAAAAAAATTTTCTCATCTCTTCCATCTCCTTTCTTTTCCCCTAAGAAAACCCTAATTATAGATTGCTGCCCCCTTCTCCCTCCCCCATATCTCTATCTTCGCCCTCTCTCTCCCCTTTCTCTGTATATTTTTAACTGATAGCTACGATCTAAATTTGTTCGGACACTAATACCTGAACAAGTGTTACGCAATCTGGATAACAATATCTAAATGATAATTGCACCATTTGAATATTAACAACCGAACTGCTAGGAGAACATAATAGTACCATAGTCAAGAAAAAAAATGGCAAACTAATAACACTCGGGAAGTGTTTTTAGTGTGGTGACTAGTTCAAGTGGTGTGCTTAAATAGAATTTCCCTTAAAATTTAAAATTAAAATTAGAAAATAAACCAATTACGTATTACTCGGGAAATTCTATTTGCGCACTGCATTTTACTGTTGGCGCCCTGGATACTCTTTACACCATACTCCTATTTTGAAATACTATCATTTTTACTCTCTGCGCCCAAATTTTTTTCCAAAATAACCCTGCTCAAATATTTTAGTCGGGTATTAATACCCGACCAAGAAACGTGCTGGTCGGATATTACAACCCAACTAGCAAGCGAAGTCTCCCCATAAAAGAAAACTAATTAACGATAAATTTCAAACAAATATGCATAAAACCTAAAAAAAAATTCAAATCATATTTTAGATTTGTTTTCTGACACCAATTACATATTGGAATTTTCCATTTGCATAAGAAAAATCAAACTCAAATTCCAAATCCAAATTTCACTTGTCACGGTGAAATCAAAGAATTTAAAATTCTTTTAATCTTTTCAGGAACGTTAATATAAAAATTTTTAAGAGGTAAAAAAATCAAATTGATGATTTTGTAGGAGATGTATTTTTATTAAATACTAAAAAAAATTATTTAGGGTTTTAGAGAAAAAATAAAAGAGGAAGACGATGAGTCATAGTTCCAAATTTTAAAAAGTTTTAGTTTAGAATTTATAAGGATAATTTAGTCAAAAAAAATAATGACAAATTCGTAATTATTTATAAGTTCCAAAACCGTGCGTCAAGAGTAAAATATCGGGTGCAAATAGAATTTCCCGTTTTACTCCTCACATTATTACATTACAGGGCGTCCAATCATTGGAGGCCGTCCTTGCTGGCGGCCATGGCGGAGCGAATGTGGGAGTTTCTAGATGGGCACAGCATATTTACTAGTGAGCCCACTTAAAAGATCTTTTTATTTACCACTTTGCCATTATTTTTTTTGTCAAAAATACCCTTTCTTCATCTTGGTCAGAAATCTGAAAGCCTAATTCTGACTAACCAGTCCGGATGAAGCCTCCCTATCCGAGCTAGCAGACAGTCCCGGACAGGGAGCATAGGTTCGGACTGGTTAGCCCAGATGAAGGATGAGAGATAAAATAAATTAAATTTTCATGCCATAACATGCATATCTGGTATAGTAGTATCATATTTCCCTCACATCGAAGAGAGAGGTATATTAAGAATTTTGGTGTGCTCACTAGTAAAACTCTCTCGTTTTAGAAGAGGGAAAAAACGTGCCCATCTAGGGAGAGAGAGAATAATCGTCGACATTGAAATTTCTGGCGGCCGAGAGGTATCCAGCAACTACGATTTCTTCTTCATCTTCTTCTTGTTCTTCTTTTTTACCCCCAAAAATTTCTAGGGTTTTAATGAATTTTTTTTCCCTTCTCTTTTATTAAAATTTGATTTTAATACCGATCAGATTGCGAAGGACTGAAATAGTTTGAGGAAGAGGAGGACCCTGATCCGATTGGTTTACTAATCAAAGGTAGAAATTGTACTATCATTAATTTATTCTGACAATCAAAAGTAGAAATTGTTTAAAATTTGTCTGCAGATATTCATGAAAATTGTTATTTTGTTGCTATGCTAGTACAAATTTAGAGGCTTGAGTTGTGAATTTTGTCTAGTAAAGAAGGAAAAACTATGATCAGCCATACTCTTATCTTTGCCAACTGTTATGCCCCCCACCCGGAATTTGGTAACAGATCTCTAGTATCGTATTCTCGTAGAGATGTGCTAAGTTCTAATAGAATAACAAGAAAGGCTAGCTACGATTGCCTTATGGATTCATGGAAATCCTTATAAAATATACTAACTCTTGTTTTATATCCAATATGGAACTACTCAAGTTTGGAGTTTTACATTCTCCTCTTTTTTAGAAAATGTCCTCCTCAAATGGGCACAGTAACAACTTATTAACACACTTTGCTATGCAATTATGGGATTTTAGAGGTGGCTCCCAAAGATTCAAGACTTGACAACATTATATTTGTTTGACACTTTGTTCTGTATAGCACTTAGTTTTATGTGACACTTAGTTAGCCACTTCAGACTGGTGTCTGACTCTAATACTCTAATGCCACTTGTGATATTCCTAACCTGGATATTTGATAGTGGAATGCGGACAACATGTTCGCTTAGAAATATGTTGAGTCTCTGGTTGAATAACAAGAACTAAAATAGATTATAATTGGTCATGGTATCCTTTCTAAATAAACTAGTTATGATTAATTTATGGATTCATGAGAATTATTATAAACTATATTAACTCTTGTCTCATCTTCGACGTGGAACCATTCAAGTTAGGATTATTACACCTTCACTTCAATGCTTGTTTTCTTCCGTTGCAACTTAAAGTTAAATGCTTCTTATCCTCCCTTTTCCGTTGATTGGAGGGGTGAAGACATCTAGCTGCAGAAGTTCAGTAAAATTGAACTTTAGTTGATTGATTGAGGGCCTTTTCTTCATTTTCATCTTCGTTGTAGCGCATGCATCCTAGCAGCCCACTTAGCTTAATGTTCTAGCTCGTCTTTCACTCCACTTTATGATGTTATGTAAGTACTCTTCGGTAAATTCTAAAGACACCTCCAAATATCTAAGAGCACATCCCACTAAAGTTGGTTTTAATTATAAGTTATATTTTACTTGGAGAGTATACCTAAGGACACACAACTTTCTTCTTGTCTCTCAAACCCATTGAATAAATGCTCCATTCTCCCTCCCTCTCCTCTCTCATTGGTTTACTATAAAAAACCTTATGGTTAATTACACTCAGATCCTCTGTAGTATGGGGGATATATAACTTATCACCCCTAAAGTTTAAAACTCTTACTTAGACCCTCTGAACCAGGGGGTCTGGGTGTAATTAAACACGATAATTTAGATAGTCCAGGAAGTCTAAGTGAGAGTTTTAAATTTTAGGAGTAGTAAGTTAAACATCCCCCATACTATAGGGGGTTTGAGTGTAACTAACCCAAAATCTTAAATGCACCTTAGCAGGTACCCTCTTGACTTCTATTCCCCTCCAATCTTCTGCATTTTGAATTTTATTTTGCAAAACGTAAACTTTAAGTTTTAAAGTTCTTGATAGGGGATTGGAAAAAGTTGAGGCATAATCGTGCAAACAAACGTGAAACTCGTCCTATATGATTGATGCTACAATTTTGAGTTTTCGAGTTCTTGATAGGATGAGTTTTTGGAAAAGGAAGGCATTTCAGGGAGAAAAGAGGACGTGCCCTTAGAAAATACTTAATCTTATGATATTGGAAGGGTGAGCTCTTAAAAGGATCGTGCCCTTAGATATTTAAGGGGTGCCTTTAGGATTTCCCATACCCCTCTTCTCTTTTGCATTTTCTAGGCTCTTTTCTTTGGGCGTTCTTTATTTCCTATTTAAATTTAGCGGCATTATCACAGTCGAATATGTCAATAGTCACCACCTTCATTGCTGCTGCTAGGATTTAGAATTAAGGTGAAAACACACTGTATATCACCTCATAAGGAGAAGTATTTATAGAGAGAATTCAACTAGGTTTCATAATAACCATACACGATTAGCTTAGCCTATAAGTACCGCATCCACTTGATCAAAACCATAATTTTGGGGAATCCTATTTGCTCTCTAACACATGTAGGACATGTGTCTGGATTCTAGCCGCACTCTAGTTAGCTCTGCTATTGCAATTTGTACCCGTCGGTCCAGTAGCAATTATCAAGCTTTGGTCGGGTTTAGCTCAACCTTAATAGGTTGGATCCGGATCTGATAGGATTTAACTCCCAACATTTCGAATGAGCCAAAATCTTATGAAAGATTTGAGTATGATTTCTAATTATTTTCTGGCTCTTTGTTTCCTTTTCCTTTCTCACTCCAAATTGAAGTAAGGTCTTTGACTCCCTATGATTGAGCTTGACTTTGATTCAATCTCATATTTGACATCAGGTCAAATCCGTATGTTGAGTTTGAAACAAGTACAACTCGAAGCCGGCGCTTGAGTCAAATTTTGCAATTATAATGAGAGATAGTATGTTTCATAAAAGGGTTGTTTGGTTCAAGGATTTAGAAATTGGATTTGGAGCAGATTTACTGTTCACTATTAGTAATTCCCACATCCACCAAATTTCTTGTTTGGTTCAAGGATTTAGCCCCAAATTGAAATCTGACTTTTTGTGAGAAAATCATACCAAATCCATGGATTTGGTCCTTTTTTTATATTTTAATTATTAGAGAAGAGAGAGATAATATCTTTTATTTTTTTAGTAATATTTGAGCCAAATCCATTATTCTTTTCTATGATCTACTTTTCATGAAATCATTGACCAAGTCGACATTCAAATGTACGACTCCAACTCCCTACGAGCGAACTCTGACTAAATCCAATCAAAGTTGGTTGATTCGGTTAGAGTCGGCTATGCCCGTGCTTCCCTAGGGGGCAATGATGCAGTTCGGTGTTGGCAATTGACGGCCCAAAATTGGACTTGATGATGAAGTCTGCAATGATGAAGAAAATATCTCTGAACTAGAGACAACAATAGTGGAGGATGATGGTAACGATGAACTCTGAACCTGGGCGGCTGATGAGGTGGTCTAAGAAGCACAGACATACCGCCGAGGGTGCCATGTCCATATTGAACACATGCCCGACATCGACACACCATAGACACGCCAAAAACTATGTCGGACACGCCATGCCA
Organism: Dracaena cambodiana; assembly: GCA_036321105.1. Classification (NCBI taxonomy): domain Eukaryota; kingdom Viridiplantae; phylum Streptophyta; class Magnoliopsida; order Asparagales; family Asparagaceae; genus Dracaena; species Dracaena cambodiana. The sequence continues at coordinate 31,450,632 of JAYEPQ010000018.1, forward strand.
TGTGTCCGACAAAATAAAGAAAAAAATATTTTGTCATTGCCATGTCCGTGCTTCTTGTAAGTTGTATCTAAAAGGAAATGAGTTAGATGGTCTGAAAAAATAAAAAATATTGTTAAATTGGTAATTTTATTTATACCTAGTTAGTTTTATGAAGCTATATTTTAATGTTTTTTTGTGGATATGATATGAATCTTATTTGGTTTTCACGCTATACGCCAATCAATGACTCGTTATTATCATAACATTCTCTTTTTATCTTATTACCTATAGAGGGAGAGGGAGAGGGAGAGGGAGAGGGATGTATGGTTGATGGTGTGATTTATCCTTTATAAAGGAATAATAAGATGAACTTATATATTGTCCGTGATTTCGTTTTGAATATTTTAGTAAAATTATTATGTTAATAATAAAAAAACATATACTTATATTCATGTTTTTTTCCGTATCCTTGCCGTATCAGTGTCCTCATTTTTTCACAAGTCCGTGTTCGTATCTGTGTCCTATCCGTGCTTCCTAGGCGGTGGCCGTGAGTGTTAGGATTTCTGAGTCTTGCCTTCTACATTCCGGATTTTTCTTTTTCACTCTTTTTTTATTTTTTTAATTATTTTCTTAGAACTAGTAGTTAGGGTGAAGATGATGGAGAATGGAAATGGATCTTTGTGGTGGAGATATGGAATTTTTTGTATATTTGGTAAAGGATAGGATTTGGGTCTCAAACTCAAGTGAATCTCATACATACTTTCATACATCACATACATAAGGTTTAGGATTACCACGTGCTCCCAGTGAAATAAGATTTGTTTCGTAATAATTTTTTTGAGAGAGTTCTTTCGTAATAATTCTCTGATACTGATAGTTGATACATGACTATATATAGCCCAGAATACGTGCACCACACATACAATTAAATAAAATAAATATCCAAATAAGAAATCCTTTGTCCCATCAAGTAGATAGCAAAAAGTGTCACTCCAACCAGATAAATAAAATCCAAAAACAAAAACTAACTGAAGAAAAGAAACACACCTATAAATTGGTTCTAAAGAATCTAAAAATTATACTACATTAACTGCAAACACTGTCCGAACCAAATGTGCACCATCAGACCAAGTCAGAGACCCGTATGCGTACCCTTTATTCGCACCTCTTGCACTAAATTTAACCTCGTAACTGGCCTTCATCCCTCTCTTTGCAAACACCAGCTTACTGGGTGAGACTGTGACCACAAGCCCAGCAGGTGCATCAACTGTTGCAGTGTATGTCGAATTTGACGGTCCAACGTTGATCACAGTCCTTGATACTGTCATCTCAGACTGTCGGCCGCTGTCAAGATGAGCTATAGAGATGGAAGGGTAGTTGACATTGGAGATGAGGTTGGCCGAGACATTTGATGGGCAACTGAATTTGATGCCTGAGAGAGTTCTGATCACCTGATTCTTGTAGCCATAGTAACACATAAAGTACAAGTAGTCTTGTGTAGTAGTTTCAAACACCAGGCCCGGGCTCAGGGCCCTTAGTGGGCTTATCTCGCCTGAGCCTATGTCATGGTAGTTAGCATTGCCTCCTAAGTTGGTGGTTAGTGGTTTCCCAATATTGTTGGATACAATTGCTGCAAAATGTAGCAGCGCGCAGTTGACATTATGAATTACTGGAAGCAGTCTGAAAGTTTCTGAAACTGGTAGGAATAAAAAAATGCTTACCTGTTGTCATTAGAGCTGATCTGATCATGGATGGACTCCACCTCGGGTGGGCTGACCGAACGAACGCAGCAGCACCAGCGACATGGGGGCAAGCCATGGAAGTCCCTGATTTTATTGCAAAGTTTGAAATCTTTTTCCCTGCAGGAATGTCGCTTCCGCTGTTTGCTACTGGCATTGTGGCTGCTAGGATTCCAACTCCCGGAGCAATGACATCAGGCTATTTATGGGAACATGATGATATTACAAGCATTATTCCACACTTTAGTCGTTCGATCTGATTAATGCTAAAGTAACAGTAAAAATTCGTACCTTGAGAATGCCTTCTGTTAGCCCTCCGGGTCCTCTGGCAGAGAAGTAGGCAACTACTGGTGCAGGCGTGAAATCTTTGAAGTCCTTAGTTGCAAGAATGACAGCCCTCGGGTTCCTATTAGTGTTGGTGAATATTGATAGAATTGCAAGAGTAGAAGTATTAGATCATCACCATACTGTGTTCTGTATTTATTTTGCTGAACTTACTTTGTGGAGTTAATGTATTCAAGAATTTGGACTCCAGCCTCGTCTCCAACTTCAGAAAACGGGAAGCTGCCGGAGTCAAAAGGGACTCCCTTCTCAATCTCGTCTATTAGAATTAGACCTTTAGCTAGTGAGCCTTCGGCCACCAATTTCTTCACTCTCCTTGATACACTCAGATCAGTGTCGATGCATACTACTATCTTTCCAGCTGTTTTCTCAGTGTCCAATGAGCCAGGATAGCAGTTGCTGTGATTTCATGATCAGGGTATCGGAAAAGAATAAATAAATTTGTAGTAGAAATATGTCCCCATAATTATTTGGACGCGAAGTTTTTGATGGTACCTTGATTCTGATACTGGAGTTGATGGTGCTGCTGCATCTCGCCCAAATATTAGAGGATATGATTCCAATTGAGTGAGATTTGAGAAAGTTATTGCAAAACCCTGAGAGATGTGATGCATAATTAGTAAAATTTTTGGCCCGTTCTGAGTAAAGTAGTAATCTAAGCGAAAATGTTTAGGTAATCCAGTACTTGTTATTGCTCACCTTCAAAACTTCTCCTTTACCTAAAACTATATCAGACTGAAAACTTCTATCGATGCTGGAAGCACCAACAGTTAGTATCCATGGAGCAGCATTAACCACTGTGTACGGGTCAGGTCCATCGTTGCCCCCTGAACAGACCACCAATATGCCCTTCTGGTTGGCGTGAAATGCACCAATAGCAATAGGATCACTTAGAAAATCAGATTGGAATATAGAGCTCATCCCGATTGATATTGAGATGATATCAACTCCATCACTGATAGCATCATCAATAGCTTTTAGTACGGCTGAGCCAGCACATCCTCCCATTGAGCATGCCTTGTACATTGCAAGCCTACTTTTGGGTGAGCCGCCTTTAGCCGCCCCTTGTGCTAGGCCATAATAGTTGGCATTCCAGACAGTGGAGCCAGCAGCCGTGGATGAAGTGTGTGTTCCATGGCCTACCGAATCCCTTGGAGATCCTAGGGAAGTGGTTCTATCAGTGTAACTGCCATTGGATGGTAATTGGATGGAGTCGGCTATGTTGTTGTAGTATCTTGCACCAATCAGTTTCCTGTCATAGACATAGAACAGAAAAATTAAATGGTTGCATATGACTGCTTTTATATCATTGTTTCTCTCTGATTTATATAGGTGTGCTTTTTATTGTTTGAGATGGCTGTATCTTATTCCTGCACATAATTTTCATTGTTCACAGCTTCAAATTCCTGTAAAGGGACACTATATATCTGATACCAAGAAATTGGACATAAATGGAATTTGAAATGCATATTCGGTGTTTTTCTTTCTTTGATGTTAAATCTAAACCGGAAAGTTACGAGGTAACGTAAATAGAGACGTTAATAGTGTACATGATATTCTGCATATTTTACCTATTACAATCAGACTTTTTAAAGTCAGGCCCTTCCATACAAGTTCCTTTCCATCTAGAAGGGATGGCACCCATCCCGGTATCATCGAAACTTGGTGACTCTGGCCAGATCCCTAGAAATAACAAAATACAATGAATTAAAAAAAAATAGTATTGCATAAGGGCTATGATCAATTTACATGTAGCTTAATAAATAATCAATGAGAGTTCAAAGCTTCAAATATGAGATCATTCTTGGTACAGAATAAGGAAGTGTATAGAGAAATGCCTGTATCAATAATGCCAATTATAATGTCACTGGAAGCTATCCGCTGTGCTCGCCCTGATCCAAGGCCTGACTCGGCTTCTAAGAAATCCCAAGACCGGGTAGTATGGAGCTGGAGAATACGGTCGGGGAATACCTTAACAACTCCATCATAACCTAGTGTCCAACATAAAATTGTTCATGAAGAGTTACGAGTGTAATTTCTATTTTATTTTAAGTACTATGAGTCCGCACATTCCTTGTCAAAATGAATTTTTACCAGATAATATTTCCGCTTCTTTCTTAGTTAGCATTGCTGAGAACCCCTTGAATGCATTATTATAACTATGCATTATAGATACTCTTTCTTTCTCCTCACTGTAATACGAAAAATAATGCAGAGTTCAGATGGTTATATAGTTTAAGCTTTATTTACCTGAAAAGTAAGAAGAATAATGGTTAAAAAGCAAATATTACCTTGGAATGATGGAGGATAACATTTGCAGGTGTGCTTCATCCGTAGATTTTGGATTTCCATCTAGTTCATTACCAGTGCTCCCCATGTAGACGACATAACCCTGATTAATGTATAAAAAGATTATCGAAAGAATGATTAGATATTGATATGTTGTATATGTTATATGAATTATGTGAAGATTTTAGTTCATATATGGACTTAAATTTCACCCAGAGGATTATACTGATTAGCTAAATCAATAATATCAAGAAAAGAAACAAATTGAAAGCAAGTTGCCCTTGTTACCTCCGGGATATGGTTAGAAGTGGCAAAGACAAAGAGGGATGCTAGACTGAAGAGGAACTGCAAAATTCGATCCATGGAGAATGTCGAGACCTGAGCAAGGAGAGTGTCGGTGTGGAGCTGAACTTGCTAGCTAGCTATATTGAAGAGCTTGGTGTCTCATAGCTCCATTTGTAGGCAAGTTTCTTGGTACCCTTTTTAGCATCAGGAGAATTTGATTCGTGTGGAGTGGCCGCACTTTTTTAATTCGTAGCTTCATCTTCTCACTAGATAAATAATTATTAATAACATGTCTTTTTCTTTTTAAATATGCTTGTCATTCTTTCCTTCTAATATACAAGTGTAAAACTTTTATTCTCATGTGGAAAGTGTTGATGTTAGAGAATCAAATCATCAAATCATCGCATAGAAAAGTTTAAACTACTACTGCATCTTATTCTATCATACAATGATCTCTATTATTTCAACTGTAGAACCTGTTCATGATTTTGATTTACATGACCTTGATGCAGTCTAATGTTATCTATTAGTTGAAAGATATGCCGAAAAGATTCTTAATTAGAATTTACTCAGCATATGTGAATGCCCAAGTCTATCTCCCAATCATTAGTCTTCAATGACCAGTAATGATTTTTTGATCAAAACGGTGGGTAGTTCCTTCCGTGTTCTGTTAAAGAAACTTAATAGAACGAGTTACATAATACACATAGTTCAAATTACGGAATATAAATAAGTCAACCTTACAAAATAAACTTCCATGCATGAAAGTAAATAACTACTACAAACTACACCTAGCTTGGGTTCTTTCACAATGGTGCGTCTGCTTTGATTGCTTTGAAGAAATGTGCGGTCATTTGTCCCTTCTGGCTTCATTCATGGGAAATATGTGAAGGCTATGAGCTTCTTTCTCCGAGTCGTTCCTGGATTCTTCTGATAATCGACCTGCCCAATCACCAATATATAATAATATCAGTACATTTCTCAACTGAACGTGCAGTGCTTTTAAAAATTCTGTTATTTCTTTTTTTCCATATGTCTGTCAGAAACTAGTGTGCCGTGTTCCTATTGTGTTTGCTATCAAACACTTTCTTCCATATAACCGGGGCATTGGGTGAGACTTGTAATGATTTTTAACCAAATTGTGCTGATCTTTCAGGGACCTCAGGTTGGATGGCTGAATCTGCAGAGACTTGGTTCACAAGGTAGTTCCATTGTGCATGTGCCCTTTCGTTCGCTCTTCTTGTACAGCGATGCGTCCTTTACAATCTTTCTGTTTGCAGAGAAGCTACTTTGGGTAGACCCAGATCCAAGTTTGCGATGAAAAAGCAATTATGAGAAGGTGTCAGCAAGACTCATCAAGACCACAAGGAAGAATATGCTGCATTTTTCTTAGATTTGTCTCTGGTCCCCCTCTCTCCTCTCCTGTGCACTCCTTTAGTATGTCTGAAGTTTTTGCAAGGACATTCGTCTCTCATTCTGTTCTCTCATCAGCCGTACCAATGATTAGGTCAAAGTAACTACACGAATTCACAGAAGTTCAATTGAAAACAATAAATAGAAGTCTTCTTCGCTTGCGTTGCGATCTTGAATTTTTGTGATACTCAACTTGTATGCATAATTGGAGAGTTTGATGTTGGATTGTTTGATGTCAGTTCTATGCTTTGCTTGAGCATGAAGGAAATGTTGACACCATGCAGAGAGATCACTTTTGTATGCAACATGTTTCATGTGGAAGCTTGGGGAGAGCTAGAAGCAAAGTATTTTAAGAGCATCATTTTTTTTTTTTTTTTTTTAATTCTTTTTCTCTGATTTTTGCTTGTCCTTGCAAGTAAGATGGAATGCAAATGAAATGAATGTTGGAATTTGTGAATTCAATTGCTACATTTTGTTTTGTAGTAGGGAGTTGAAATTTTAAGAAATTTGCAAGAAATTTTTTTAATCGGATTAGTAATCGAAAGATGTAATAGAAGTAGGATTGATGAAGTAGTTTCAGTGAGTTAAGAACGAGTTTAATTTTTCTTTTTTCTTTTTAAAAAAAGTTTAAAAAGAAAAGAAAAAGAAATGGTTGAGTTTTGAGTTTTGTATTGTGAAAGAAAAAAATATATTGATGCTTTATAAATATAGTTTTAGAGGATTAATTTTATTTCCCTTTTTATTTTGTTTTCTCTTGATTTTCTTGAAAGTCATTAAAAAATGTATCCAAAAAATGCAAAAATGAATTGGGTTCGGATGACCGTGGTAGGGCGATGGGGCTAACCCAGAGGCCCACTTTCCAAGCCAAAAATTAGTCCGGCCTGCTCCCTGTTGTGGAGGGTCCCTTTAGAGATTTGGGCCGTAAGCTTAAAGCCCATAACCAAGTCCACCGGCAGTCCGTTGTCTGCAGTTTCAAAGCCCAAGGCCCGGCTCAGGATCATTATTGATCTGCAACTTTTTTTTTTTTTTTTTTTTTTTTTTTTTTTACAGTAAGGAGTGTTTGGTCGCTTGTGTAAGTGTTTAAAGTGATTATAATTGCAATTACGTTACTGTGCTTTATGTTGTTTAGCTGCGACTGCAATTGCAAAGTTTGTAACTGCAATTGCTACAACTTATGCACTTATAAATATATTTTGTGGAAAAGAAAAATGCATAAAGGCACTTTTCTTCTCCTGTTTGCAAACACTAATTGTTATATTGATAAATGAGGTATTTCTAAATGAACACTATACTGGTCTTAATGAGCCCACCTCTTGATTTTATAAAAATTTATAAGTTGACCATTTATTTTTTAGACCAAAGTTACCTTTCTTTTTTGTCCCTTACTATACTCCTTCCAACAAGAGAGAGGGAGAGAGCGAGAGAGGGAGAAAGAGAAGTTGTAAGAGAGAGAGGATAGCTGAGAGAGAGAGAAGTAGCCGCGAGAAAGAGAGGGCAACAGAAAGAGAGGGGTGAAGCTTGGGATAGGTGACAAGTGGAGGAGAAAGAAAATGAGAGAGATGGGGGAGAAAGGAGATGACGTAGGACGAAAGCGAAATTAGGGTTATGTTTTGAGAATTAGGATTTTTAGGAGAAATTGGGGAAGAAGAGGAAGAACTTATAGGGGTTTGGGAATCCACCCAGGCGAATCTACGCTCACTCTCCACGAATACACGATGAAAGATTTTACTCAACAAAATCAACGTCAGAAATTTCTTAAAATTTTCAAATATTATTCATCTCTTCTTTTGATACTTCATACAAAATCCATATATATAGAAAAACCCTAACAAATAAAAATCTAATAGAATTCAAATTTATAATAAAATCAGAATTCTAATAAAATCAAAATCCAATCAAATATTCTAAAATCATAATAAGATCCAAATCTAATCAAATGTTTTCCTAAATCAAATCTGATCTCCATCAATTCTCTCTGTCTTCAAAATATTCATTCTCGATGAATGCAGAGATAAGGAATGATAAACATGTTCGGGTTGAACTGATTGGCATCCACGAAGTATTCCAATTGGACCATGGTGGTGGTCGAGGAACCGTATTTAGTACATCACATCTGAATCAAGGCGGTGGAGGTGAAACTGGTTTCTTTCGTGAATCAGGTTCAGATGACTGTAGATCTCACAAATTATTCTGGCCATAAATAGTAAAAGTAAACTTCTTCGAAACTTCATATGAATCTCTATATTGAGTCGATAATTTATTCATAATTTCTGTAATAAATCTCTCAAGAGAAATTGAAGTTTTTACCTCATCCTTAATAATAACTTCCTTTTTGTCTGAAATCTCGCTTTGGATTGAAAGTTTTTGTACTCCCTGTACATCTGCAACTGATATGTAAATACTATCAGTAAATACGAATTGTCGACGAAGTCTCTTAGGAAACTTTAGGAGGAGATTTTCTAATTTCGGAGGAGATTTTCTAAAAAAATTATCGGTTTTATGGGCACGTAATATAGGAGAGTAGGAGATACTTTTGTTGGATTTTGCTCATAAATATGATCATCAGGTGTATTCTTATGCGGCTGAAACTTCACAGTTGGTTCCACTGAGAGATCGTCAGAAATCTGAATCATTGAGCCTTCAATTTCTGTGGATGGAAATAAAGTTCCATCTGACAATAGTAATGGCTCATCATGAACTTCTTTATCCGGTATAGGCTGCAAAATATATTCACCAAAAATAAGAATATCTACTTCAATTTTATTAACGATACTATCATTATTAACCGTTTGACTTCTTTCATCTCTGTGTTTAAGTGTTTTTTTTAAAACTGTCAAGTATTTGGCTACACTTTTTAAACTCATCAATCATACATTAAAGTTTTTCATCATTAGTCATTATTTTAGGCTCAGACGTTTGAAACTGATGAGATGATAAATTTGGACGACAGTGTTGAGTATACCGATTATGAAGTAGACGTCGCAAGATATTCTAATCTAAATATAATTTATACTCTTTACTCCAAGTATTAATTTCTCCACCTAATTTTTGTCGGGTATAACGGCATTTCTGTACTGATGTTGAATCAAAATATCTAAAGAAATTTTCGAGATGATTCTTCTAATCTTCATAATTTTACCGATCTTCAAAACCGTAAAAAATGGGTATAGTAGCATACATATCACGCTCAACTCGTGATATTTTAGTATTTGTATTGATATAATGGCCGTAGAATATGAATTCTATCAACTCAAAATTTTAGCCCAAAAGTTTAGGAAATACCTAAGGAACACGACGGCTCGAAAATGGTTTGAATCAGAGTTGAAACGGGTTTCGAATTGAAAACAAACCCTTAACGGGTATGTTGCACTTAACGGGTCTGCACTGCTGTTGGGTCGGATCCACTGCTGTACTGAACCTAATAAAATTAAATAGGTTGGTTATGATTGCGAATCGGGTCTAAATGAATTAAATCTAACATTTTTTCTTTTCTCCTTGGATGTGAGTGTAATTAAATGGATCCAACTAAAATCCGAATCAAACCCAATAACTCAAAACAAACCTGATAACTGATAACCTAATAACTGAAACAAACATGCTCTGATACCAAGTTTGATGCAGGACGGAGGCGAAATTAGAGTTAAGCTTTGAGAATTATGATTTTTTTTGGAGAAATTGGGGAAGAACTTACAGGGGTTTGGGAATCCACCCAGGCGAATCCACGCCCACTCTCTACGAATCCACAAGGAAAGATTTAATTCAGTGAAATCCACGCCGAAAATTTCTCAAAATTTTCAAATATTATTCATCTTTTTTTTCCTTCAAATCAGAACTGTTCTTTTTTTTTTCAAATTTGAACTTTCTCTCTTTTTTTTAGATCAAATTTTTTGCTGATCTGTACTTTTTAAAAAAATATAAAATAAAAAACTGAAATAAAATAGAAAGAGGATGGAGATGTGGAGGAAGAAAATGGTGATAGAGATGAAAATTTAGACTCTGATACTAAGTTTGACCCAGGACGGAGGTGAAATTAGGGTTAGGGTCTGAGAATTAGGGTTTTTTTGGAGAAATTGGAGAAGAACATGAAGAACTTATAGGGATTTGGGAATCCACCTAGGCGAATCCACGTCCACTCTCTATGAATCCACGAGTAAAGATTTTACTCAGTGAAATCTACACCAGAAATTTCTCAAAGTTTTCAAATATTATTCATCTCTTCTTTTGATACTTCATACAAAATCCATATATATAGAAAAATCCTAACAAATAAAATCCTAATAGAATCCAAAATCCTAATAAAATCAGAATTCTAATAAAATTAAGAATCCAATCAAATATTCTAAAATCCTAAAAAGATCCAAATCTAATCAAATCTTCTCTTAAATCAAATCTTATCTCCATCAGGAGATATAGACAATATGGAAAAAAAAAAGTGTGAGCTCGCTAAAAAAAAGAGAGGAGCTCGCTAAGAAAGAGAGAGGGCTCACTAGGAAAGGTGTGCTCCTTTAGAACTTCCCATATTATGGGGGAATTCTATTCACGCACATTACTTTCACTTTTTTATATACGCCCAATTTTAATTTTGAATTATCCCATATTTGCTCAACATTTCCAAAAAAAATTCCCAATTTTAACTCTCTCTCTCTTTCTTGTGTTAGATATTACTATTTGACCCAAAAGAAACTTGATCGATACCCGATCGATATTCAGTTAGATCGAATATTAATATCTGATCAGTGGACTGCAAAAGAGCAATTTAGTCAAAAAAACTAACGATGAATTTATAATTTTTTGGAAGTTTCAAAAATAGGAGTCTTGAGCAAAGTGGGGTGCGTAAATAGAGTTTCCCAAATATTAGGGTCATAATCCAGTAAAGTGGAAAAATACAGAAATACCCTCCCAAAGTGAGGAATGAGTGCACAATTGAGCAATCCAAACTAAATTTAAATTGACTGTATCCAAGTTGGACATTTTTTTATATAAATATAAATGCATCAATATCATCAAAAATACCCTAAGTTGTCACTGAATCATACAGGACTTATTCAAAGGATCAAGTTGTCAAAAATGGAGACTCAATCCATTTGAGACAGTTCAGCTTAGTGCATTCAACAGATTAGAAATATTGAGCCTTGACTTTAGTGCCCCAAGCATTTATGTGCTTGCCCTCCAACTCTGGGTGCCTAAGTTTCCATCGGAAGTCTTTTCTCATTTGAAACTCATCATTAATATTAAGTTTATGCCATCCTAAGGTGTGACAAATTAGAAAAATTGAGTGTTATTATAGTACCAGCTAAGTTTATGGACTGAAGATAAGCGGACTTGAACTGTTGATATCCGCCTCAGGGTAAATCAGTGTCTCTCAGGCCTCTCTTACCGATTCTATCATAGAGGCCGATGATAGACAATAACTCCCCCTTCCCCCGGAACACAACTTACAACTTTCATCATATTATGCTCTCCAAAAAGTAACTCTTCTCAAATCAAAATCAGAAAAAGATGCTGAGTTGGAATCCCATTCATTCATTCTAACGATTCTTGTCTTGTAGATTCTGAATTCATCCCTTGATCAAGTGAACTAAGTTCTGTCACCCTTACCGGACGGTTTATAAGGACACTCATTGAAACTACCTATAAATTTCTCTACGTTTCAGGTAGTAACGAGAACGAACAGGTCTAAGGACCAGTTCTTAGCCTGTCCATTTATTTTTTATTACAAAACTTATATAGAGCAGATTAAGAGGTGACCCTTGTACCTATTTATTCTCAACTTCTGATAGTATACTGACTCGACCATTCTTTACAACAAAGAAAACTTGCTGGTTTGTCAATTTTGATTAAAGCACACCCCATACTCGAACTTTCTACATACTCTACCTTCAATCTCCACATTTTTCTTAACTTGTAGAAATGTAAGCGAAAACTAAAAGGAAAAAAAAAATAGAATCTAAGTTTGTTTTCCCCTGCTTGATAAAGAAAATTAAAAGAAATTGGAGAAAGTTATTTCCAATTTCAAAAAATAGGTTTGAGTGTACATCCTCTGGATAATTCAAATCGAAACAATTTGATGTCTGATTTGGGTCCATATGACATGACTGATCGATAGCTCCATACATCACACTAGTTAGATATCATATCGATAGCTCCATATATCACACTAGTTAGATATCATATTCACAGAGTACGATTCACTTTCAAAACGCCTTGATGGTGAAATGGTATAAAAGGCTCGGATTGTCATGAATATTTTTTTTAGTTTATTTTATATAAAAAAAAATACCTGAAAGTTATTTAAATACTGAAGTTTAATAAAACCTGATATTATTTTTTTTCTTTCTTATTTTTAATACCCTAAAGTTTCCACTGTTATTATGAAAATGTAAACACTGTTATTATTCAAAATCAATTCTCCTCAAACCCCATCCTCATGAGGTCAATTCTCTCTGTCTTATTGCTTGTAGCTCAGTGGGAAATTCTAAATGCGCACCATATTTTACTAGTGAGCACCATTTCCCACTATGTTGTAAATCACTTTACTACATAGTATGTGGTGCGCACTAGTAAAATGTGGTGCGCACTTAGAATTTCCCTAGCTCAGTGGCACTGACCCTAACATTGATAGTGACCTTAAAATCAGTAAGTTTTCCCCCCAAAATTAACTGTCATTTAATCAAATACCAAAACCTTCAATGGAATTATTTTTTAGGGGTTTTTAAATATCTGTCCCTTAAATCTTTAAAATTTAGAATTTAGATTTCCAAATCTTTATATTTATAATTTAGTCCCAAATCCTGTAAATTATCTCACTTTAGTTCCCCAAGTCATATTTTTGGCCCGAATTTCCTATGATACCACTGAATTACTTCATTTTAGTTCTTCCTTTTCTCTTCTCTTCTTATGGGAGTTTCCAAAGGAGCACACCATTTTTTCTAGTGAGCCCACTTTATAGGGTTATTTTGGAAGTCCGAACAGTTATAAATTGGGCTCATCAGGAAAAAAAGGTATGCTCCTTTAGAAACTCCCCTTCTTATTGGGTTCCCATATCCAATTTTCTCCTCTCTCTCTCCTCTTTTTATTGGGTTCTCCTAAATTACTTCACTTTAGAAATTAATTAGGGGAAGAAGAGAGAGAGGATAAGAATAGAGAAGGGAACCCAATAAGAAGAGGAAAAAAAAGGAGGAAGAGAGAAGGGAGGACTAAAGTTAATTAATTCAGGAGTATAACGGGAAATTTAGACAAAAATTATGACTGAGAGACTAAATTATGAATATGAAAATTTATAAGACTAAATTCTAATTTTTAAGAGACGGATATGTAAAAATCCCTTATTATTATTGTGAAGATAGACTGCAGATCAGATAACTTATGCGAACCGGTGGACATTGCAACAGTAGTATAATGCTCCACAGTATTTCCAAGAAAAGTAAAAACTATGATGCTCAATAACACACAAGTTCATGATGGTTTTGTTGACCTCTGGACAGGACAGGAAGAGGAAACGCTGGATCAGCCAATGTCAAGCAGACAGCCCAAAAAAGAAACTACAAAGTGGGCTCATCTAGAAACTCCCACCTGTAGCCGGCCAGTTTTTAATTCAACCTCTTTCCTTGTTAAATCCCTAATCACAAGAAATTTTGCTGTCAACATCTCAAAAATGTAGCTTTCAATTGGAGCAATGCAATGTCCACTCTGCGGCGAAATCTGAGATGGGTTTTTGGTCAGCCCTAGATTTTTCAAGAGATTGGGTGGCAAGTTTGATTTTGTCAACAAGTTTGAATTCTCTAGCTGGACAAAATATTCCTTTTTTTTTTTTTTTTTTTTTTCCAGAGATATCGGCATTGACTGGGCACCTCCAGTCAAAGACGGCGTCTTGTTCATCTTCTCTGTATATAATTTCTCTTCAATTTTTTTTTTTTTTTGGGGGAAATTTGATGGGTTTTTGGTTGTTAGGGCAGTGCAGCTTCGGTGACAGCTCTGTTGCAATGGGGAATGCCTGCAGGAGGCCTGCGAAATGCGCGAATGCTTCTTCTTCTGCATTCAATTTAAGTGAGTTCTTGTATATTGATCATGCAGCAGCTGCGAGTGATTCGATTTTATTTCAATCTAATCTCTTTAATTTGATAGATTTGATGTCTGGTTGGATTGGAATTTATCTTAGACCAATCATTTTAGGTGTCTTCATTAGGTTCAAGAAAATCCTTTTCTTGAGATCAAAACACTCGGCACCATGAATCTTAGTTCATTATATCTCAACTCTCGCCATCAAAAAGTGCCTCCTCCAAGCTCGCTAGCTGTTACTCCTATTGTTACTTCCATGACTGAAAATTTATTTCCAAAAAACCTTACTGCTGCTACTGATAAGTCTCTTTTCTATGTGATCGTGTTGTGCACTCTACAATGGCACCGTAGAAGTAACAATAGATATTGTTGTGGTGTTGCATTTTGCTGCAGCATATGCTTTCTTTTGTTTCCCTAATTAAGCGGGGATGAATGGATGCTTCTTCTTTGGGTGCTTAGTTAATAGAATGGCAAACTTAAGGTGGATGAATACGTCTGCAAACAGTTGAATTACACTGGAAATGATAAAGACATTGGCTAAAATTGTAGGCATTCGCAGTTTGTTAGAATTTAAAATTAGTATTGCCTGCAAGAGCTAGCAGCCATCACAACAGAAAATTTTATTGAATTTTGAAGCTCGTGAGATGACAATTTTTTTTTTTAATCATATATATATGAGTTATCCTATCAGTTAACCTCAAGTTAATGACAAGATGATCATATTCTTGCCAATTTGTCATGCACCATAGTCCACAGTTCATCCTAGGACAAGTTATAAGCCAGTAGACTACTTGTTAAAGTGACATTACTATTGATTTGGAATCTTAAAAGCTGATTTTTTTCATGTTTTGTGTATATTACTGGATATTATTCTTAAACTAATAACACTATATGAGTTTTCTTCTATTTCTATATTAAACCACTATTTTGTCAAGGAATAAGCATTTTCCTTGATTGTTCCTTCAAGTTTAATAGATAATTATTAGTTATGATTTTGTTAGTTTTTATGGACTATAGTTATGTTTCGTTTAGTTGATCTCTTAAAGTAGAATGCAAGAAAAGCTGATGCAGATATTTTCTTTAGAGAATACACTGGAAGTGAGCAATACTTCAAGCTCGACTGAATCAAGCAAAACAAGTTCAGATAAAGTCGCCAGTTCTCTTCTGTCATTTAAGAGTGAGGGATCACCTACCAAGTTGAAATCCTTTAGCTTGAACGATCTCAAGGCTGCCACGAGAAACTTTTGTTCCGAGTCTTTCCTCGGTGAAGGAGGTTTTGGACGTGTGTTCAAGGGGTGGATCGACGAGAAGACATTTGCTCCTGCTAAGCCAGGAGCTGGCATTGTCGTGGCTATCAAGAAACTAAAAAGGGAAAGCTTTCAAGGACACAAGGAATGGCTTGTACGTAGCTCTTGACCTTATTCGTTTTCTTGAGGGTTTAACCCACTTTTCGAAACTTCATCTGATTAAAGCCCATCTTCGCCTCATTCATGTATGTTACCTAATTTGTAGCATCACGCTAGAAAATTTATTATGATGTTGGTGAACTTCCCAGTAAGCCAAGATGCATGGATGTGTCTATTAATTCTTTTTTTTTTTTTTTTTTTTGGTATGTAAATCACTGAATCTGTTCTTGTGTTGATCTTATCTTTGTTTCTACAGGCAGAAGTTACATATCTAAGCCAGCTTCGACATGAAAATTTGGTGAAACTCATCGGATACTACTCTGAGGCTGATAACAAACTTCTCGTCTATGAGTTCATGCAGAGAGGCAGCTTGGAAAATCATTTATTTAAGAGTGAGTTTCTGCATTTATCTTGGTTTTTAAAAAGATTCCAATTATATTTCTTTGTTTAATCCATGTCAAATAATATCAGCATGAAAAGATTCTTTCTTTAGTATGTGATTTCTGTAAAACAAACAGAAGTTGGTTTAATTTTCTTTAATATCCCAAGAAAATGATTATCTGATAATAATAATAGTAATATAATGTTATTATATTAGTACAAGAGTATGATTATTGTAATACTTATAATAATATCTAGAGTCTCTTTTTTGGTAAATTTCCCAAAACTATCCGTTGCCTTGATGAATTTGGTTTTCAGCCATCTTAGAATTCTTCCCACATACTATGGAGTATGGACACTATATCTGACATATATCATGCACTAACACTTGCACGAGATTTTCTTGCCGTGTATCTAACATTGGGAAGCATGTCGGATTTTATGGAAAAAAAAAAACTTGCATGTCTCGGGTATCATGGGGTCATGCATTGCTTGAAAAAGCATAGAAAAATTTATTTTGCATATTAGGGGGATACTAGGCCAATAGATGATGCCTTGCAGATACGTGAGAGGCTTTACAAAGTTGTACTATGCAAGCTATTGGATTAAATTTTCAAATTCTTTTCGTGCATATGATTACTTGATTAGAATCTATAGTGTAAATCATTAAAGTCACCTAGTTATGTCGCTGTATACATGTATCCTCACTTTTAGATTTGCTGGTGTCTCCGTGTATCAGTCTTGTTGCATACGTATCATGTGATTGTTTCCGTGCTTCACAGTTCACATGCTTCTTATTCATCCATCAGGCAATTTCAACCTAGGTTCGTAAACTATGGTTCTTATTTCAATTTTTTGACAGTCATTGCATCTCTTGTAGGAGGGGGGCAGCCCATTACCTGGAATATGCGAGTCAATATAGCAGTTGATGTTGCTCGAGGATTATCGTTCCTACATAGCCTACCAATCCAAGTAATATTTCGTGATCTGAAGGCCTCCAATGTTCTCCTGGACTCGGTATGATTTTTTCCTGGGCATAGTTTATCATAAATATCTTAAACTCGTGAACCTTACTATCAACTAACCTTTCACAGGATTTCAATGCAAAACTCTCTGATTTCGGTTTGGCCAGGAATGGTCCTACTGGAGACAACACTCATGTTTCAACTAGGGTAGTTGGAACTCGTGGTTATGCTGCTCCAGAATACGTTGCGACAGGTTAGCATGCTGCCCCTTTATCTTTCTCACGAGACTGTGACAAAAACCCGTACCCCATGATGTATATATTCCCTTCAGAAATTTTTAATCTCAATGTTTTTTTTCCATCTCTTCTTGAAACTTCATTTTGTTGCAATGATCTTTTCTTGAATTCATGGGCTCGTGGACGATACTCGTGATATGCTTTTCTGCAATATTCATGTGAAGAATAGAACTGACAAAGCATATATTTTTTCATGTACTTTGTATGTAATAATAATATTCTACTCAAATTCTCTCTTTATGATACAACAATCAACTAACGTGTGTTTCCTACCGATGATATCATCCTTAGCTGTGGACTTGACATGTCCCGATCTTTTAGGATTTATCGTGTCAGCATGTCCATGTCCATATTTTTTTACGAGTATATGGACCTAGTTTTTTTTTTGTTTTTTCAATGACATAATATATTCTCTTAAGATTACGGATCCGTGTCCATATATCAAAGGATAGTTTGTCGCCTGATATCTCCAGACTGCAACCTATGGATCTTTGACATATCAAATTAACTAGCTGATGTTCAATTCATAAAGAAATCCTTTGCACAATAAACCACACTGATAGATCCTTAGCATCTCGCAAACATATGAGAGGCTTCCCAGATATGTATTGTGCAAGGTATTGGATTGAACTTTCAAATTTGTTTCTTTAATATAGCTAATTGATTAGAGCCTATTGTTACAATTATCAATATTTTATTTTAAGCATATCCTAACAATTATAGGTTTTCAAGTGGACAATACATGGACACATACTGACCAATATTTAAAATAGCGATAACGATAACGTAATGTTTTGCCTCTGTTAGGTTATGTCGCATATAGCGTCACGCATAACGTAAGCTACGCAATTTACTATTTATTTTTAAAAATAAATATAAAACTATATAAAATAATCTTTATAAATTGAAAAATAAATTAAAAAATTCTAGAAAGAATATATAATCATTATGTAATACATAATGTATTCTAATTTTATATTAAATTTTACAATAATTTTCACATTTATCTTCATAAATTATGTTAAGTCCGCAACGGTAATTCTAGTCATCATCTAGACAAAAAAAATAATAATAATAAACAATGATTTTTTATTTCAATTCTAGTTATTATTGTTATTGTAATTTATATTTTCAAATATTTAATTTATCTTATTTGTAATTATTGATTTCAGTTAAGTTAAAATTCAATAGAATCGACAAATATGATATTCCAGCAACCGGATAGGAATTACAATAAGCGAATAACAAAACAATCACTAATAGTAAGTAATTCCATAAGCAATCAAACAAGCCAAATCAAATAACAAAATTTCAGTAATTTGCTAATAATCAAAATAATAATCAACAAAAATACAGATATTACTTAAAAAATAATAGTAAATAATATAACATAACGTAATTTAACAAAACGTTATGTAATACGATGTAAAATAACATAAAAAAATGTATTGTTACGGTGCACTGAGTTATTTTCAATTGTTACGTAGCGCTGGAGTTCCGTTAGGTTACGTAACGCAATATAACGGGTTTCATAACGCGTTATTTTCAACATGATACTGACATACATAAACACATATACTCATGTTGTTGTGTCCCCGTATCTTTCTTTTCAAGGATTAGTTGTGTCATTATATATGTATTATATATGTATCATGTCGTATCTGTGTTTTGTCCTTGTCTATGCTTCATTGGTGGTCATTGCTCGTGGGAAATATAAAGGGACTTGCTAGTCATCTTAGAATCCACTAGTATAGCAGTGCTTTCTAAAAATAAGTATTCTCGCAGTGCTCAAATAAAAAATGCTGACTGACCTAAGGTAGGACCAACTGCCAGGAACAAAGATGAGGCTTGAAGTGGATAGTAATTAGTCATTCGACATTGTTTCACGACGCAGTGAATTTACGTCATCTTAGCGAACATTTGTAGGATCCTGAATAAAGTTTGAAATATTCAATCAAAACATAAAATATTGGTCATATTATATCTGATTTTAAGCATGTTGATCCAGTCTTAGCTGAAACCAACTGATACTACCGATATTGGCTAATAATATGTAATGCAAGAGAAAATCTGTGGATTGAAGCATCAAAAGTTGATTCGATATTGCTGTTATGAAATAATCAGAACCAACCAATCATTTTATTATAAGTCAATGGATACATGTATTTATAGGTGTCTCAAAACCATTCAAACAATCCAACAGACGATGTGAGACTATACCCAAACAAACCCAAATACAAAATAGTAGTATAATCTAACATTCTCTCTCAAATTGGAGTATAAATATCAATCATATCCAACTTGTTATACATTAAAAAACACTATCGGTGTTACAGTTTTAGTAAGAATATCAGCTAATTGTTCTCATGAAAGAGTAAACGGAGTACATATTAATTTGAAGTGTATGAGTAGCAACTGTAGTAATAGTAGCAACAATAGATAAATTACTTGAATCAGTAGTAGTAGTAGTTGCAGCAGCAATAGCAATAGATAAAGTTCTTGCTTAGAATCAGTAGATAAACTTCTTGTTTAGAAGCAGTAGTAGGCGGCAAATAAATTTCTTGCTTATCTACCGTAGTAGGCAGTAGTAGCCATCAACACTACTTGAAGCAGTAGCAGTTACATCAAGGCTGTATTGCACCCTTATAGTCGAGGAGGGACCGGTCAGAATTCCTGCAGTTGACAGAAACAACAATATTCCTTTGCTGTTGCTGTAGTTATGAAGTAGAGAAGAAGCAGAAACTGAAATAAACGCGAAACAGAGAAGTAGAAACAGAAGCAAAGTAGTTGTTGAGTCAAAGAAGGATTGCGAAAGAAAACGTCAGAGTCAGAAAAGCGAAGTAGATGCGGAATTGAATTGGTGATGCGATTACGAAGTCGGAATTGGAATCAGAGTCGGTATCGAATTGGTGACGCAATTATGAAGTCGGAGGGAGTCAGCATCGAATTGGTAACACAATTACGGAGTCAGAGTCAGAATCAACAGTCGATTGAGATGGTTAAGATTAACAACTGAGATTTATTACATAACGTGCTCCGATACCATGTTATGAGATAATAAGAAACAATCAATTTATTGATTATAAATCAATGGATACATATATTTATAGGTATTTTATTACCAAACAAACAATCCAACTGGTAATGTGGGACTAAATCCAAACTAAAATCCAAATACATGATAATAGTCTAATCTACCAAGTGCTATATTGGGGAAAGTTAAAAAAAAAAAACAAACAAACAATAAATAGAAAACTTGTGAGTAAACTCTAACTTATTCCCTGTACTGGTAATTCCAATCTGAAACTTCTGAAGATTTACCAGAACCAAAACTGCATATTTGAGGTTTTAAACCTTTCCCCAGAGTGAATTAGAAGCTCATGAACAATCGGTGACGACATAAGAAACTCATATAGTTCAAAGAATATATAAGCTCAGAGGTTGATGATAAATCAATCAAGAGTGCAGTTACAATTAAAGACCTGAAGAAGGATGAAAGAGGTAAGCAGAGATGAGTAACGCAGATCCATTAAGATGGAGCATCCCATTCACAGGTGAGACAAGAACATAAGAAATATTCTACAAATGGTTAGTCATCATAGTCTTTAAGGCTCTAAACATCAGATATCAGGTTTGTACCTGACTGAATTGTTTTTTATTTTTAATTTTTTTAAATTATTTTTTTATATTTGGGTGGGGGGTTGGGGTTCATTTAGATATCTAACGATATATAGGGGATATGAGGGCTTTCATATCGTAGATGTAGAACCTCCAAAATGATATATAAGCGATATATACTGTTTGTTGCGGCCGACATTTAGAACAAAGGTAGACTAATATACTAAGTGTACCGTAGACATGTTTAATGTTACTTTTATGATTTATATGCATGTTTTGATTGTGCAAGATCTTATCAAGGACATGTATGAATTCTATAATTATCATCAAATATGTCGTCTTGATGTTTGTTTAATATCCCTAATTTCTTGCCCACTACCTGATATATGATATGAATTTTTCCACTTAATATGGTCCTGATATACATACATAAAGCTATGAAACAAATGGATGTAAATGAAGGGAGAAAAAGAACATTAATCAGCAATCCAGCCACTATGCTTCAAGAATTTACTGAAGAACAAAAAGCCCTGGTGAAATATTGGATTCGGTATCCCTATTGGCCGGTGATCTATAATATCAAAATTGGTTATATCAAGTGTATCATTATGACAGTACGGGTAACATTGGACCAATTTATGTTGTGCATCATTTATCGGTTTCAGCCATTACTTAGTTGATGATTTTGTCTTATAAAGGATATCTACATGTTAAAATTTCAACAATTTATAGTTTCAGAATGCTCGTTACATATTTCCTTTTGAGAAATGGCAAAAAATTTATATTTTCTACCGTCTGTTTCTTATGTTAAAGTTTGTCACCTGAATGCTTCTGCGGATCAATAAAACCTCTAACTTCCAGGTCACTTGAGCACAAAGAGCGACATCTACAGCTTTGGGGTCGTGTTATTGGAACTCTTATCTGGACGTAGAGCGCTAGACGAAGACAGGGGTTCCGCTGAGGAGATTCTTGTAGACTGGGCAAAGCCCTTCCTGCACGATAAAAGGAAGTTGCTGAGAATAATGGACACAAGGCTAGAGGGTCAGTACTCGAAGAAAGGAGCCCAGGCAATTGCGGCCCTCGCCTTGCAGTGCCTTCACACTGACCCCAAGAACCGACCCAACATGCCAGAAGTCCTTGAGACACTAGAGCAGCTTCAAGCGTCCAAAGATGCAATGGCAGCGCCCAGAAAACAAGTTACCTGAAGGACATTGCAGATATCAGTCTGTCTCATGGTCTGAAGATAACACAGGTGACATACTTCGTAAGATGTCTGATGCTCCCACTCATAGAACAGATTGTAGATTTTAGTGAAGTATCATCGAGGAACAGGTCTTACAAAGCAAACAATATCTACGGGGCATATGCTAGATGTTTTCCTTTTCCCTTTTTTTTCTGCTAGTGTAAATTTTGAATGTAGGATTTTGTGTATATTCTTCAAAATGTATTCGATTGTGAATTGCATGGAGATTTTTGTTTCTTGTATAGAGATACTAATGGACGCGTCTCAGGCCAAATTCTGACTCTCTCTAGACAAAAATTTAAATTAAAAAAAATAAAATTTTCATTTAATAGAACTTCAATTCAAGGTAAGCTTAATTTCCATGATATCTGTGCATTAACAACACATAAATTACAGAATTTATTATATATATAAAAAAAAAAAAACATTTATTTACTTAAAATGAATAAGAATCTAAGTACCTTAATCCTGGCACTTGCATATAAAATCCCAGCTGCACTGATGTCAACAAATAATGCATAGTATCTTGACTGCCAGAAAGTCAAATAAGCCAAAACTTCAACTTTGGACTGAGGTTTTGTGGAAGTTGTCAAAAAATAGAATCTTTTTGAGAGAGAGGGATAAATAGAATTTTATTAACTCCAAAATGAAAAAGAATTGATCTTTCTACGAAAACTAGCTCAAGAAACAACAAAACCTATAAATTCATCAATGAACCGGCCCATTCTTGAGCATTGCATCTCTCCAGCATTGTCTTCTCCATGATGAGCAGATCGTGTAGAGCCTCAAGCTCTTCCAAACCCATCCCCTTGATACGCAGATCTCGCCACCACTCGCCCGCCGCAGTCGCCGTCGACGACGAGGAGGATAGGTTCACTTCCTCCTCCTCCTCCTCCTCCTCAATTGATTGGTTCTCTTGGGCAATTGTTGTTGGATTCGCAATAGATGATTCAACGTCACCGTAGACAAAGGGCTTTCCAGCCTGAGAGAAGGCGAGCACCGCTACTCGAACTCCGCAGAGAGTAGAGAGTTCGGCGGCCTTCTTGAAGAGCCCATTCCGCCGTTTGGAGAAGGCAACCATCCGCGCCCGATCGCCGGCGATCTTGGCAATTGGGATCTTCTTCTTCCCCTTCCCCTTCCCCTTCCCCCCAGTCGCCTTCTTCTCCGGCGATCTTGACTTCATCGCCGATCGAATCGGTTGAATTAGGGTTTTAGGCTGCAGGCTTTCCGATCGAATTTGAAATAATAATTGCTTTGAAAGAGACCGGGAGAGAGATCGAGGAGACGAACGAAACCCAAAAAAAAAAAAAAAAAAATGAAAATTCTGGGGTTTAATCGCATGGGTTATGGATACTTATAATGGGGGGAGTTTCTAAAGGAGCACAACTTTTTCCTAGTGAACCCACTCTATAACCGTTCGGCTTACAAAATAACAATATAAAGTGGGCTCACTAGGAAAAATGGTGTGCTCCTTTGGAAACTCCGTTATAATGGGGAGTGTAAGCGTGTTATTCTTGTGAGATCCGAACCTACATACTAATTTCAATGCGGACAGCTTCTGGAGGGGAGTTTCTAGATGGGCACGGCATATTTCCAGTGAGCCCACTTTAAAAGTTCTCCTTTTTTACCCATTTGCCATTTTTTTTTTTTTTCAAAACTGGCCTTTAAAACTCCATCCGGGACTGTCCGGATTAGCAGTCTCGGATGAAGTGGGCAGGTCCGGACTAACCAGCCCGGATCTGTGCAGTTGATCTCTCTCGTCGCCGGCGAGGTCTCGAAAGTCGCCTCCGGCGAGAACGACAACCACAGCCTCCTTGCGACGGCTGACACCCACGAAAATTGCCGGATAAACGAAGAAGAAAACGGTGAAGAAGAAGAAGAAATCAATCGGAGAGAGAAGAGGATAGTTTAGGAATATTGGTGTGCTCACTAGGAAAAACCCTCTCTTTTCAAAAGAGACGGTGTGCCCACTAGGAAAAGTAGGCTCACTAGGAAAAAAGTTGTTCCCATCTAGAAATTCCCCTTCTGGAGGCACCCGTCGAATTTCTAAGGGCACCCCTAAAAAGAAAGTTACAAATTTATATCTATTTTATGAAGGACAAATTTGCAAACAAAAATAAAAAATAAAAAACTCCCAATTCTTTGGCATTTAGGGTTTGCAAGGGACTGGAATAGTGTGGGTGGGGTTTTCTTACCTTTCTCTTTTTGTGTGTGTGCGCGCGCGCGCACGCGTGGTGGTGTTTGTGGAGTCACGTCTGATAACGAAAGTCGACAACCAAGTGTACGTTCAGGCAAAACAAACAACATGTCTGTGGTGTGTTTATATATATAAAAAAGAGTAAACGGAAAATTTACCGACATTGAAGAGAATTCTTTTAGCGCCACTCAGGTGGTCCAATAAAATTATTATACGTGGCGTCACTCAAAAGTAGTTAAGAAAATTCTTTTATTTATTATCTTGAGTGGCGCCACGCCTAATAATTTTATTAGGCCACCTAAGCAGCAGTAAAAGAACTTCTTTTATCGCCGATAAATTTCTTGTTTTCTCATATATATATATATATATATATATATATATATATATATATATATATATATATATATATATATATATGATACAAATAAACTAGTTATCAGATAAGTAAAATATTATGACACTATATGATTGAACTGAATAATCAAACCAAGTGTAATCATCTAAATCAAATTTGGATGCGGTTAAAAGTTATCAAGTAAATTATAAAGCAAGTAAAGCAATTAACATAATAGAACAATAATTATTTTGTTATATAATAAAATTAACTTCAAGTTATATCTTGATAAAGATACTGAACGAGCTTGGATTAAACTTTAGAGAGAGTTGGCGAGAAAGAATATAGTTGGGAAGATGAGTTGTTGGCAGAGATAAGTGAAATCGGTGAAAACAGCCAAGTTGGTGGATATGAATCAAGCTAGCGAGTATAGGCAAGCCGAAGGAGATACATCAAGTCATCAGAGATAAGGCAAATTGGTGAAGATAAGGTAAGTTGGCAGAATTGACGGAAATGAATAATGTTGGCGGAGTTTGGGAGAAAAATAGGTAGAGTCAAAGTGATTAAGTAAGAACCAAGTAATCAAATTAATATTCAAAGAGTAAATGGGAAATACACCGACGGTGAAGGGAGTTCCTTCACCGTCGCTTAGGTGGTCCAATAAAATTATTACATGTTGTGCTACTCAAGGAGTATTTAAGAGAGTTATTTTATTTGTTAGTTTAAGTGATGCCACGTGTAATAATTTTATTGCGCCACCTAAGCGGCGGTGAAGGAACTCCCTTCACCGCCGGTGTATTTCCCGTTTCCTCATATTCAAATCATGTAAATGAGATAAAAGTTAATAATCAAAGTATCTTTCTAACGAGTTCGAGATTATTAATTAGGGATCAAGATAAACATACAGATGTTTTTAGCTCGATATCCAAATAACTCTGTTCTTCTGATTCGAATGTTGGTGGTTGATGCAAACAAAATAGCAAGACCTTAATACTAAATAATAATACTTTGTCCTCTTAATCATCATTATTTTGGTTCCTTAATCCCCTGGATAAGCTCCGTAATCCACTGGGGCCCACCTTGGTCCAATTATTTTGGGGAAGCGAAGTCTTGTAAGCAAAAGCTAAATCGGGGGAAATTCTAAATGCGCACCAATTTTACTAGGGAGCACCATTTTCCCCTATGTTGTAAATCGCTTCACTACATAACATGCGGGGCGCATTTAGAATTTCCCCTAAATCAGACCAAGCACGGGTTTTTGGACCCAAAATCTAAAAAGTTCAGTTAAAGGATTCTAATCCAACTTGATAATCATATTATTATTCGCTTTATTATCTCTTCGTCTGTTTATAATTTGTAAGATCTTGATCCCCCCGCTTCTCAATTTTGATTCCTGCGCTGATTTCTAATTATCTCGCAAATTTCTGAATTATTTCTTATTTTTAGTGAAATCCTGTATTGTTCTTGATTGCTTCCAAGATTGAACCTTTGCCCTTTTTTGGTTTAGTTTCTTGAGTGTAGATGAAAGAGTTATCTGCTTTTTTAGTATTGAGGATTATCTCGCAAATTTCTGAATTATTTCTTATTTTTAGTGAAATCCTGTATTGTTCTTGATTGCTTCCAAGATTGAATCTTTGCCCTTTTCCGGTTTAGTTTCTCGAGTGTAGATGAAAAAAGTTCGCTGCTTTTTTAGTATTGAGGATATGATAAGGCTAATGTTGCTATCGTTCAGTTGTCAAAATCACTTTTTTTAAAAAATAAAAATAAAAAAAACATTGTTATTTAGTTATTCTTTTGCTTCAAGTTGAATGCCAATCCAATTGCACCAGTTGATGTAATGGATTGCCTTGGAGTCTAATTATTGCTTTCCTTTTTGTATATTTATGTGTGTGTAGTTTGCACAATCTCATTTCTGGAAGGTCAAATGGGTCTGCAAATGGGGCATTGCATTGCTCTGCTTCATGCTCTTTTGTTGCTATCTGCTGTGCATCGAAGTTGCACAGTTGAGCTGAAAGCAAACCAGATTGCGATCCTTCTTGTCGATGCCTCTGCACGAACTGGTCGGAAAATGCCTGACAATATGTTTGGTGTCACCTTTGAGGTATATTACTGCACTGAACTCTCCCACTCTTTTCAAATTATGAATGCATGAATAACTATGCTGTCAACTATTATAAATGCTTCGTGTGCTATAAATTGTTTGGAATATCGCTACATAATATCAGATGATTTTATTTTTTGTATTTTACTTTTATTAGTCATCTAAGTAGTAAGAGATGTTATTATGTACTCTTTGTGAATTTTGTGTGGTTTCATTAATTGCTGAATAATGAAACGCAAAGGGATAATACCTGTTGAAAGACCCTTCCACTGTACCGAAACTCCGAAGTTACAGTGAAGGTTGAGAAAAATTATTTTGTATTTTACCACGCTCCCACAGGTTGAAGGCCCATTTTTGGACAGAAACCTGGGATTTACGCAGCGGTATAATTTTTTTTATAACTCGCAATGCGCGCCCAGTAGGATTTGAACCCGGATTGCTCTGATACCATGTAAAAGAAAATAGCGAAAGTGGAATGAAGAAATTTCTGTATATTTTCTTATCAGTGAACTGTACAATGAACTAATAAAAAGAATAATTACATGATCTGTAATTGATACTAATTATATAAAATCTTCAATTAGTCAAATCAGAGATTTGTCAACTATCCTAAATTAGTCTAATCATAGATTTGTCAACTATCCTAATTAGAAAAATATCTCAATATCTAATAGGAAAGTTTCTCAAAATATTTCAGCATTATTATCATATCTCAACTACCCACCACTCTTTCTTAAAAGAAGAAAATGTTAAATGATTTTAAGTAGGAATAGAGTTCCGGTTTTTTGGTGTTGTGTAGTCGTGACTTGATGTGCCTGTATTATATATATATATATATATATATATATATATATATATATATATATATATATATATATATATATATTGACTTGATGTGCCTGTATTATATATATATATATATATATATATATATATATATATATATATATATATATATATATATATATATATATATATATATATATATATATATATATATATATATATATAATACAGGCACATCAAGTCAATATATATATATATATATATATATATATATATATATATATATATATATACTGTATTACTATTTACTAATGCTTAGACTCATTTTTCCAATTCTGCTTGATAGAACAAGTCTATGAATTTCTCTCCTCCAATGATAACGAATGCTAACTTGCCTAGAAATACTTTACTTTTTTGTGAAAGTATTTTAGCTTTTTGAGTAGGTAAAATTTCTTCACTTTCTAGAAGTAGCATATAGAGCGTAATGCCTTTTGCTACATGGAATTTCACAATTGAATCTACAAGTAATTTAATGTGGCTTTAATCTCTATTGTTCCTTGACTCGTTTAGGTAGATTGAAGAGATTTAAAAATCATAATGTCAAATGATTTTTAAGCAATATGAAAGACTTATCTATAAGTATTATGCAATGGGTTTAAACCTCCACATGTTAAAAATAATTGTTAATTTTTATGTTCTAGAGCTAAGGTATGAAGAGTACTCATTATTTTTAACCCCTCTTATAGGAGATCAACCATGCTGGAGCTGGTGGATTGTGGGCCGAGTTTGTAAGCAATAGAGGTTGGCCGACTGTTTTGAACTTTTTATTTTAGTATGCAGGAACGAGCATGAACTCTTAACAATAGATGTGCTTAGGTTTTGTAGCAAGCGTCTTCAAAATTTTCAAGACCGTCTTCTATGTTACTGTTATTGCTGTGACTTAAATGCTCCTCCTATTCTATATTACTAGCAAGAACTCTTAAAAGTAGATATACTTGAGTTTGAAATGTTTTCTGTTTCAAGGTAATAATCTCATTATCGTCAATTCTGATGTTGATGACGATGATGGTACGATGGTGATCGTCATCATCATCATCGACTTTCTCCACCAAAATTACTGAATGCCTTTTCCCATCAGAATAAGTCCATCTATAGAGCACTATGCTCAGAGGCTTAGCAAATTTGACAAATGATAGTCAAACTATTCTTGGACCTTTTCAATACAAAACACTGAGCTAGCCCAATTGACAATATAAGGGATTGCCATAAACCTTCGAATTGACAATAGGAGGTACTTGCGGACACCAACTTTATCGCATGTCGTTTAAGCTAGTAAATTTTTTTAGGGTCCTTTCTATTATATCAAAACTCCAAAATTACAGTGAAAATTGAGGGGTTTTGTTTTATTGTTCTTCCAAAATACACATTGACTAATGCCTAAGATTGCTGATCTGATGTCAATTTAGTTTGATGCTATATCTCGGTTCTTCACTTATGCCATCACATAATTTGACTTCCAGGATTCGAAGCTGGAGGCCCTAATACTCCTTCAAACATTGATCCATGGTCTATCATTGGGAACGAATCCTATATTACTGTCTCAACTGATCGCACCTCTTGTTTCAGCCGCAACGAGGTTGCACTTCGCATGGAAGTATTATGTGACAGTTCCGGGCCTAATACATGTCCATCTGCTGGTGTTGGCGTATATAACCCTGGTTACTGGGGCATGGTATGAATCGTATGATCTAATGGATCATTGACTGATGGGATCTGTTTGATTTATCTTCTTTATGCTTGCAACTAATAATCGTTGAAAATTCCTTTTTAGTTAGCTGAATGTCTTTGGAGGCTAATAGTATTTGACTCACTTACCTGGGACTATAACATGAATGAAAAAAAAAAAAAAAAGTCGTGATAAGTTTAACTTCTCCCCTATAGGGTTCTATGATTCTATGTCAGTGACCTCTTGGGATACTCAAGTGCTTGATATTTGCTGGTTGATATTCTATTTACTGCATCTGATGTATCTCTGAGTTAACTTTTAAATATTATCCAATTCGTCGTTTCCTAATATTTTTCTTTCATTTCCTTTTATGGTTGAGTTATTTATATTTCTTTAATCCTTGTTATTTCCAGAATATTGAACAAGGAAAGACCTACAAAGCGATTTTGTATATTAGATCATTGGAGTCAATGACCATAACAATTTCCCTGACAAGCTCAGATGGACTGCATACCCTCGCTTCTTCTACCATTATGTAAGCCTCTCTGCGGGTTTATATTATTAGAGAGCTTTCTATGACGATTGCTGATATTTTTTTGTCCCTTTAGAGCTGACACTCCAAACTGGACCAAGGTTGAGCGGCTGCTGGAATCCAACGGAACAAATGCTAATTCAAGGCTACAGTTGACTACCACTAAAAAGGGTGTTGTTTGGTTCGACCAAGTATCTGTCATGCCTTTGGACACTTACAAGGTATATATCGTAATGATTGTTGTATTACTTGGTAAGACATTACAATGTCAAGTATAGATGAATTTATAAGTGTGTTAGTCACATCTTTTTTGCTACGTTTGTGTCTCGCATCGGTTAAGTATTCAGATGTGATCGGAGATCACAAAGAGTTTCAGTTTAGTTGGACTTGGATCAGTTTATAGTATACTAATTGGATTGGAATACCAATTAGATGATAGTGCTATCCTGATAGGATTAGAATAGAAACACCACACATACACATATATCTTGTATGTGATAGGAGAGATATGAACAATCGATGGGAGAGAGAGCCTTCCGTTATTACAAGAGATGTAAGAGATAGAGAGATACTTGGATCTCTTTTTGTAACTTTTTCGTCAATTTTTGCCTAAACAAAGACATAAATGTAGAGTTTAACTGTATTTGAAAAGGACTTCAGGTAGTTTAAACTGTGGCTAATTGAATTAAGACTTCAGTTGACTTAAATCTTGCTGATGGATGATCGGTTAGCAGATCGTGATAATATGGTTAAGACCTTCTGGCCACATGGCCATCTCGGTTGGGCCTTTTATTTTTTGTTTGGATAATGTTTATTTCTTATAGTTCACAATTCATAATGAAGGGCATTTGTATTATCAACTTATCATGCTCATATATAGATGTATAGATATCAATTAGAATTCATTGGAAAGTTTCAGAAGTATAAAGGGGTGACCATGAGTCGACTTGCATAATTTTTTTTTATCACCTCTTATATAAGGAGATCTGTCTCCTATAGAGTCGTACACTATTTAGTTAAAGTCTATGGCTATAAGGTCAATGAGGTAGAGAGAAATCTGTAAAGTGGTCATTTTGATGAACTGTTCGCTCTTTTTGAGATGAATTGTATGACTTTTCACTTTCTGTTGTATTGTTCCAAATATCGGCCATGACAAATGATATATCGCCCGATATATCGTTTTGGAGGGTCTTCCGATACAATATAAAAGTTTGATATTGGCTCATATCCCTGATATATCATCCAATATTCTGCTATCCGATATGAAAATTGTCCATCTAATACGATATCGATATCCAATATTTAGAACTTTGCAGGCTTGCACTGCTATCATGGAAACTTTAGGTCTTGGTGATAGCACGCTCGATAAAGTCACTTACCATCATTGAGCTTTATATAATGTCAGAGTCCATGTAAACGTGGCTTTTCTCAATTGGTGGCGGCAGATTTAATGATTGTACAACTTTTTTACAATAATAACAACAATTTTAGCATAGTATTTTGAACATGAAGTTTAATATGAGCAAGGTTTTAAATATCGATTATAACGGGTATATCGGATTGGAAGATTTTATAGCGGTTGTCATTATCGGGGAAATATCAGGGATATTTTTCAAATATCGGATGTAAATATTGAAATGTAAATATATATGTATATGCATATATTATTAGAAAATAAATATGAATAAAGTAATTCATACATACATCATAAAAAACTACATAAAAAATAATATATACATACACATATATAATACACACACACATATATATAGGATATACTTATCTCGACAACTTACATTAAGCTAATGAATTCATAATCACTAGCCTATTGTAGAATCTTCATAAATAATAATTAAATTATACAAAAATGAAAACAGATCAAAAAATACATAAAATTTTACGTAATGAACAGAGAAAGAAACATATTCATGTCATGTGCACAAGTCCACAATAAATCATAAATTGATAGTCTAAACAATATGCAAATAAAACCATGAGTTTATAAGTTAAAAATTAAAGTGAACTGATTTTGAGTAATTTTGGCCCTTATTTTCCATTCTATATTGCGGCCGCAATATTGGCTTGGATCTGATATTGCCCCGCTATTTGTTCAAAAACGTTGAACACTATGAAATTGCTTATATTGTTGCGTTTTGTATTAAAAAATGCAATATCGGTTGCAATATCGATATTGCGGCCGATATTTAAAATACTGAATATGAGCAGTGGAACCAATTTCAGAACTTCCTCTTGAGCCCTAAATCTTTGACTGTTTCTTGAAACGAAAAAGAAAAGAAAAAAGATAAAATCATAAAAAAAAAAGAAGTGACTTGGTGTAGGTTTGTCCCAATAACAATTTATAAATATTAAATGTTACATGTTATGTTTTTTTCTCAAAAAAGAAATTGCAATTGTTTGACTGTGGTCCCAAATGTTTGCATTTGATATATTTGCTCAGGGAAGTATGAAAATTATCTGGTACCATTCTGTTTTGCAGGGACATGGGTTTAGGGCGGATCTCGTTTCCATGCTAGAAAATCTGAAACCTCGATATATCAGATTTCCAGGTTTGCACTCAATTCTCTTCATACTTCTATAGCTATAGGCCTTTTCTCAAGTTACGTTTATGACGTTTGCTTCTTGTTACATGAAATGCAACCTTCGTGCCTGATAATTATGTTGAGTTTTGTGGAACTGAAGTACTATACACTAACCCCAACCCGTATACTTCTACTACATGGTATTTAGGTAATTTCACATGGTAGTAAGGTCGCAGCCCAGCTATATATATTCACATTCTGTACTTGTAAACCTTATTCTCAAATAGTGAAGAAATACTCTGGTGGCTGTGGATATAGTCTAATTTGAGACGATCTACGTAAATCTTTGTGCTCTTATGTTTTGTTGTTCTTTATTCTTTTATGATTGCTATTCAAATCTGTGATGGTCGCTACAAATTAGAACAATGAATATGTATAAAAAAAAAAAAAATTCCAGCACAATGTTTCCCTCCTGGTGGTTCTTACTGGGATGAGTACCTTTACTACTATACCGAACTTCACATATGAATAGCAGTCTGGCTATTAGTTTGAGAATTTGTTGTTTGTATTCTTAGACTTTAAATTATAATTTTTATTTAATATATTCGCCACGTATATTGTGCAGAGAATTACTAAATTATTGAAGTTATACTCGTGGATGGTAATTATATCCCAATCCTGTAAAGTCATTTTGAACTTATATATTAACTTTATTGTTGACTGGGGTGGTAGTGTAGCATCAGCTTTATTAGATTGAGAATTTGTTTTTACTGTTGTGAAACTTTAAGTTGTTATAATTTGCGCATGGGCATGAAAAAAAATAAGAAGTATTTATATTTTTAATAGAAACTTAATTATTGAAGTAAGAAAATAGTTTTATGGAGCATTTATTTATAGTGGTTGCTTTTAGTTATTAGCCTTACTTTTTCTTTAATGTGACGAATTCACAAACAACTCCAACCCTCCCTTTTGCATTATAATAGTTGTCTGGTTATTAATTCTAACTTAAAATAGATGATTGGATGATAGTTCAACTCTTTTTACTTAAAATAGATGATTAATTCTAACTTAAATTAACCCCAGAAAGTTTATTATGCTTTTCCGAACATTTCCATTTATCTACTCGGAAGAAGTTCATTCTCATTTATTATTTTCTTTTGAGAAGAACATTATAGTTTCATCATATCTGTTCTATATTGCACTTATATTTTTTTGTATCATTTTAGGTGGCAGTTATGTTGAAGGTGGTTGGCTAAGAAATGCTTTCCGCTGGAAGGAAACAGTTGGTGCTTGGGAAGAGAGGCCGGGACACTTTAATGACATTTGGAAATACTGGACTGATGATGGACTTGGTTATTTTGAATTTCTTCGAGTAGGATCTGTTTTTTTCTATATATTATCTTCATCGCTTGCATATAAGTTTGGCACAAAAAAAATAAAATAAAAAAGATTAGTTTGCTAATAATCCTAGTTTACTGCTTATTGCAGCTTGCTGAGGACCTAGATGCTGCTCCAGTTTGGGTGATTAACAATGGTAACATTCATCTGCTAGACATGCTATACTTTGGCGGCACACTATTTTCAGTGGTTTATCGAAACTCTTTCATCACTGCAGGAATCAGCCATAATGATCAAGTTGATACATCCAGTATCTTACCATTTGTGCAGGCAAGTCTTGCACTTGCAAACTTCTTTATTCATTATTTGCTAATTATTGAGCTTATAAGTATTCGGTATTGGGTAATATCAGTACATGAATATGTGTAATATAACAATTTCAATATGCAAAAAAAAAAAAAAAAAAAAAAAAAAAAATCTATGATGTTCAAACATTTTTCATCACCATCATAGCCTATTCCCATTTAATGAAGTTGGTCATGGAGCAGTAAGGTCAATGAAATTTGAAAAACGTAACTGGCTGTGAAGACAACATCAACCCTCTCCTTTTACCAAGCTCTTGCCAAGAAAACTTTTTAGTGCTGTGCTTTTTTTTCGTCTGACCCATAGGATGATGAACTCACCTCCAGCGTGGAGATTGAAAGAGTGAGAAATAGAAAATATTCTCCTTCAACAGAAAAGATACTGAGGACCGAGGGTAAATTAGGGTTTACAGTGGAGAATTGAGAGGAGAAATTAGGGTTTTCGGTAAATTGAGGGTTTGGATCTCACATCCAGCTTAATCACACGCCCACTTTCTCACGAATCACTCAAGGGAAAGATTTAGGAAGAACAAATCACATGCTTCTGAATTTTCATAATATCATCTCTCACCAATTAAAATAAGAGAAATATATATAGAAAATCCTAGTAAAACAAGATAAAACAAATCTTTTAAAATCCAACTAAATCCCTTATCAAATCTAATCTAATCCAATCTTGTTCTTATCTTATCTCTATCAGAAACCCTGTATCTTTTCATTTTTCCCAACTTGTATTCAACAATCTATCTTCTGAAAGCATGATTGCTTTCCAACTCCTCTTGTTTATTAAAATGCCCCATGTCGATGTTAGAAAGTTGGTAGTTTTGTTTCATCATAAAAAGTTGATTTTGTAATGATGTATTAGTGGTTGAATTTGTTGCCATTTGTCTGTAGGCTCCAAGCCTTGTGTGCAACCAAGATCATCATTGAACAGATGGAGTTAACTAGATGGTCTGATATTTTTCATGTCCATACTAAAACTGTAATTGAGATTGAAGAGACAAACTGTAATTTAGGTCTATTATATTATCATTAATTCGGAATATAGTCGCCAAAAGCAATATTTGATATGCAGTATCAGCTTGCTTTACTGTAGGATATCCTTGATGGCATTGAGTTTGCTAGGGGCAATCCTGACTCAAAATGGGGATCCGTTCGAGCTGCAATGGGTCATCAAGAACCTTTTCAATTAAATCATATTGCAATTGGAAATGAGGATTGTTGGCGAACAAATTACCAAGGTCTGATTTTTTTTTTCCCTCTGTATTTCTCAAAGTTGGATATATTACATGCATGTGTTAAAAGTGTTAGTTTGAAGTCATGCTTACAGAATAACTTAAAGAGTACAGCCTTCTAGCAGTCCTTGTGCTTAGATAGTTTCAAATTTCACCGTGTTTTATTAATTTTGCAGCTATTAGTTATGTGACTTGTTCAATTGTGTTGATTTCTTTTGAGCATACTGCAGTAACACATGCAATCAAGTAATCCTTGTCCTTCTTTGTATATTACCTTGTTCTGAAGTGTACCTTAATTTCTCTGACTGTAAAGCATCACAAACATCCTGGCTATCTACTGTTACTAAATTCAGGAATACTCAGTATTTTTTTGTATGAAAAACTGCAGCCTGGACCCAAACCTGGGACTTCCGACAACCTAGGCCCCACCGTTTTACCACCCGAGTCAGGCCTCGGGCAGTTCAGCAGAACTGCTTGGTCAAGAAGTATATCCTTTGTATATATATGGCTTTGCTCATTTATGAGAATAATATTGCTGATTTAATGACTTTTTTTTATATGAAAAACTTGGGTTTGCATTGGTTTGTGAAGTTCTTTATATGTATCTTACAATCATCATTTGTATCTTAATTTGAACTTTGGTTGTCTATATTCGTCGCATTCACAACTGTCATTCTACCTGATGGTTGAAAATCAGTAGAGTCGTTTTGCTGACATGCTAAAATTCTATTTGAACAGGAAACTACCTCAAGTTTTATAATCTGATCAAAGCTACTTATCCTGACATTAAAATTATTTCCAATTGCGATGGGTCTTCTCACCAATTAGATCATCCTGCAGATCTCTATGATTTTCATGTAAGCTTATGCATGCTATTGACCTTTCAGATATTTCCTTTCGTTTCATTAATTCTGCCTTCCACATTATTATTGTGGATTGTTGAGAAGTCTAATGATCTCATTTCCTAAATAGGTTTATACCTCCGCATCAAATATGCTCTCTATGGTTCATCAGTTTGACCACACTTCTCGTTCTGGACCAAAGGTATGGTTAATTAGAATACTTAGTTACAGTCTCACTTATATAAAGGAAAGGTGTATCTAAGGTGTCTCCATAGAGAATTGCAGGTATCCTAAATCTTAAAATAGGTAGACTCTACAGATGATCTGAGTCAGTTTTTGTGATCTTCATAGCCTAAAATAATGATGTACAAAAAAATCATGCATTTTTAATATATTTTCACCATACACTAAGAAGTTACAAAATTATATAGGTTTTTCGACAATAAAAAAATTTAGACCTCTTGATCAACGATGATGAAGTGTCTTACTCACAATTTTTTATATACCACCAATTTAGACCGTGGAGATCATAACTAACGTTTTAGATTTATCCATATAGGCTTTCAATGTTGAGATTTAGAACGTCTCCATAGGCTATGAAGACACCTTATGTACAATTTTTATATGTATGTATGTATATGGAAAAAGTGTATCTAAAGTGCCTCCATAGGGTATTGCCTATGGAGACATGATAGAGATAAGATTAGTTATTTAGTTGAATTTAATTAGATTAGATTAAAGATTTGGTTAGATTTTAAAAGATTTGTTATTATTTTGTTGCATTAGGGTTTTCTATATATATAATTTGTAAAACCCTAATTTTATTATTAGTGATAGATAATGAATGAAATTGTGAGCATATGATTTATTTTTATCAAATCTTTCCCTCGAGTAATTCATGAAAAAGTGAGTGTGTGATTCGTCTGGACGTGAGGTCCCAAAAAAACCCTAATTTATCTCCAAAAGCTTAAATTCTTCCCCAATTTCTCTACCACAAACCCTAAATCTCTTCCGTCCTGCGTTAAGGTGCTCATAAATCTCAATATATAGAGTGTATGTGTATGATCCAAACCGTTAGTTGTGATTTCCATGCTGTAAATAGATGGTGTATAAAAAATTATGTAATTTAATACATTTTCATTATCGATCAAGACGTCTTATTTGCTCTATTCTTGAAAAACTGTTTATTTTGTACATATCCAATATATAGTTTAACTGTATTGAAAGTGAATGATTTTTTGTACACTACCATTTCAAAGTGTGTAGATCACAATTAACGGTTTTGATCGTCCACACACACCCTTTATGATGACATTTAGCGCGTGCGTGTGCATACGTGTGAGCAAAATCGGAAGTCTGTAGGCAGCGCGGAATCTAGTGCTAGAAGAGTGAAGGAGGCAGGAGTGGTGAAGCGCTTTTCCTCATGTTTGCTCACCTCTTCTTCTCAGGCCTTCAGGATCTCTGTTAGCTCAATCTCGCTTAATAAGGGTTGCAACCACTCTCTCTCTCTCTCTCTCTGTATATATATATATATATAAAGAGAGAGAGAGATAAAGAGAAATGGAAATGAGCTGACAGCTCATGCAAATTACCTGAGCTGCAGTTCATTTTCACTATCTGCAATAATATTTATTTAAAAATTTCTTTTGGATTATGATCTCGACCCCCTAGGGTTGACTCATACCCAATTTCTTGGATTTTAGTTTTGATTTGGTCCTCCATCAAGTTAATACAAAATTAACGGTTTTCAATGAATAAAACATTTTGCATGCACTTGATGAAAGAGTAAATGAACTCCAAAATTTATGAAATTTAGTCCGAAAGAAGTTAAAGAGGTAGAGATAATAATTGTAAAAAAAAATTGAAGAAAAATCATTGGATCATTATAGTTTTGTCGCTAGCTCACGTAACTTTTCCGGAGCTAGTAGCTCACCTACAGTAATCTCAATATATATATGAGCCGTTTGTTCAAATTATATGAGTCAGCGACAAATAAGTAATGGTCTTATTTTTTAAAAAAAAAAATTAGGATCATAATCTCTACATTTTTAGCTTCTTTATAATCAAATTCCATAGGTTTTGAAGTTTATTTGTCATTTCATCAACTGGATATAAAATAGTGTATTCATGAAAAACTATTAATTTTGTATCTAGTTGATGGAAGGCCAAATCAAACCTAAAACCCAAGAAATTGAATATGAGTGAAACCTTGGGGATCGAGATCATAATCTAAAAGATTTTTTTTTTTAATTATGAGAGATAATCGAAATAGATTGCAACTCAAATAAGTTACGTGAGACGAATGTTCATTTCCATTATTCTCATATACACACACACTTTTGGATCTTTCCAAAAGGATGGGGAATTTTTCCCATTCAAAATTGATCATAGGTTATTTATTTAGAAGATCCATTCAGTTAAATTTGATATATACTATTTAAAGTGGCTAAAAACAAAAAAAGAAAATCAAATTTTGTAAATTTTGTTTGCACTTGCATCAAGTAGCCGTGAAATGAACCATCAAATGTAATAATTTGCATAGATCTACACATTACGGCTTAAAATTGTTGATCCGAATATTTGATGATGAACTAAATACTTAGTAACCTGACCTTGTAAGCTTTCATTAGATTTAGGGCATTCTATATCTTTAAAGCAACTACCTCTCTATTTAAAATCTTCCATTTTGTGCGTACTCGATGGATAGGTAAAAAAAAAGGTTCAACAATTTTTTGTTTAAATTTTTAGGGCACTTTAAATGGTATAGGTCAAATTTAACAGAGTGGATCAATATAACGGATGTGATTTTTCTGAATATCAGTTGGAAGGTTTTAATGCTGGATCCAGGTCTCTCTCTCTCTCTCTCTCTATCTCTCTCTCTCTCTCTCTGTGTGTGTGTGTATCAGTACGAACCTAATAGACACTTTATTATATATCTACTAAGAGGATACTTTGTAAACCTTACAAGATCACGTTCTAATTTCTGATTCTTTGACAAAACATTAGGCTTTTGTGAGTGAGTATGCCGTGCATGGAAGAGATGCTGGCTCTGGAAGCCTTTTAGCGGCATTAGCAGAAGCTGCTTTTCTTATCGGGCTGGAAAAGAACAGGTATTGTCGCTCGTCCCACCATCATAGGGCTATTGAAACCAGTCGTTCCCCATTCTTTATGTGTTTGCAAAATGACAGTAAACTTTTGAAAGCATGTTATAGTGTATGGAGCTTCATTCTGAAGAAGTTAGTCTTACTTTTGGTTTCCTCAGTAATGACTTGTATAAATGACTAAAATTAATATGGTGCCCCATGTATACTACTAACTCATGATTCAGTTTTTATGGATGCTATACCGTAATTTTTCTGGGCCATGCGACCAAAATACAGAACTCAAGGGGGACATTGACCTGACCTGACCTCTTGACTCAAGTCATACCGACTCCGTTTGAGTTCATCTTGATCACATCCAAAATACATCCCAAGATGGAGAGAGGAAAATACATGGGATTCATCCCAAACACCAAATTGTTCCATGTGAAGTGAAGATGATCTGGAGAACCAAACCCTAGCAATTTTGCATTGCACAGTGTGGATATAGAACCTGTACCCCCGAAATCAGAGTGTTTCTTCCCATTGTAGTTTAATGAGAATTACAACAAAAGAAATAGAAAATACAACTCTTGATTTCTAGATTACAGGGGAAGAAAGAGATAACTCTTTCTTTTGTTATCATGGGCTCTCTTGGGCAGTGAGGGAAAATGAATCCTGTCTTCCGTGATCTGAATGCTCGTTGACTTCTCTTGCACCAAGCTCAAGATTTCTCCACAGAGGTAACGCTGTTTTTAGGGAGAAATAGCTGAAAACGCATGAGAACTTCTTCGTTGTTCATCTCTTCCTCTATTTTGTTGCTGGATTCTTCCTCTCATCTCGATAAGGCTATTTCCATTGGAAGCGTAGCTGCTCCCGTATCTCCTCCGTCAGTCTCTCAGTAATCGGAGTATCAAATCCCACATTACGAAAAGTGGGGAGTTAACCGATTCCCCCAAAATTATAAAGAATATGGGGCAGCGCACTGGAGTTTTGGACGCAGGTCGACGTCGCATGTCCTATTCTCTCTATCAATATTTTAATGACATAATCCTTGCACTTTTAAAGAAAAATATATTTTCTAAAAAAGTACATACAAAACAACAATGATATTGCATGAAATGGTGTGTATGATACAATGTCTGACATGCTTCATAACAGAAGTGTTCATGCTTCCTGATAGTCTATATCCTTAATACACATGTACGTATGTATATGTGTGTGTGTACAGACACTCATATATACATGCATGCATACATAAAGAGAGAGAAAATGGAAAATTCACTGGCGGTGAAGTGAGTTACTTCACTAGCGTTGTGGTAGTCTAATAAAATAATTATACGTGGTGCCATTCAAGGTAGTTATGAGGGAGAGAAAAGATTGGATTTAGATTTGTTATCTTAAGTGGCACCACGTGTCATTATTTTATTAAGCTACTCCAATGTAGGAAGTTCCTTCACCGCCAGTGAATTTTCTGTTTTCTCATATATATATTTATATATGTGTGTGTGTGTATTAGTTACATTTTTAATATTAGGGAACTAACAATTTCTTCATCAATAAGGTCATCAGTCAATGATTCTACTTAGTTTCTACTTTTCACCATCATAAGTCATTATTTCTGTTCTATATAATATATATTTATGTTCTGCAAATTACTACTTGTTACTAATATTGCATATATTTTCTTGCTTTCTCATGCAGTGATGCCGTTGAGATGGCCAGCTATGCACCTCTTTTTGTCAATGCCAATGACCGACGGTAAATCCTTTCTTCTTTCTATTGTCGCGTTTTTTTTTTCTATTGAGAATTATTTTCATTGTGAACTCGATCTCTTGTCATCTCATATAATTATAACCTTTTCTTTCATTTCTTTTATCTCCTCGTAAAGAAATTCTACTAATCTCGGACTTTTTTTTCGTTGTGATACAGTTTTAGCCCAGACGCCATTGTGTTCAACTCATGGCAGCATTACGGAACTCCCAGCTACTGGATGCAGCAGTTTTTTAGGGAATCGGCTGGTGCAGTTATCCATCCGACTACTCTTCAGGCTGGCTCCTCGACCTCAGTGGTTGCCTCTGCAATCACTTGGCAGAGTCCAGATAAAAGCAGCAGTTACCTGAAAATAAAGGTTCTTGGGTTATTTGATCATTCATCCAAACCTTGCATTTATACAACAACAACAACTAAGCCATTTATTCCAAGTATTTGGGGTAGGCTACATGAACCAAAAAAGCATCACGCCGGTTCGATTACTTTGATAGTCCTTCTTCATTCATTTTTATCAAGTAATATCTTCTCATTTAAATCTCCAGAATCTATATCTTTTCGTATCACCTCCATCCATATTTTCTTCGGTATTTCTTTCATTCTTTTAACTTGTCTCAAACCTTGCATTTATGCTTAATTAATTTCATCAATTATTTTCGTCGCCACCTTTTGGTATTCTAGTTTCAGCTAGCTAGCCACATAATTAGTATATGGTTAATTGCAGTGAGACCTCCTGTACTACAGGAATAATATAACATATTACCTCTTAAGTTTAAAACTCTCAATCTAGTCTCTGGACTCCTAACGTCATTAGTTAACAGTTTGCTATTCACACCTCCTGTTTAACTTAAACTGCACTTTTTTATGAAATTCTCAAATTACCCTCCTCTCCTTCACCAAGAACTCACCAAAATATGTCCAGAGAAGGGTAATTTAGTAATTTAAATAAGAATGAGAATATCAAATTGTTGACTAACGATATTAGGAGTTTAGAGATTAAACTGAGAGTTTTATACTTAAGGTGTAATAAATTATAGTACCTCTATAATACAGGAGGTTTCACTGCAATTAACTCTTTAGATAAGTTCAATCGAAGGCTGTTTTCTTTTTGGTGATGCAAAGGTTATGCTTTGTGGCATTCAACAATGTTAACTCTCTCGATTTTTTAGCCCTTAGAACAAATATGTTCTTCTCTGTACGTTCATGTTGAACTTCATAAATTTAGTGGTAGATGGAATTTCAATGACTTTTACGCTAATTTCTTTGTACAGGTTGTCAATTTCGGAAGCAATCTTGTTAACATTAAGATCTTGTTGTCCGGACTATCAAATGGCATCACCTCGTTAGGTTCAATCAAAACCATTCTTACTTTCAGACAATTTGATGGACGAGAACTCCTTCAGCATACCAAACAAGGTAACTTACAGTACCCAACTTGAAACTTCGTCTCATGCTTTTGTTGATAAAGTTGCGTCGTCGATTGCTATGTAGGTGGTGCCAGTGCGCAGTATTCTCGCTAATGCAGGATCTGATATGGATGCAGTTATATCTCCACACTCCATAGTATCGTTTGATCTTCTACTCGCCCCGACCGAGTACATATCTTCGATTTAAGCATTATAAGAAGGCAAAGAAATGCATAAACGTAGATTTGAGTGTACATATATAGATTGTACAAGGTCGTTGAAATTTTCGATTGCTTATATTGAAGTTTACGGTTTCAAATATCTTGATTATGGTTTTTATTTTTTATTTTTTTTTGGGATTTTTACATATTTGCCCCGTATTCTTTAAAAATTAGAATCTAGTTCTCCATATCTTTATATTTATAATTTAGTCACCAAAATCCTTTAAGTTATCATAATTTAGTTTTCCAGCTATATTTTTTGTCCAAATTTTCCGTTATACTCCTAAGTTATTTTAATACAATCATCTATTCTCTCTTCCTCCTCTTATTGGGTTCTCTCTCCATTCTTCTCCTCTCTCTTTTTCCTTTTTTTATTAGGTTTCTGAATTATTTCACTTTAGAGATTAACTGGGAGTAAAGAGAGAAAGGAGAAGAATGGAGAAGGAAACCCAATAAGAACAGGAAGAAAAGAGGAAGAGGGAAGGAACGATTAAAGTGAAGTAATTCAGGGGTATAACAGAAAATTCGGATCAAAAATATGACTGGGGGACTAAATTGTGGTAACTTAAAAAATTTGGGGATTAAAGTATAAATATGAAGATTTGGGAGCCTAAATTCTAATTTTTAAAGATGTAAAGGACAAATATGTAAAAATCCCTTATTTTTTACTCTAACTTATCTTCGAAATAATGTAGCCTTTCCATAGGGATGGGGTGCGTGGATGTAATTTTTTTTTTCTATGTTCATTTAATATTTTATCGAGTTAAGTTTCTTGGGTTCTATTATCCAAAATTAAGTCACAAGTTGGTATCTCAAAGCTGATTTGGGATGCGTTTTGAATATTAAATGTTAGGATTTTTGTTCCTGTATCTTTGGCAAATCGTGCTAAAACTAATAATTTTTAATACTCCAAAAATTCAAAAAAAAAAAAAATCCAAAACCTAATAATTTTTAATATGAAAAAACAAAAGTAACTCATAAATTAAATTAAATGTAGCTAAAAATAATCACCTTCTTAGAAGATTTCTGATATGGAGATATGGTCTTGAGAGGGGACAGGAGTGATATCAAGCTAATGGGGAGGAGGTCGATGGCGAGGCCGGTACAAGAGGCTACAATAAGGTCAGTCGGGATTAGCTAGAGTACAACAACTAAGCCTTCTTTATCCCACGTACTTGGGGTAAGTTATATGAATCAAAAGAGAATTACGCCAGATTGATCATACTGATAATCCTTCTCCAATCATTTCTATCGAGTAATATGTCATCATTTAAACATCTAAAATCTATATATTTTCGTATCACCTTCATTATTATTTTCTTTGGTTTTTCTTTTTGCTCTTTTAACTTGTCCTATATTGATGACCTCTCCTCGTCGAACTGGTACATTTGCATGTCTACGGGGCACATGATCAGACCATCGTAAGCGATTTTCTTACATCTTCTCTTCGATG
The DNA here is from genome assembly GCA_036321105.1 of Dracaena cambodiana. Taxonomy (NCBI): domain Eukaryota; kingdom Viridiplantae; phylum Streptophyta; class Magnoliopsida; order Asparagales; family Asparagaceae; genus Dracaena; species Dracaena cambodiana. The sequence goes on from JAYEPQ010000018.1 coordinate 31,494,569, forward strand.
GAGGTGACGCCTACCTTAACGAGAATATCATTACTTTTTACTTTATCTCCTTGTGTTGCCGCACATCTAACAAAATATGTGCATCTCTATTGTACTTATCTTTTGTAAATGGCACTTCTTTATAGCCCAATACTATGTGTCATATAATAAAAGTAGCCTAATAATATTCTTATAAAATTTTCCTTCATGTTTAACAGAATGTTACAGTCGCATAAAACTTCCATTGCACTACTTCATTTTAACTAGCTTGCATCATATGGTTGACATTACCATCGATCTCTCCATCATTTTGAATAATAAAAATCTAAATACCTAAATCGACTACTCATTTATTTCTCTTGTCTATCTAGTGTCACAATATTATAGTTTAAGGTCTGTCGCTTACTAAATTTATATTCCAAAAGCTCTATTATGGATTTACTCAATCTAAAACATTTAGATTCTAATATTTACCTTACTAGCTCCAACTTGACAGGCATATCTGCTCTTATCTCGTCAACTAAGATAATATCATTAGTAAATGACACATACTAAGATATTTCATTCTGAATAGCTCTAATAAGCTCATCCATTACTATAGCTAATAAGAACGGACTCAATGCAGATCCTTAATTTAATCCAATTATGATTGAAAAATCACTTATTAAATTACCACAAGTTCTGATATTGGTCAATACTCTATTATACATGTCCTTAATTATGCCATTATACTTGACAGAAACTCTTTTCTTCATTATTATCCACCAAATCACCTCTCGCAGTATCTTATCATAAGATTTCTCTAAATCAATAAAGACTATATGCAAATATTTATTTCTTTCTCAGAATCATTCTATAAGTTGATGAAATAAATAAATAATTTCTATTGTCAATCACCTCAGCATGAATCCAAATTAGTTCTATGATATTTTAATAGTTTGTCTCAATATTTGTTTAATTACCATTTTCTAAAGTTTTATAGTGTGATACATGAGTTATATTCTACGGTAATTAAAACAACTCTGAATATTATCATTATTCTTATAGAGGTACTAGGATACTCTTCTTTAATTCGTTTGTATCTTCTTAATTTGTCAAATCTTATTAAAAAGTCTGTCAGCAACCTCACAGCCATCTCTTCTAAGTATCTCCATATCTCAATAGAAATCTCATATGGACCAACAAATTTTCTTAATTTCATACTTTTCAAAATCTCTTTTACTTCAGACTATTTAATTCTGTGCATAAAAGTATAATTCATATCTTCACACTGAACAATAAGGTCTCGCAAATCTTGAGTTAAACTATTATTATATAATTTGTCCAAATAAGCTCTCCATCTTTTTTTTAAATCTCTTTATCTTGAACTAGAATCTTCTAATCCTCATTTTTAATGTACTTTATAGTATATAAGTCTTTAGACTTTCTCTCTCTTATTCGAATAATTCCATATATCTAATATTATGTCTCTTTATTGTCCAACTTCTTGTAGATTTGTTTGTATAATTTAGCTTTTGCTTCATACTCATTTACTTCATACTCATTTTCTGTTTCTTAACATCTTCCTTAGCTAGCTTATACATCTCAAATCTTATTCCATCATTATTTTTTTTTCAAATCTCTATAAAAGTTTACTTGATCTTAATATCATTTTTTTACCTTTTTACTCCACAATGATGGGTCCTTACATGGTGAAACACCATCTCTCGACTCACCAAATATACATTTATCTATCTTTTTAATACAACTAGCCATTTTGTCCATATTGCATCATAATTATCATGTTCCTTCCAATCTGCTTCTAGTACTACTCTATCCAAAAAAACTTTTTGATTATCTTCTAAAGCCACCACTTAATTATAGAATATAATTTATACTTAATCTTTCTCTCCTTTTAATGTTAATATCAAAACTAAGAGTTTATATTGAGTTATTACACTCTTATCTAGCATTATTTTATAATTGATACAACTACTTTTATCTACCCTCCTAATTAAAAAGAAATCTATTTGGTTCGCACTCGATCCACTTTTAAAAGTAATCAAGTGAGAAACTCTCATTTTAAACCAAGTACTCGCAAGAATCAAATCATACGATAGTTACCTGCTTTATTTTTTTTCCAAAACTAAATCCTCTATATACACTATTAAACCCATTATGACTAGTTCCTACATACCCATTGAGGTTATCACCAATAAAAGGTTTTCTCTAATGGGTGTTCCATGTACCGTTTCACCTAGATACTCCCAAAATTAATGTTTAATAGATTCATCAAGTTCTATTTGTGGTGCATATACATTAATATCATTAACCATCTCTCTATCTAAAATAAGTTTAATTAATAAAATTTTATCACTCTTTCTCTTAATCCCCACGATATTCCCAAGTAATTGTTTATCTATGATTACATCTATCGCATTACAATTTCTATCCCTGCCCATTTATCAAATTTTACAATCTCAAAACTCTATAACTTTAATTTTCTTACATATCTACTTAGTTTTCTGCACACATAAAATATTAACCTTCCTTCTAATCATAGCATCAAATAATTCTGCTAATCTACTTGTAAGGAAACTTATATTTCATGAGTCTAACCGAATTCTATGTTCATGAGCTAACTTCTTTACTCTCAATTATTGATTAAGGTATGTGAACCCTCTTATATTTGATACCATATCCAGGTGCCGACATGGCATGTGCTTATGAGAAACGATCTAACAACTCTCATACATTTTTCACTGCATCCGAACTTCGATATAGCATGTTGTTCAATACGAACTCTGACAAAATTCATTTTTTAGTTCATGTCATATTATGTGACAATGTTTTATGTTCATTGTCATAGGCTACCACAACCTCCTCCTTTATCCTGGCTTTTGGAACAGACAGAGAAATGATAAAATTTTAAACATAACACTAAGGGTGTGTTTGTTTGCATAGAAGTAGAATGGAAGTAGTGGAAATAAAGCTACTTTCACTACTTCACTTGTTTGTTTGGCCAAGAAGAGAATTGAAAGTTATTTCCACTAGGATGATGTGGGTCCTATGTGGCATCCCAACTTCCCATTTTCACTTCCCTTCATTTTTGAGTGGAAATACTCTTGAAACTCAAAAAATAAGATAATATATTATTTTTTATTAGTTTCTCATTATTACCTTTCAATTCTACTCAATTAACAATATATTAGTATTATTTTTTATTTAATTTGATAATAAAATAATATTTTTTATATTTCACTTCTTACTTCTAAAAGTGAGTTTACAAACACTTGAACTCTATTGAACAATTCTCTTCCTAACCTTCCATTTTCGAAGTTACTTCTAATTTTCTGATCTACTTCTCTCACTTCTAAGAGCTAAACAGGGCCTAATTGTCACATGCTTACCATAATATTTTTTGTTTTATTTTTGGTTTTAGTTTTTATTAAAAAAAAAAAAAATAAGAGCAACATGACAGAATATAATACTTTGTATGTGGGGAAAATCTAATCTTATAATTTTATGGAATAGAGGTAGAAAACAAAATTAAAGTTGGTGAGTGCATTTAGAATTTCGCTATTTTGAAATAGCTTTCAAATTTTTGTCCACAAATCCCATGGCAATCTTATAATTCTATAGAATGTATTTAGAAAACAAAAATAAAATTGATGAGTGCATTTAGAATTTTTCTATTTTGAAATAACTTTTAAATTTTTATGCACATAATCCACGACAAGACTACATAAAGAGAGTTGCGGGATGCCCCCATACTTTTCCATACTTTTCCTACCCCAATTTCTCAGTGGGCCCATACTTTTCCATACTTTTCCTACCCCAATTTCTCAGTGAGTCCAAGGAAATTTTAAATCTTGCCCAACTTTCTTAGTGAGTCCTAAGTTTTTTCATTTCTGTAACCATCAATTCAATCTGTGAGTGGGAAAATATGGCTCACTAAGAAAAAAATAGGGCTCACTAAGAAAAAAGTGGGACTCACTAGCAGATTCTATCTCACTAAAATCGCGATCGCCCTCTCTCTCTATCTTCTCATGCTCCGGTTTCCTTTCTCTTTCTTCAACTTCTTTCATCCAGATCGCCCCGCTATTTCCAGCCCCATTATCCGCCGCGAAGAGCAGTCCACCAAGAAGATGTCGTTTACTCCGCAGATATAATTTGTGAAGCTGTAGGCATGGGCTGCTAATGAATCTTGTGGTGAAGCTCTTAAAGATTCAGTGAAAATTGTAAGAGGATAGATTTGATGCAATTATGATTTTTCTGCCCGCTCGTGCATCATGAAAAACAGTCCATTCCTTACAGTGGATTCCCTCTATAGAGAACCTATAGGAATTTATTGGCCAGGTTGGCAATCCCGGCCAGTAAGTGGATTGGACGGAGCAAGCCCCCGGCCAAATGAGGATTACACCGGGGTTACAGTCCTGGATAGTGTTTAAGACTATTTGTTCGCAAATAAAATCAGCTCAGTAATTCAACCCCGACCAAATACAACCACTGGTCGGAATCTTCATCCCCACCAGTTGTTGAACAAGTCGGGGTGTGCTCTCTGACCAGTGTTCTCGTTCTCACAAGTCGGGGTGTACTCTCTCTTATTCGAATAATTCTATATATCTAATATTATGTCTCTTTATTGTCCAACTTCTTGTAGATTTGTTTGTATAATTTAGCTTTTGCTTCATACTCATTTTATGTTTCTTAACATCTTCCTTAGCTAGCTTATACATCTTAAACCTTATTCCGTCGTTATTTTTTTTTTTCAAATCTCTATAAAAGTTTACTTGATCTTAATATTATTTTTTTATCTTTTTATTCCACCATGATGTGTCCTTACATGGTGAAACACCATCTTTCGACTCACCAAATATACATTTATCTATCATTTTAATACAACTAGCCATTTTGTCCATATTGCATCGTAATTATCATGGTCCTTCCAATCTACTTCTAGAACTACTTTATCTGAAAAAACTTTTTGATTATCTTCTAAAGCCACCACTTAATTATAGAATCTAATTTATACTTAATTTTTCTCTCCTTTTAATGTGAATATATAAAACTAAGAGTTTATATTGAGTTATTACACTCTCATCTAGCATTATTTTACAATCGATACAACTAGTTTTATCTACCCTCCTAATTAAAAAGAAATCTATTTGGTTCGCACTCGATCCACTTTTAAAAGTAATCAAGTGAGAAACTCTCATTTTAAACCAAGTACTCGCAAGAATCAAATCATACGACAAAATAAAATATAGAATTTGGTTACCTGCTTTATTTTTTTTCCAAAACTAAATCCTCTATATACACTATTAAACCCATTATGACTAGTTCCTACATACCCATTGAGGTCATCACCAATAAAAGGTTTTTCTCTAATGGGTGTTCCATGTACCATTTCACCTAGATACTCCCAAAATTAATTTTTAATAGATTCATCAAGTTCTATTTGTGGTGCATATACATTAATGTCATTAACCATCTCTCTATTTAAAATAAGTTTAATTAATAAAATTTTATCACTCTTTCTCTTAATCCCCACGATATTCCCAAGTAATTGTTTATCTATGATTACATCTATCGCATTACAATTTCTATCCCTGCCCATTTATCAAAGTTTACAATTTCAAAACTCTATAACTTTAATTTTCTTACATATCTACTTAGTTTTCTGCACGCACAAAATATTAACCTTCCTTCTAATCATAGCATCAAATAATTCTGCTAATCTACTTGTAAGGAAACTTATATTTCATGAGTCTAACCGAATTCTATATTCATGAGCTAACTTCTTTACTCTCAACTATTGATTAAGGTATGTGAACCCTCTTATATTTGATATCATATCTAGGTGCCGACATGGCGCGCGCTTATAATTAACGATCTAGCAACTCTCATACATTTTTCACTGCATCCGAACTTCGATATAGTGTGTTGTTCAATACGAACTCTAACAAAATTCATTTTTTAGCTCATGTCATATTATGTGACAATGTTTTATGTTCATTATCATAGGCTACCACAACCTCCTCCTTTAGAAATGATAAAATTTTAAACATAACACTAAGGGTGTGTTTGTTTGCATAGAAGTAGAATGGAAGTAGTGGAAATAAATCTACTTTCACTACTTCACATGTTTGTTTGGCCAAGAAGAGAATTGGAAGTTATTTCCACTAGAATGATGTGGGTCCTATGTAGCATCCCAACTTCCCATTTTCTCTTCCCTTCATTTTTGAGTGGAAATGCTCTTGAAACTCAAAGAATAAGATAATATATTATTTTTTATTAGTTTCTCATTATTACCTTTCAATTCTACTCCATTAACAAATATATTAGTATTATTTTTTATTTAATTTGATAATAAAATAATATTTTTTATATTTCACTTCTTACTTCCAAAAGTGAGTTTACAAACACTTGAACTCTATTGAACAATTATCTTCCTAACCTTCCATTTTCGAAGTTACTTCTAATTTTCTTATTTACTTCTCTCACTTCTAAGAGCTAAACAGGGCCTAATTGTCACATGCTTACCATAATATTTTTTGTTTTATTTTTGGTTTTAGTTTTTATTAAAAAAAAAAATAAGAGCAACATGACAGAATATAATACTTTGTATGTGGGGAAAATCTAATCTTATAATTTTATGGAATAGAGGTAGAAAACAAAATTAAAGTTGGTGAGTGCATTTAGAATTTCGCTATTTTGAAATAGCTTTCAAATTTTTGTCCACAAATCCCATGGCAATCTTATAATTCTATAGAATGTATTTAGAAAACAAAAATAAAATTGATGAGTGCATTTAGAATTTTGCTATTTTGAAATAACTTTTAAATTTTTATGCACATAATCCACGACAAGACTACATAAAGAGAGTTGCGAGATGCCCCCATACTTTTCCATACTTTTCCTACCCCAATTTCTCAGTGGGCCCATACTTTTCCATACTTTTCCTACCCCAATTTCTCAGTGAATCCAAGGAAATTTTAAATCTTGCCCGGAAATTTTAAATCTTGCCCAACTTTCTTAGTGAGTCCTAAGTTTTTCCATTTCTGTAACCATCAATTCAATCTGTGAGTGGGAAAATAGGGCTCACTAAGAAAAAAATAGGGCTCACTAAGAAAAAAGTGGGACTCACTAACAGATTCTATCTCACTAAAATCGCGATCACCCTCTCTCTCTATCTTCTCATGCTCCGGTTTCCTTTCTCTTTCTTCAACTTCTTTCATCCAGATCGCCCCGCTATTTCCAGCCCCATTATCCACCGCGAAGAGCAGTCCACCAAGAAGATGTCGTTTACTCCACAGATATAATTTGTGAAGCTGTAGGCATGGGCTGCTAATGAATCTTGTGGTGAAGCTCTTAAAGATTCAGTGAAAATTGTAAGAGGATAGATTTGATGCAATTAGGATTTTTCTGCCCGCTCGTGCATCATGAAAAACAGTCCATTCCTTACAGTGGATTCCCTCTATAGAGAACCTATAGGAATTTATTGGCCAGGTTGGCAATCCCGGCCAGTAAGTGGATTGGACGGAGCAAGCCCCCCGGCCAAATGAGGATTACACCGGGGTTACTGTCCCGGCCAGTGTTTAAGACTATTTGTTCGTAAATAAAATCAGCTCGGTAATTCAATCCCGACCAAATACAACCACTGGTCGGAATCTTTATCCCCACCAGTTGTTGAACAAGTCGGGGTGTGCTCTCTGACCAGTGTTCTCGTTCTCACAGGCATATGGGACGTGCGACTATTCTGAATATAATTAAAAATTTGGATATAATATTCTTAATTTATAGTTAAATTATGCTTCATATTGAGTCCAAAAACACTTTAAACATACCTCTAAATAATGAGATTCATCCATTTTTGCCAAAGTTATAACTTTATTCTCCATTTTCTTCAATCTCTTCTCGACTCTCAAATAGAGAGATATCTGCACTCGATTTGCAAAAAGAAAGAAACAAAAAAAAACTTAAACAAGCCCTAACAATCTCATGCAAGTAATGAGAATCAAATTTTGGATGGGATTTAAGGTTTGAAGCAATTTTTTTTCTTTTGGACTTCACTCGCGTTTGGTTTTAGAAGGGAAGAAGAATGATTTGGGCCTCACTAAGAAAAAAAGGATAATGAAATGGAGGTAAGGAGCTCACTGAGAAAAAAAGTTAATAAAATAGAGGGAACGAGGCTTACTAAGAAATGAATTAAGGACTGTTTGGTCCAAAAATAAAAATGGCAAACTTGTAAATAAAACACGTTAAAGGACTTAAAGAAAAGTATAGGGGGAGTTGCTAGATGTGCCCCATACTTGTCCTAGTGAGCTACATGTAAATGACTCACTTTATTTACAAGTTTGTCATTTATAAATCTGGACGAAATTGTCCTTAAATTTTTCTTAGTGTGCCTCAGTATCTCTTTTTCCTCTTCCCGTTTCTCTCAGTGAGTCCCAATTTCTTAAACTCCCTCTCGTGCGAGCGCTCCAGGAAAAAAAAACGAAAAAAGAGGAAGAGAAAGAAACGACTCCAAAGCTCTAAATTTTAGAGTCAATAAACACTCTAAGTTGAAGGATAAGTGAAAATGATGATTTTTAAAGATTTTGAAAAAATATATTTTTTTTTATCTCAGTGGCCGGGGTTACAGCACCGACATAGAGACCTACTAGTCGAGACTATAACCCAGCCTATTTATTTAATTGGTCGGTTTTCCCACCACGACGAGGGATAATTTTGCTATTTTGAATTTGAGCAGATCGTACTAGACAGGAATTATTTTAAACCCTAAATCCTATCACTATTGAGCAATATAGAAGTTCAAAATTAGAATGAGAGGAAGAAAATAGGAAAAATATCTTTGCGGCATGGCTCAATGTCGCGTCGTCGCATCTTCTTCTTCACGGCACTAGGCGCGCTAACAGAGACAGGACCGAACGTCGCTAAAAAGAGAGGAAGAAAGAAGAACAAATTGAAGAGAGCGAATGAAACGAAGAAGAGAGTGGGAATGAAGGAGAAGGGAGAGAAGGGATAATTGGAGAACTTAATTTCCTAGTGAGCTCAATTTTCTCTTAGTGAGCACCATTTTTCCCTCTCAAATGGTTTGGGGGAGGCAAAACTGTAAAAATTACGGCATTCACTAAGAAAAAAAGGACTGATTTAAAAATATCCTGAGCTCACTAGAACAAGTATGGGCGCATCTAGCAACTCCTAAGTAGGGGACGTGTCTAGAAATTTCCTTACATAAAATACTCCTGAACAAGTCCAAACTTCAGGACGACAAAACCAAAAAAATAAAAAAATAAAAAAGGGGTATTTACTGGTTTGTCCCTCAAAATCTTTAAATATTATGATTTTACCCCCAAATCTTCATATTTATAATTTTGCCCCTCAAATCTCATAAGTTACAACAATTTTGCCTCCTCTCCAACTTTCCCAAACACAGTTAATTTTTTGACCATTTTACCCCTCATTTCCTCTCTTATTTTCCTCCTCTTATTCTTCTCTCTTCCTCCTTTCTTCTTATTTTCTTCATTATTTCTCCTCTCTTCCTCCTCTTTTCTTCTTCTCTTTTCCTCCTCTCTTCTCATTTTCTTCATTTTTTTTTTTTACTCTTTCATGTTCATATTTTCCTCCTCTCTTCTTATTTTCTTCTCTTTTTTTACTTGAGATAATTGATTTGGTGAACTAGAGGAAAAATGCATGACATGAAAGAGTAAAAAAATGAAGAAAATGAGAAGAGAGGAGGAAAAGAGAAGGAGAAGAGATGAGGAAGAGAGGAGAAATAATGAAGAAAATAAGAAGAAAGGAGGAAGAGAGAAGAAGAGGAGGAGGAAAATAAGAGAGGAAATGAGGAGTAAAATGGTCAAAAAATTAACTGTGTTTGGGAAAGTTAGAGAGGGGGCAAAATTGTTGTAACTTATGAGATTTGGAAGGCAAAATTATAAATATGAAGATTTGGAGGGTAAAATCATAATATTTAAAGATGTTAGGGGCAAACCAGTAAATACCCCAATAAAAAATAATAATAATAATAATAAAGAAAAAAAAAAAAACAAAGGTAGAACAGCACCACCGACATTCAACTCTCCTCCGAAACCCCCTCCCCATCCAACGCCACCAACAACGCAACCCACATTCCTCAATTAGAAACCCTAACAAGCCCACTACACGAAAATCAAACCAAAAAAATATAAAAATAATTAAAAAAAAGGGAACTTTTTTGCTCTGATCCTCCATTGGGTGGGGCCCGTCGGAGTCAATGGAGGAATCGGAGCCCCTGCTGAGGCTCCCGCGGCCGCCGCCGGTGAGTGTTAGGGCGGCGCTGCAGGTGGAGGAGAGGCAGTACGAGTACTGGGGGGGCTATTCCAAGCCCGTAGTAGCCCTCGATCTCGCCTGGAACCTCGCCTTCGTCCTCCTCTCCGCCGCCGTCCTCCTCTCCACCTCCAAGGAGCGCCCCTCCACCCCGATCCGGGCGTGGGTTGTCGGCTACGCCGCGCTGTGCCTGGTCCACGTCGGGTTCGTTTGGTTCGAGTACAAGAAGAGAATAAGGAGGGGCCAATCGGAGGAAGAGAGCCGAGAATGCAGGTGATTCTTGATGACCCAATTTGATTATACATTGAAATTTGGTTGGTAAATTGAATAATAATACTATAATTATCGTGTTAGATAGAAATGTGCTAGTTCTAATGTTGAGAAGGTGATGGCTTTTGATATAAAGAGCAATCTTGTCGGTCATTAGTTAAAGAAGTTCGTTCGTTACACTATAAACAACAATTGATGTCCTTCCTCTAGCTAGGCTGAGTGGAATTATACATTTTTAGTGTTCTGTACTCTTTTTGGGGAAACGATTGGTAGCAAGTTTTCCTTCTGCTTAACTTGGACAAGCATATTCGGAAACACTACACTGAAAAAAATAAGCCTTATCCAAGCAATTGTAGTCAAGTTAAATCTACTAACTTGCATTTCTTTTTTTTTTTTTAGCAAAAATGTTGGGTTGTAACCTCCCGCGTTCCATTGAAATCACTTAATAGCACCTGCTATAAATATATTTTATATCATATCCCCCCCTATGGAGAGGTATAAAGGTACATATTATGGAAAGAAAAACATAAAACATGCACTGATCGCTAGCCTGGTCATTGGGGTAGTCAACTCCTAGTGGTGGAAAGAAAAACATAAAACTTGCCTTTTCTTATCATCCTCTTTATTAACCAAATGTTGATTAGGTTGGTTCTGGAGATAATTCTTTTCCCCATAGTTATTTGCACTTCGAATGATGACAAACTCCTAGATGTGTCTCTTTTGAAACTGTATAATGGTCTTCGTTCCTTTTCGGAGTCTCCTTTTGTGCTTTGAGGAGCACCCTGGTGCATATCGTGTAGATTGAATAAATTTCTGAATAAGGTAATAAGATGAGAAAATAATATATTGTGATTCATTCTCTTGTTTCCCCTATTGTGTTATAGTCATAAGCCTAGGGCAATTCTTTTGAAATTGGTACAAGAGTGTAGTGTACATATGGTAAGTTGTTTTATCTAATTTGTTATACCTAATGTTTGGTCATGTGCAATGTAAGTCTGCAAATGCACCAGTTCGATAAGAGGAGTTTATCAATGTAGAACAAGTTGAAAGAATGAAGGGAAGACCGAAGAAAATATGGATAGAGGTGATCCAAAAAGATATGGATTCTAGAGGTTTAAATGAGGAGATATTACTTGATAAAAATGAATGGAGAAGGACTATCAAAGTGATCGATCCGGCGTGATTCTCTTTTTGGTTCGTGTAGCCTACCCCAAATACTTGGTATAAAAGGCTTAGTCGTTGTTGTTGTTGTGATAGCTTATTTTGAAAGGATATTACATGAATGGAAATGAGAGTTTAATCAATGATATGCAATGCTTATCCACCACAACAATTCTCGTGTTTGGTGAAATTCTCTATCTGAGTCATTGTCAATATATATAACCAGGCATTTATTAGCCAACTCAAATAGAATGAAGCCTGCCTTAGCCAAGAAAAAGATGGCATTGCAGTAAGTGTACTTGCAATAGAACCCTCCCTTCAAAGTGTTATCATTCTTCCATTTTCATTTCATCTTTTGCAACCTTAACTCCTTCCAAACAATGTTCCTACTTTCTTGAAATCCAAAGGTTCATTTCTTTACATGTTGTACATGAAAACAAGCCCTCATTTTACAGAGTCACATGTAGAATAGCATATTAAGGGAATGTTTTTACCTCTCACTTATATTCGCTGAAACAGATCCATTTACAATGACAATGTATCGACCTGTGAAAAATTCCACCTCGGGGATTATAGTAGGGTTCTTATTTTCTTCCTTCAATTTTCAAATAGATGTCACTCCCTTCTATTATTCTCTGTTGGCAGTTCACTCTTAGTCTTCATTCTTAGTCTAATCGTCATGATGTGTGCTGGTCGTCCATGTATCTTTGCTAGAAGGCTTGTTATTTAAAAGGGAACTGGAGAAGCTTCTAGCTGAAGGTGATTTTATTACGGTAGCTTTGCTCATTCATCATAGCTTAATGTTGCACTCATCAAAAGTGCAGAGAATCTGGTTTTTTCCTTTTATATTCCAATCCATTCTCTCGTTCTGAGAACTGACAAGGTCTGTGATTTGCTTAGAGGGACTTATGGTACTACATCTGTCCCCAGATTGTAGGCAAACTTGGAGGTTAAGCTTCAGTTCACATGTGAAAGTGCTTCGAATGATGCCTACAGGTACATAGTGATGGAGCCTGGCATGTATATATGCTGGGCCGAGTGTTCATTTACTCCTTTATTTTTCTTATACTAAATAGAGCATAGGTATGGGGAGCAATCGCCTTAAGTGTGGCTCTCAAAGGCATATGCTTGTGATTAACCTCATACAGTCTCTATTGCTGTACATGTGCATGCTCTTGCACATTGAATGCCTTTTCTTTTGCCATCTCAGTTTGCTTTGAAATTTAGATTTTTCCAATGAGACTAATTGGATAATGCTGGCTTCCTGAGTTTTTTTTAAAATTTCTTTTTTTAAATGGGTATATCAATAACACACATCAATAACTTGCCTATCTCACTGCTACTACTTTGCTAATCTTTTAACTTAATTGTGTCTGTACTTCATCCTTTTGAATTGATTTAAAGGACTTGCAGCATAAATAAGCCAAAAAAGGCAATAGTTGTAACACTAGGATTTGTTTGCTTATTTCAATAACAATGTGATGCATGTTACAAGATAGTTGTGGCCGTTGAGAGGGTCCAAGTTCATGATATTAATACACCCAATTGCAGAAGAGGTTCTTCATCAATATTACCTAGGAGAACAATTCCCAAGACTATACCATTGGACCATTTCTAAGTATGAGCATTACATTTAGTGAAAAATTTCAAGTAATACTTTAGCCTAAATGGGGCATCAATTATTTACCTTCAACATTATGTCTGTTCTTGCCTAAATTAAATTCTTCTTTTTTTTTTTGTTTGGCTTGTTCAAGCCATTATTTATAGCATTATTTTCGAATTTATTGGCTGAACTTCTACCAGAGTACACTTTTTGCATGCGTGCATGCCTGTCAGTGCATGTGTGTGTTGATTCAAGGAGCATATACTGTATAAACCAAGTTAATCTACACCTTGCATTCTTGTTGTCTTATACACAATGTATATAATCAAAATCATAGTTTCTTTAAAGTGTGGAGTTGACCATACACATGAAAGTTATCCTGGCTCAAGAAGAAATCTTTACTGATCAGGAAAATTAACGTAAAAGAAATCGCTCAAGTAGTAATTCTCGCCGAGTCCGAAGTCGATCCATAGGGATTGGAGTTATTTGAGTTAATACAAGAAAAGTAATGGTGAGTGAGATAACAACAGTTTAAATAAACGTTGGTCAAAAATTGGGAGAAAGTATTGGCTGAGACGAGAATATAGTTCATTCTCTTGGTTTGCTTAATCTCGAATCTGTCTTAGTTAAGACTGATTATATGGCCTAACCTAGCAAGAAGATATGTTCATGAAATTCAATATAGGTTTTAATTATATATCTTATCATTAAGTTATCTTCAGAAATTATAACACTTATGACCTAATTAAATATTAATCTAAGCGTAACCTATACATAAGTTGCTTGAATCTTCAAACCTAAGCTTATATGTGTGTGCGTGCGTGCACGCGCGCGTGTCAATGGAATATAAAAAATAAAGTAAAACCCATACCCTTAATCATAGATTATCAAAGTATCCAATTTCATAATAAATCCAAAAGATATAAAAACTCATAATGAAGATAATAACAATTAAATTCATAAAAGAGAAGTTTAAGTCAAACCAATTAGAGAACTAGATGTGTCTCGTCATTGCATTACAATAGTAGATTAGTTGCTCATAACTTTGAAAGAAATGTTCATGGTTTCGATTGAATTCATCAAGAATCTCTTTATGAAACTCTCACAAAAGAATCTCATAATGTCACTTGAAAATAGTTAAAGAAGAAGAAAACTAAATCCTAAAAAAGATTTTAATGTATTCTCCAATAATAATAGATTGGAAAATGACAAAATGTATTACTGTATACCAGTGCAAGAAACTTATGCTAGCTGTTAGCGAAAAATCAGTTGTCACATTATTTTTGAACCTTTTTATTGTGTTCTCTACCTGCATAAGTTCTTTAGGATGGATTCTAGCCCTACTACTAGTGGATAGTGGATGTAATATGTTGTATTCACCAAATGATCAAATGGCCTAAATCAAAACTCAAAATCTAGAAATTGGATATGAGTGAAGTGCTACGGGGTTGAGGTCATAATCAAAAATAATTTGGAAAAAAATATTGGAAATAGTGGAAATGGAAATACAAGGAACTTATGTTAGTTAATCAACTTATTTCTATTATGCCCACACACATACACACACACACATACAAATACATATGATTTACATCTCTTCTATTGTAAGTTCTCCTAGGTTAGGAATCTTTAAAAAACAAGTCCTGTTCATAAAAACTTTAGCCAACTTGAATCAATGACCAAAGAAAATGCTCAAAATTCAATAGTCCCCGGGCCTGGTGTCTTATAGAAGGCACCAGTGGCCTATGCAAGAACTTTCAGAAGCAGAAAGTTGATCTTTGGAAAATCCAGCAGGCACTAGTATTACTATCCAGGCTTCAGTGTCTTTTGCAGTGGAAACTAAGAATCGCTTTCTGGAAAATCGGCCAGACACCAGTTGCGGCACTCATGTCTCTTCATGCTCCAGGCACATTGGTTTGGTGGGGGCACTGGTGTTCTTGGGGAACTTGATTCATTTTGGTACTTTCCATGCTTTGTTTGATATTCAATTTGCAGCGTAACTTAGCCATAATATGAATACTTGCAAAACACAATAAAAACTTGTATTATAATCGTCATTTTAGCTCAATGCACGAATAATTCTATTAGATCCAAATATAGTAATATACTTTATATAAATGTTGTAGAATATAAACTTGGTAGACGAGGGAATGTGGTATAAAATTTGCAATATTGGAGTCTAATGATTAACCCTATGAAATTTCATCTTTTTATGTTATATCGGCCTAGTTCTGCATGGACACAAACTGTACTGTACTTCAACAAGTAAAATTGCAGATATAGAAAATAAATAATTTTCTTATTGTATACAACCTCTAGGATTTTGATTCTTTATTCTAAACAGTACTTGAGTTAAAAATGAATAATTTGATTATCTTACATTCAGGGCTGTGAAGAAATTGGAGTCCCTTAATGCAATGATTTCATTCGTTTGGTGGATACTTGGATTCTACTGGATAGTTGTTGGTGGGCAAACACTTTTACAAGATGCTCCTCGTCTCTACTGGTAACTCTTCAACTCTTGGACAACTTTTCCTTCTTTTAGATATTTATACAATGATTAATTCATAAAACCAATCGCGATATGATTATAGACAGTGAAACCAGTTTAACATATGCAAGTAAAAGATAAATTGGATCCTTTAGAAAGGAAACTTGCACTATTTGTCGGAACCTCTTGAAGCCAAGGTGTCAGGGAGATCAGTACTAATGCCGGAATAAGTAAGACGCATGTCAGGTTCCAGGGCAACTTATAGAGCTATAGAACATCAAAAGAGACAGTAACAGTAGTATGGGATAATGTTAGGTGTGAATTTTTTGCATGTGTAGCATGTTTGTTTCCTAGTTATAAGATAAAATAAAATGAAAAGTAACGTGGCTAGGACGTTGGCAATGGAGTTGTGACTAGTATAAGAACAACTAGAGGATAGAGGGTTTTGTTCCTTACCTCCAGGGTCTAATAAGGATCATTGTTGATTGCTATTCTTTGCATTAGTTCTTAGTGAACTTACTAAGCATATTTAGGATGAGGCCCCATGGTATATTTTCTGCGTCCATAATATTATATTACTTGTTGGGACCTGAGCAAGGATAATTCCAAACATAAAAATGTGGAGAGAAGCTTTAGATTCAAAAAAGTTTTGTAAATTAACCGGTCAAAAATAAAATAATATGAAATATAATATTAGTTAATTACAAAAGGAACCAGTTTTCATGATTCTTTCTTCATGTTGGAGATAATATACCCAGGACCAAAGATTTCATTATTTAGGATAAGTTATTAATCATGTTAGTCAGATTAAGGAGGGACTTCATTCATGAAATCAGGATGCTGAAGTTGGTGACGTTCTTCTGGACTACATAGTGAGCAGATTACCTATGAAGTTGAAGGGAAACTTCTATAAAAACCTCCAGGTGGCCTACCATTCTTTCTGGATGAGCGAGGAAGATAGATGTCCAAATAGGAATCTAGGTGAATAGAAAATGTTGAAATGAGTGAGTTATATGGTAAAAGATAGGAAAGAAATGTGTATTTTTGTTGCAAGTTAGATTGTGCTTCCCATTGAGGATCAGATAGAAGAGGATCACTTGAGATGGTTTGGATGTGTGGAGTTGGACGAACTGTTTATTCATGAGCAACACTATTAAAGAGAGTAATTAAAAGAGCCGATACAACATGGGTAGACCAAATTCAATATTGATTTAGGCAGTAAAGAAACATATGATGGTTAGCATTAGAACTAGGAAGAGGTCTTAATCTAGATGAAAATATAAAGGATTCATATAGTGAAGCCCCAAAATCTGGAATTTAGGCTTTGTTGTTTTTGTTGTAATCAATCTACCTTGTCTGATGCTTTTAAATGTCACCAAGTTCTTACTTAAATTCTGGAAGTATCTGGAATTTCGGCTTTGTTGTTTTTGTTGTAATCAATCTACCTTGTCTGATGCTTTTAAACGTGACCAAGTTCTTACTTAAATTCTGGAAGTAGTTCTTGTTTGCTGAGATCCTAATGGTAATGAATAGTTTAAATGGTTAAAAGAATTTATGACATTGATTTATGAAAAATCAAATGTCCAACCACTTTTTTCGTCCCATCAGCAGAGAGGCATAGAAGGTTCTTCTAGAGTATAATGCAGGTGTATTTTACACATAACAATCTCCTTGAAGGCACAAGTTGTTTTGATTGATGTGTTCGGATCTTTCTCCATGATGGCTTTTTTATTGATTTGACAACTGGATCTCTCTCTAAATGGAAAAGCGGTGCTCAGATCAGGAGTAACTACTAGTGATTAGGAAAGGGGGGAAGGACATAAAAAAGATGTGGATGCTACATGCAATCAATTAATTCTTAATGATAGAGAAGAAAAATAGTGCATGGACCTTATTCGAGCTTAGGATCAACTTCCCCATAAGCAAGGAGTATGCTTGCATGGTCTGACGAGAACACTGAAAAACAAAATTCTGCTCTAAGTAAGATAGTTCTTATCAGGATGCTGTTGACGAGATCACAGAAACAACAAAATTCTGCTCTAAGTAAGATAGTTCTTATCAGGATGTTGTTGCGCTCAACTTATGCCTGGATTGCAAGAAGTCGACCCGAAGCAAGTGCGACTAAGAATGCATGCTCCACATCATGGCTTTTGAATCTGTCACCATTCTTTGGTTCAGCATGGTCTAATCCATTACTTTGGAGTCTCATGCACATATCTAAATCACAAACATATTCTCTGCTTGCTTACTGATGGTTTCAAATTTGGAGCTATTGTCTTTTTTGTACATAGTGATTTAATTGTATAAATAATATAGTAGCCATAGTACACATGCCTAATTCATGGTTTCAACCTTTTCCCCTTTTTATTTGAAAGTACAAAATAATTCATGTTTTCAAACTTTCCCCTTTTTTATTTGAATGTACTAAATAATTCAACGGCTTCAACCTTTTCCCCTTTTTATTTCAAAGTACTAAATTTCTAAATTGACCTGCAGGTTAGCTGTTGTATTTCTAGCTTTTGATGTCTTCTTTGCTATATTCTGCATCTTGCTGGCATGTGTCATTGGCGTAGCTTTATGCTGTTGCTTGCCATGCATTATAGCAATTCTATATGCTGTCGCGGGCCATGAAGGTGCATCTGATGCTGACCTCAGCGTGCTTCCCAAGTTTCGATTCCGTCCAGCTACCCGATCACAGGAATTTGATCCACGAAAGGAACAAGCAGTTGCAATAACAATTATGGAGGCTGATCCCATGGATGAGCTTGAACTTCCTCCAGAGGATTCGGTAAAATTTTCTTACAGATCTAAAAAAGCATTTAAAGGAAATTTGCATCCACATAATTTATTTATTTTTTTCACTTCTTTCTGATGCTTATGGTAAATGCTGTTCTGCATAGAACTCATACTATTTAGTAGCTACAGTGAAGAAATGTTGACATTTTTTGAATGTAATAAAAGTAATCAATGGTGTCTGCTCACGGACTCGGCCATACTAACATGGCCACAGGCCATCATGTTGCAAATTCTGAAAAAAAGACTCGGAACATGTGTGTCCAACATGCATAGCCAGCTCATGTCCTACTTGACATGGCTTCAGGATAGAAGTGCCTGGTCTATCTTGGTGTGCTAATGCATTTTTTGCATGCCTTTTCATACAGAATTCAGTTTTTCTATATGACTCAAACTGAATACATGATTAAAGTACAATGTGCTACTTACCTCGCCATATTAATGCTACCTAAAAATATGTCTTCAGGATATTGTCAACTGATAAGTGATAACTGGATGAAACTGATGAGTTGTATCCTTAGTGTAGTTTCCATAGAGACTGCACCGCAGTATCAATTGTAGAAGTTGAAGCCATATACAGAATTGGGAAGTTTGTTGACCATAAAAAAGAATTATATTGGGAATATATATAATTTTAGGAGGAAAAAAATTCACTAAACCCTCTCAACTTCTCGCTAAAACTGCAATCTCCTGTAACTTCACAATAAACCTTCACATTTTTTTTTTTTTTTTCTTTCACGACCATCCCCTTTTTCATTAGCAGGCATTATTGTCATCCCCTACTATCTTTACTTTATTAATGATAGTTCAATATATAATAAAATTGTTATCAATACTAGTTTAACCTTAAACTAATAAACAAATTACCACCCTATCTAATTTAGAATTAGGTGCAACAAAACCGGGTCATACTCATTTCTTCCTCTCCTTTACTCGCATCATCGTTTCCTTCCATCTATTGATCCTAGTCCTAACCTAATCTATCATCATATATCATCCTCCTATTAATATGTAATGTCTACCCTGAATCTTTATTCTTTAATCTTTTTTCCTCCTAGCGTATATTGATCAAAAGAAACCTACACTTCTATGTTGATTTTGATTGATTGGCCTCAACTTGGATTTCGGGGATCAAATGAAGGAGAAATGATGGAAATTAGGATATAATTGAGATGTATGAGATTTGACTTATTGTTTTATACTAGAAAAGATGATGAGTTAAAAGATTGATCTGCTTCGGGCATGTTAATGAAAAGAGTGAAAATGAAAGGATTAGAGAGAGATTTGGATATGATGGTGGTGTCATCTCTTCAGGCTAAAGAATCAGAAGTTTTTTTCTGAGGCCCTATTTGGCAAGAGGTTGGGCTAAATCAACTGTATGCCTGATGAATGACATGGCATGAATTAGTCCATGAGAATGATTAGAGTATGTTGTCAGGGCTTACGGCCAATGTTTAAAATAGCGATAGCAATCACGTAATGTTTTGCTTCTGTTAGGTTATGTCGCATATAGTGTAACGCATAATGTAGGTTATGCAATTTCCTATTTATTTAATAAAAATAAATATAAAACTATATAAAATAATTTTTATAAATTGAAAAATAAATTTAAAATATCTAAAAAAGGATATAAAATTACTTTGTAATACATAATCTATTCTAATTTTATATTAAGTTTTACAATAATTTTTACATTTATCTTCATAAATTATATTAAGTCTGCAACTGTAATTCCAGTCATTATCTAAACAAGAAAATAAAATTTTAATTTTTATTTCTATTCTAGTTATGATCATTATTGTAATTTATGATTTGTAATGTTTAGTTCAGTTAAAAATTCAATAGAATCAATAAGATATTTTTCAACAATCGGAGAGGAATTATAATAAGAGAGTAAGGAAACAATCACAAATTAGCAAGTTAGTAATTCCACAAGTAATTAAACAAGCCAACAATGAATCAAGTAAGAAAATTACAGTATTTCGCTAATAATCAAAATAATAATCAACAATAATATAGAAATTATTGCAAAAATAATTGCAAATAACATAATTTAACGTAACGTTACATAATATAAAGTAAAATAACATTAAAAAAACGTACTATTACAGTGCACTGAGTTATTTTCAGTTGTTACGTAGCGCCGGAGTTCCGTTAGATTTCATAACGCAATATAACAGGTTTCATAATGCGTTATTTTCAACATTGCTTACGACCTTCTTCTCTATCTTTTCTCTTTTCTTGTATTATTCTCTCCCCTTCCCTTGACCTTCTCTTGTCTACACTCAATGGTTCTTATTTAGAAGTCGAATTGTATATCCATTTTAAGTAATTAAATTCTTACTAAACTGCCATGAGTTTGAGGGCGTAATGTCATTAAATTTACTTAGAAAGGTTCAATGATCATTTTTTTAATTTGGAGAGGTTATAGGATTTTAGTCAAAACTTAATGAGTTTGGTTAGAATCCCCTATTTTAGGGTTTATTGTGAAGGTTCTTATAGAGTTGCAACTCAAATAAAGAATTGGAACCTAGCTATGTTAAGCCAACTTGTAAAAGTTCTGCCGATTAAGCTTAGTTACGCCGTTGCAGTTGATGGAAGGGCAAGATATAGATTGATGCATTAGAAAAGGATACGACAGTTTTGAATTCTATAGAGGAGATGGCCCTTAAAGAGAGGTGAAAGTTGGAAGAAGGTGCATGTAGCGTCCCCGAATATAACTTTTACTTGTTTTGATTTAGTTGTTACCATCTGGAGGGGGCAAAACCTTATGGATCTATCGGAGGAGAAAGTGGAAACCTGATAATGTGAAGTGGGCTATCGGGGTTCGGCCCGTATTATCCATGGGTGCATATTTGGGTATTGTTCAAGTTTATATCCAATCAGACATAAATTTGATGACCAATTGAATCCATTTTCACCTACCTACAACATGAAGTAACTTGTCAAGTCTAATATTACCACAACATTCCATTTTTTGCAAATTTTATGCCATTTTGCACACCCGGAAACAAAATGAAACTTGGATAAGGTTTCGATGTACTAAAAAGAAGGAAAAGGATTAGAAGGCATACATACAAAAGATCACAAGGGAAGAAGAGAAGCATTGAGTATTAACTCGTGGTTGTGTTTTTTAACTCCTACAGTTATCCAAACATGTGTCACGCTTTTAAAAAAATATGTCAATGCCATACAGCAGGCTTAAGATTAGTTACTAAAGAGAGCTAGTTGGTCCTCTAAGTATGGAGCATCTGTATATGTGAGTTGCAGACACTTAGGGACATGCGGACACTTGAGACTTGTATCCCTTGTGCCAGTAACACTGATAAGGTTCGCTTTGATTTTAATGGTCTGGCTCCAAGGTTTATCATATCCGCAACAACAAGATCTAATTTGGCTCCAGACTAGTTATACTGAACACATACGACAGCGTACATCTGAGCATTGCAATGTCAGGGTATCTAGCTATTGTAAATCCCCTTCAGATATGTCTCATTCGTCACATTTTAGATATGTGATGATCAAGCCAGTAATTACCATTTGACCTATCTGGGGATGCACTGTTCCTCAATTAAGTTTCTACCTACATGCAAAGAATGTTTTGCATCACATTACCAATTCTAATTGTCATTTACTCTTTGATTTTTACGTATTTTTTTTTTTCCCTTCTTCCCGACGTTAGAACCTTTTCTAGCTCATTGAGCAAGGCCATAAGCACATCCGGTATCAAGGCATTTTAGAGCTAATCGTTGTGAATCTCTCGCATATATGGTTTATTACCAACATCTCTTGGAGAGTACCATCATCCCATATGCATCATCGCCTTTTTCGAAAATTGGTTTTGTTTTCACAGGAATGCTGCATTTGTCTTGCACAATACGAAGATGGAACAGAGCTGCTCTCCCTCCCCTGCAAACATCATTTCCACTCGGGATGCATCGTCAAATGGCTCCGGATCAACGCAACGTGCCCTCTCTGCAAGTACAACATCCTAAGTAACGGGCGCGATGACCTGCTGTGAACCTTGGAATTCGAATGCATCAGGCTTGTACTTGGGATTGCCTGCCTCCCATTTGTAGTGTTGGGGATCAGGCGTGCTTGAGGTCGCGCCTTGAGCCCATGGCCTCGAAATTGCTCGTGTATTGTTATACTTGTGGATTATCTTTGTAATAGATTGGTTTCACCGGGCGTAAATAATTTTTTTTTTTTTCCATATAGTTTACAAAGCTTGCTGCATCAGTGTGATATCTGACTGGCTCGGAGAGAATGGGGAATGCGTGGATACAAAATAAATTGCAAGTTTGCTTAGAATCTGCATGTTTTGAGGGGCTCTTGCATTTTGTAGTAGAATGTTGTATTGACAACTTGAGGAGGTTCATTATTAGAGAGCTAACTATGGATGCTATCGCAAATTACCCTAATAATTTTCAGTTTAACTTGGCCAAAATTCTTGTAAAGTTAGGACCTTGCAGCTAAAAAAAATCTCAGAGCATAAACTTTATAACAAAAAACAAATAAAGTAGGCCAGCCTGCAGTAAAAGATAACAAGGAAGCCAGATAGATAAGAGAATTGAAAAAAATGGGATTTTTGTATATTTATAAATAAAATCAAAAGGAAGGAGAATTACAAAAACATCAAAATTATCATCGAAAAGGCATCTCGTGGAACCAGCAGTGGTTATTACTCGCAGTAGCCCCGCCAAGATCGAAATTAAGATAGGGATCTTGATACAATTCCGACGATAATGGCGGCTGCTGTTCCTCCTTGCCCTTGCTCAGCCGATCCACCATCGCTGCAACCTCGGCTATCTTGGCCTTAAAATCCATCAAAGAATGAATCTTTTCAGCTCCTGTTCCAGTTCTGGTCCCGCCACCAGCAGCAACAGCAGAAGAAGAGGAAGAGGACAGGTCCATCTTCTTCTTCTTGTCGGAGGCGCGAAATCTTGCAAGGATTCGCTTAACTTCCGAAGGCTCAGGCGGCCAAAGGACGGAGGTGGAGTCGGGATCGCCGAGGGCGGAGGAGGAGACCCAGACATCTGTGCTGCAGAGGATCGCGAGCTCCTTGGCCTTCTTCAAGATCCCACGGCTCCTCTTTCGGAATGCCGCCTTTCGAGCCTTGGGGTCGGAGATGAACTCCAACCGGCGAGGACCCATCTCAGTCTCAATCTCCGCCAGAAGTGGAGATTGAATCTTTCTGTCGATCGAAGCGAAGCTTGCTGTCGTTGGCGATTGAATCGAATTTGGAAGGGAAAATTAGGGTTTCGAGAGGGGTAGAACGAAATTAGGGGTTTTTTTTTTTTTTTTTTTGGGAGAAAAGAAAATGGGATCACTCGGAGCTCCGTCGGGGCTTCTCTATCGCGCGATCTCCAAGTCCGGCCGTATTCAAATTTCAGGGAGTTTCTTAATGTGCACACCATTTTACCAAGTGAGCCCACTCCTCAACTTTCGGAGAAGTGGGCTCACTAGAAAAAACGGTGTGCTCCTTTGGAAACTCCCAAATTTCAGAATGGTCGCGCCAAGCCCACGCGACCTTTTGAAAGACATATGGATCGGGTTCCTGACGGGTCCGGTTCATACCCATTTTACTGCAAATTGAACCCGATAAGCTTTTTTATTTATTGAGTGCTTTTAAGGGCATTTACACATCCTAACATATTGCTAAGGACAGCCATTGTAAAGGGCACCCCAAACACGAAAATAGAATAGCGTTTTTCTTGGGGCATACATAAAATTTTCTCTGGGGAATATTATTTAATTGAATAGATAAAACAATAATTTTATTCTTTTATTTATTTATTTTTTTAAAAATATATAACTTCATAAAAATGGGAACAATTAGAAAATTGATATTTTTCATTGTAAATGGTGCGATAAATGGGTGCTCTTAGAAATTTGGAGTGTGAACTTAGAAGCACCCAATTTCTATCCCAACCTAATTTTTATTTATTTTTTCTTTTTTTATTACATGAATTGAAAAATAAAAACAATTCAGGATTAAAATGACAAATTGATAAATAATTTTGACATCATTTGTGCGTCTGCATGGCATCATCATCCCACGTCCACGGGAATTACTATTAAAATATATCAATAATGTAAAATTTTAAATAGAGAATACACAAGTACCGGAGCAAAATATTCTCGTTGAAATCCAAGTCAACAATGGGTTGCTGTCCAAAGCCCCAGGTCAACTCGATTGACACGTCAGCATGTGGGATTTGACTGTTTGACTTTGGCTTTGACATAACAAGAGCCCGTGAGTCTTTTATCAATAATACCAGTGTATACACGTAATATTCTTGCAAATTTGGTAATTATATTGTATCTCTTGACTCATAATAAATAAGTTTCGCTCCAATGTAGAAAATGTGAAAAAATAAAAACCATTCAAAAATCATGAGTTTCTCTACAGTTACGACCTATTGAAGAATGAACCCACAACTGTAGCAAAAGCAAGTCTTTATAGAGTAATTGTTTCAAAATACATGTTTTTTTTTTTTTTTATATTTGTCTTCTACAAACTCTTCCAAATATGTAGAATAGTTTAAGAATTAGTTAGAATTTAGAGTTTGATTCCTAATTCTTCTCTTAACCTAATAAATTAAGATTTAGAACTTTATTATCAATTGTCATTAATAATAAGATAGAACGGCAAAATATTTTCTCAAATAAACTTCGAAAAAAAAGGAATTTTTCTAAAAAAAGCATGCAGCACTGTACATAGTCCCACATCCCCTCCATCTGACTCCCATCAGACGTCAGCTTAAAAAAAAAAGTAATAAAAAAAAAGGGAAAATTACATGGCACTCCAAGACTCGAGCGTGGGAAAGCTCGAGAACCCCTCGAAATCAAACCCGGACCCAACTCCCTGACCGACCACCGGTCCAACCGAACCCAGCTCCGGCGTCGCCATCCGGGCCCGGTCCAGCAAACCGGCGGAAGTGTCCAGCGTGGGCAAGCAAGAAGGCCCCTGAACAAACTCCCCCAGACTCCCAAACCCGACCCGCCGAGGCTCGGGGCGGACCAGGGACTCGACCGGAAGCGGAGCCCCCGGTTCGAGTCCGAACCGGGCCCCGGTGACCTGCTGGACCATCTGGCGGAAGTTGGCCGGGTCGGCCGTGATATAAGTGGTGGGCGATTTCTTGGAGGCCCGCGACTTGCGCTTGGTGACCCGGCCCGATGGGGAGCAGGGGAGAGGGTTTCGGGTGGCGGGTTCGGGTTTGGGGAGGGACGATCCGTAGGATTGGGAATGGGTATCGGGTGGCGGGGGGGATCCGGAAGGGGAGTGGGTTTGGGAGAGGGAGATCTGGAGGGCGCGGGTGAGGGCGTCGTTGTCGCGGGTGAAGGACTCGGTCAGGCTCCACAGGCTGGACTCGGGCCGCCCGAAGGCCCACGGCTCCAGCGACATCAGGCAGTTCTCGGCCATGGATCGGCTTTTTTTTTTTGCAGATTGGCCCCTGTGAATGATGGAAATGAGTTGGGTCGATGTGAGGAGTGAGGTTCTATTTAAAGAGCTTTAGAGGGGGGGAGGGAGCAGTTAATGAGGCGAGGCGGTGAGGAGGGAGTTTCCAAACGAGCACACCATTTTTCTTAGTGAGCCCACTTTATAGTGTTATATTGGAAGACAGAAGTGGGCTCACTAGGAAAAAATGTGTGCTCCTTTAGAAACCCCCGGTGAGGGGCAGAGAGAGAGAGAAAGCGCGTTTCTCCCGCCACGTGTCGGTGCTGATGTACCGCAACTTAAGTGAGCACGCCACCTGTCTTTGTGAGCACACTTTCTAATACTTAAAAAATAATAATTTTTTTTTAAACATGAGTTTTTGTCCAAATCGGAAATTAAACCAGAACTATATTAATATACGGTTTGAAAAAGCATTCGGGAGCCCAAATAGTGTGCTCAGTAAGACTAATGGTGTGCTTCTTTAGATATTCCCAGTATATTTTTTTTAAAAAAAATTAAATGCTCTTATATATATTATTATATAATTTGGGGGGTTTTATTTTTGGAATTTGTTTAGAAGCGACGTTGACGGTCAATACGCGTCGTTTGTGGGGGCCACGAAGGGTTGCGGCGGGGCCCACACGCAGCCTCTGAGCAACTTCCTCAAAGATTTAACTTTAGAGATAGGGTTCCCTTTTTTTTCCCCTCTTTTTTTTTTTTTGTTTTGTTTTGGTTTTTGTAAAAAGTGTTATCTGATGTATTTGCTTTCTCTTCGCAAGATTCTATCAGATAAATTCTAAATGCCCACCACATTTGACTTAGTGAGCACCACTCTCCCCTATGTTGTAAAGTAGGATAATAAGTAAAATGTGGTGCGCGTTTAGAATTTCCCTTTCTATCCGCAGCCTCACAAGTACAGATAAGTATCGGTCGGTTCGGTTAGGTTTTGGGGAAAAAACTCTTATCGAAAACTGAACCGAACTAGTAGAATCGAAACCGACTGAAATTAAAAAAAAAACGAAATTGATCGGCTCGGTTCGGTTCGGTTTTGGGAGAAAAAATTCTTATCAAAAACTGAACCGAACTAGTAGAATCGAAACCGAATGAAATTAAAAAAAAACCGAAACTGATCGGCTCGGTTCGGTTCGGTCGATTTTCTATTTTTTGGGTTTGAAACTAAATATGTGATAAACACCTGTATTTTATAGAAATAATAATAATTTTTCTTTCTATTTTTTTCTACTTATTAAAAAAAATAACATATTTTCCATCAAATATTTAAAAAAAAAACATATTCAAAATAAATAAAAAAAGAATAAATTAAAATTGTAAAATTTCAGTATTTTCGGTTGGAGCTAAAACCACCGAATCCGAAATTAATTTCTATTTTAAACCTATCCGAACCGAAAACTGAATAAAGCGAACCGAACGGTTCGGATCGATCCAGTTTTGCAGTTCGATTCGGTTTTGTCGATTTTTTGCTCAGCCCTACTCACAAGAACACTTGAACACAACTCACAAGTTCACTAGATAGAGAATCTAAAGTTTATTATCAGAAAATTAATTAAGAAAGTAATTATGAAAATTATACAGATTATAATTATTTATTGGTCCTGTGATATAATCAAAGTCCTTAAAAACGAGTTACATAATGATAACAGCCAGCTTGACTCCAATTGCGGGCACAGCACGTGACACCGCGTGCGGGTCAGAGGGGGAGTGGGACCGTGGGGGGGGCACATCAGTAAATAGTGACAGCAACGGCACGAGAGCGACGTAAAGAATCTGCATGCGACAGCTGTGACGTCCCATGCAGACGTGGCACGTCCCCAAATTAATGCAAACTCACCGTCAACCCCGCGAGTTTACTAGAGCGGTTCCTACGTGTACGGTTGGATCAGCTGTTGAGTCAATACGGACGGTCCAGATCCATTTCTAGCTGGACGGCAGCTGAGCTTCGAGAAGGCGGTTGACCGCTACAAGGCCCCACTCTTCTCGAATCCATCGGTGAGCTGAGCTGTCAGATTTTTACGACGCCACGTTTCTGTTATTGTTGCTCTTTTTTCTTTTATTATTATTTGTTTTTGCTTTTTTTGACGTGTTGCAGACGTGAGCATGAGCTCTGCATGGCCTTGTTGCTTCCAAAACCCTAACCCGGGCTAATCCGAGCGAGCAAAACTGTTACAGTCCTGTCTGCTGGTGAGCGGCTTCAAATTTTAGACCAGACTAGTGTTTGTCATGTAGACATTGATGAATAAAATAGAATATTACAATATCACCGTTCAAATATCTCTCTTTTGAAAAAAATTAACAGTCAAAATTATATATATATATATAATGAGAAATTCACGTTCTTTATTGCCGCTTAGGTGAAGGAACTACCTTCACCTATGCGCTAGTGTCATCATTTTGTATTTGTTTCCTTGAGTGACGCTACGTGTCATTATTTTGTTGAACCAACTATACGCTAGTGAAGCAACTTGCTTCATTGTCAGTAAATTTCATGTTCTCTCTCGTAAGCCACCAGTTCAGGAAGAGTTGCATGAGTTAACGACAAAACTATAATGATCTAATATTTTTTTTAACGATTACTATCTCTATTCCTTAACTTCTTTCGAATTACATTTCAAAGATTTTGGAATTCATTTACCATTTCATCAAATGTATACAAAAAAAATTTATATTGAAAACCGTTAATTTTGCGTTAACTTGATGGAGGACCAAATCAAAACTAAAACCCAAGAAATTGGGTATGAGTGAATCCTAGGGGGTCGAGATCATAATCCAAAAGAACTTTTAAAAAAAAAAAAATATTGGAGATAATAGAAATAAACTGCAGCTCAGGTAATTTACATGAGCTGTCAGCTCATTCTCATATATATATATATATATATATATATATATATATATATATATATATATATAGAGAGAGAGAGAGAGAGAGAGAGAGAGAGAGATGGAAATGAGCTAACAGCTCACGCAAGTTATCTGAGCTGCAGTTCATTTCCACTGTCTCCAATAATATTTTAAAAAAAAAAATCTTTTGCATTATGATCTCGATCCCCTAAGGTTCATTCTTATCTAATTTCTTGGGTTTTAGTTTTGATTTGGTTCTCCATCAAGTTAACACAAAATTAGCGGTTTTCAATTAATACAACATTTTATATGCAGTCGATAAAAGGGTAAATGAACTCCAATATATATATATAGAGAGAGAGAGAGAAAGAGAGAGGAAACGGGAAATTCACTAGCGGTGGAGGGAGTTCGTGTTAGCTTAGACTAGAGTAGGTCAACTCAAAACTAAATCAATCAAATTTTTAAAATAAATTAAAAGATATAAATGTGGTGTTTAGACCTAATCCGATCAATATTTGAGACTTATGGAATTTAAAAATTGGGAAAATATCCAAACCCAAACTAAACTAGATTTGATTGGGATGTATGATGATAATCAAATTAATATTTTTTTTGATCAAAAACTAATCTGATATATACTCTTTAAATGGACAATTAAATACATGTTTGGACTCAATTATATAATAGGGAAAAATAATAATAATAACAATTAAATAACAAATATTAAATAAAAAGAACGTTTCCATTTTTTTTTTTCTAGGTGGTGGGTTGCATTGTCTCTTTGATCTTCATTATTTTTTATTTCTTTTGGTTTCCTTTAAAATATAAAGGAAATGATAAGCATGAGATTATATTGTAATTAGATGGTTAGACATGAAGGTTGAGTGCTGAAAGAGTCTACCCAATGCCTTCACACTACACACCAAGGCACACAAGAAGAATAGAGAAGAAGTAAACTTTGGTCTTTTATTTTAGAATGTTTAGGATTATGACCATATCAAACAAATGTGGAGTGTATCTTTGATGACAATGACACCATCTAGTGCTTCACAATAGCAAAAATAAATAAATAAATAAAGGCTGAGCATTTCATAAAAAGTAGACTGGTTGGGCTCAGTAAATATAAAAAAAAAATCGTTTTCTTGATTGGTTTATGGAAAATAGTTATGAAAAATAGAGAGACTACAATGAATAAAAATTTTATTTTCTTGCTATGTGACATATAATTTTATAAAAATTATTTTAAGAAGAAACTAAACATAAATAAGTGAAATAAATCATGTTTTTTTTTTATTTAAAAGGAAAAACAAGTGCAAGATGTAACTAAAAATAAGTATTACGTGACGAATAATTATCGTCGTCACAAAAAATCAACTTTTTGCGACAAGGTTTATTTATTGTCACAAATTACCCTCCTTTAGTGACAATATTTATAGTTCTCGTGAATTTTTTATCATGAAAGACCAATTTTCTTATAGCTAGTCCATCCTAAAATTTTAAACAAAAGTGTTTTTTGGTTATGGTTGTAAAGTAAGAGCAAGAGGAGATACAAATTCAAACTTAGTCAAAATAGTATTATTAAATTTTCTATTTTATTCTTTGACATCTTACACTTGTAATTTATAGTTAAAAACATGAACTCGAATTTGATAATTAGTAGGGTTTGGATCTTGAAATGAATCATGCATACAAATAATAATAATTATAAGAGACATACACCAAAGTGTAAATGTCCAAAAATAATATAAAAAACCTAAGGTTTGAAATTAGTCTAGGGTTTTGAGTCAGAAGTCATGCTACACTTGCAGCAATCCAAATTAACAAGCCTTTGTTCTGACCAGCTCATTGAAACTTAAAGCATGGACTCAACTTTATTTTATGGGTTATTTATTTGTTTAACTTGGAGGAGAGACCCAAGTCAATGTAGAATTAAACAATTTGATATACAATATTAGGGTTAGGGTTTTGGTGGTGGCAGTTGGTGTTGTTATTGAGAGATTAAAGACTTTGTTATAAGTAAATTATTATAATAATTATTAGTTGATCTTGTGGGGTAGCCTAGAGAATCAAATGATGACATCAGATTGAAATTCTCATAAAATATTGTGAGGATCTATTGGTAGGTCTCCCACTATATTTTTTTGAAGAACTCAATCTAATGAGAATGATGCAGACATCCCCAACTTTACTTGCAAAACAAATGTATTAATTGTCTTGCTCCACCTAGCAATCACTTTAGAATCTATTAGCACTTAAGATTTTAATTTATTTATTTAAATCTTGAAGTTAATTTGAATAGGAGAAGAGAGATCATTTCACATATAACAGCGTTTCATGCATACAACACATGGTATATTTACTGATGTAGAAATGCAAGGTCATATATATATATAGAGAGGGGGGAAACGGAAAATACACCGACGGTGAAGGGAGTTCTTTTACTGCCCCTTAGGTGGCCCAATAAAATTATTACATGTGGCGTCAATTAAGATAACAAATAAATGAATTCTCTTAACCACCCTTTAAGTGGTGCCACATGTAATAATTTTATTGGGCCACCTAAGCGGCGGTGAAGGAACTTCCTTCACCGCCGGTAAATTTCCTGTTTATATATATATATATATATATATATATATATATATATATATATATATATATGAAAAAAATAGAAATGAGCTGACAGCTCACGCAAGTTACCTGAGCTGTCAGCTCTAAATGATAGAAAAGATAATGTATCGATTTTAAAATCCAGTTGTTCGTCATAAAATCATAAATGATTCTTTATTGAGCTTTTTCAATAAAGGATTACAATTTCAACGGTTTTTCGTTTTCAGAATATGAGGAAAATTTAATTTCCTCTTTGTTTAAAACTGGGCTTTAAAGTAGCTGTGGAGGACGATCTTCCTCTCCGTTGACACTCTGTATAAGATTTTAGTTGGCAGGAGTTTCAGATCACTGATAACACCAGCACTTGGATAGAAAATAGTTCTCTCTATAATATTGATCTCCGGATCCTATTTTCTACTTAAGCTTTTGCTATTTATATATGTAGACACTAAAAATAATTAAATAAATAAATAAATAAAATAAAATAAAAAAAACCTAATTTTGCTAAGTGGGCACACCCGCGGGTTGCACCCGCGGGAGCACCCGCGGGATGCAACCCGCGGGTGGCACCCGCGGGATGCAACCCGCGGGTGGCACCCGCGGGAAGCAACCCGCGGGAGCACCCGCGGGTTGCAACCCGCGGGAACCCCCGCGGGAAGCAACCCGCGGGAGCACCCGCGGGAAGCAACCCGCGGGAGTTCTCCCGCGGGTTGCAACCCGCGGGAGCCCCCGCGGGTTGCCACCTGCGGGAGGATTCCCGCGGGTGGCAACCCGCGGGGGCGATCCCGCGGGTTGCCACCCGCGGGTTGTTTTTCGTTGTTTTCCCGCTATTTTATTTCCTATTTTATTTTCCTGATAATCCGTGATCCGCTTTTTCAGGAGAGAATTGAGCCGGATTTCGAGCTTCTTCGGTTTATAAAATACAGGAATTTAACGAGAGAGAGGACTTTGGATTTTTTGGATTCTTGGACTTTGGGAAGATTTCGGGCGAGCTCGTGAGATCAAAGAAAAGAGCAGAGCCATCTTCTCCTGGTCGGACGGTCAACGGAGGCAGCAACGAGACTCCACCGCCACCCGAACCCACATAAAAAGGGAATAAACTAATATTCCCGTTCTTGTAATTCCTCGATATTTTTTGTAATCTCAATTTCGTTGTAATCAAATAATTTTTGCAATGGAATCAAAGATGCAATTTTCGGGCGTACAAGAACTGGCGACCACAGTGGGAGCTCCTCTGTTTACCACAGAGAATTTGGTGGCGCAGTCCGACCGGGTGCCGATTGGCTCAATGGTTGAGATGCTGGTCATAGAAGTTAACCAGCAAAAATATGAGGAATTTCTTTCCTCCTCTGATTCGGAGCCTAGGCGTCATCGCCGGGTGACGATGAAAAAAGGTGAGGCGTCATCGCCCACTGGAAATCAAAAGGCGTCATCGCCTATGAAAATTTACGAGGCGTCATCGCCCGTTGAAATTTACGAGGCGTTATCGCCCGTTCCAAAGTCAAGCCAAAAGTCAAACCAGTCCCTGACCCGCTCCCAAAAGAGAAATTTAAGGCGTAAAACTCAACGAGCACGCCTAAATCATACAGAAAAAATTGCAGGAAACTCCAAGACAGTAAAAAAATCCGGAAGTAATTCCATGAGCGCAAACCCGCGGGTTGCAACCGCGGGTGGCAACCCGCGGGTTGCAACCGCGGGTGGCAACCCGCGGGTTGCAACCGCGAGTGGGAACCCGCTGTTCCCAACCGCGGGTGGCATCCCGCTCTTGCCAACCGCGGGTGGGAACCCGCGGTTCCCAACCGCGGGTGGCAACCCGCGGTTGCCAACCGCGGGTGGGAACCCGCGGTTCCCAACCGCGGGTGGCATCCCGCGGTTGCCAACCGCGGGTGCCAACCCGCCGCTTCCAACCGCGGGTGTCAACCTCCAGGTTGCAACCACGGGTACAAATCTGGGTACAAATCTGCAATTTCAATCACGGGTTGCATCCCGCAGATGCCACCGACAGGTTACGTTCAATGAACACAACTCTCATGTCTCCTCGAGCACGTCTATGGCGAGCACGCAACATGCACCAAAAATTTTAATCTCTCTATCAGAGGCATCTGGGGCCCATACAACTACTCAGGACAACGTGCACTCCAGAAGAATCCGCAGGAGAGTTGGGGAACAATCTGATGCTGGAAAAGAGCTCAGCCCTGAGATATTGCAGACTCTCAAGTATTATGAACCAAGTTTGCGACGCAAGCGGCGTCAGGTTGCAAATAGAGAGGAGAAGATATCTCAAGACTTGAGAGAATACCTCAATTGGAAGAAGAACTCTGCACAGAATACTCCTCAATGCCAATGCGAACAGTTAATCTCAGCTGTTCTATCAAACTGCGAGTGCCATCCGAGACAATCCGTTTTTGAGCGGATCACCGAATCTAAAAGAATACGGACGGTGAAAAAGGCATACTCTGGAACCGATCTACCTGCTGCCTCATCAAATATGGTTAATAAAGGCAAAAAGGTGGTCGGAAACAACCTTTCGGATAAAGAAATTACTCCAGGATCAAAAGGAGTTTCTAGCGAACCAGAGGGCGCGCTTCTAGAAGAAGTCTCTGAAAGGCTTGAGAGACAAGAAAAACGTCTCGAACAGCACGAGGAGACCATAGAAGAAATGAAACAACTTTTGATTGAGTTGCTGGCTCAAACTAAAAAGAACCAATCATCGCCGTCCATTTCTAGTCGGCAGAAAGGAAAGCGGCCTGTCCAAATAAATGAAGACAGCGAAGACGAAGATGAAGAAGTGCCTCCTCATTCAAGAGAGGAAGAGGAAGTGAAAGTTATCCTCAATCCTCACGCAGAGAAAATAGAGAAGATGGAGAACCAATTACAAGCTCTTCTTCATCGCAAAAAGCTACAAGAGGTGGGGGTAGTCCGTCCCTATCCCGTAGAATGGGAGACCGTACCCTATCCTGCAAAATATAAACCGTTGAATCTTCAATCATTCGACGGTAAAGGTTCGCCGCAGCAACACATCTTCTATTTCCTCTCACAGACAGGACATCTCATGGGGAATGATCCAACTATGACTAGGATATTTGCGAGCACTTTACGGGGGCCCGCATTTACCTGGTTAATGCAGCTACCCCAGGGATCAATTAAATCTTGGGCTGATGTAGAACGTGAGTTCCTAGCCCGATTCTTTGAAGATGATACAGAAGTCTCCATATTATCTTTGCTAGCAGCGAAGCAAGAAGAAGGCGAAATGGTCAAAACTTATGTCGAGCGGTTCCGAGAACTTTCCGTTCGATGCCCACATGGCATGACGCAGGATACGCTTGTGGAAACCTGCAGACATAACTTGTTGACCGATATTTTAGACAAGATGGGTTCGGTCGAATCCAAGTCATGGAAGGATCTGCTTAAGCAGGGCGAACAGGCCGAAGAAATACTTCGACGTCTCGAAATGCAACAGGCTGCAACCGGAGACGGTGCAAACGAATCTTCATTCCATTTTTCCCGTTCAAAAGGGAAAGACATAACGGCAATGGCGGTAGAAAGTACACTGAAGCAGAAACTATGGCCGACTACAAGCAACACAGCAAAATCGCCCAGACTTCAAAAGCAGTATTCGTTCAAGGATGAACATACTGCTACTATGTTCAATCTGCTCACCAAACGCAAAATGCTTAAATTGCCGGAGAGCAAGAGACCTGAAGAAGTAGGGAAAACTAACGATCCGAATTACTGCCTGTACCATCGGATTGTAGGTCACCCCACAAAAAATTGTTTTATCTTAAAAGATAAAATTCAAGCGTTGATTGACGCTGGAGCAGTTCAGCTCAAAAGCTGAACAAAAAAGGAGTTAGAGCTAACTCCGACACATTTAATGCGTGAGGTCTAAAGGTACCACTTGGGCTCACAACAATTCCCAAAAAAATGGGCTCAGGGCGGTTAATTTAAACCCCCAATTAAAAAAAAAAAAAAAAAAAAAAAATGAACCACCCAACGTCGATAAGGCTACGGGAAGAGAATAAATTTCTCGCCAACCCCACCATGCTGGGGGTAAAAAGCATGAATCGCCCAACGCCGCTAAGGCTACGGGAAGAGAATAAATTTCTCGCCAACCCCACCATACTGGGGGTAAAAAAAAAATGAACCACCCAACGTCGATAAGGCTACGGGGAGAGAATAAATTTCTCGCCAACCCCACCATGCTGGGGGTAAAAAGCATGAATCGCCCAACGCCGCTAAGGCTACGGGAAGAGAATAAATTTCTCGCCAACCCCACCATACTGGGGGTAAAAAAAAAATGAACCACCCAACGTCGATAAGGCTACGGGGAGAGAATAAATTTCTCGCCAACCCCACCATGCTGGGGGTAAAAAGCATGAATCGCCCAACGCCGCTAAGGCTACGGGAAGAGAATAAATTTCTCGCCAACCCCACCATACTGGGGGTAAAAAGTATGAATTGCCCGACGCCGCTAAAGCTAAGGGAAGAGAATAAATTTCTCGTCAACCCCACCATACTGGGGGTAATAAGTATGAATTGTCCGATGCCGCTAAAGCTACGGGAAGAGAATAAATTTCTCGTCAACCCCACCATACTGGGGGTAATAAGTATGAATTGCCCAACGCCGCTAAGGCAAAGGGAAGAGGAAAAGTTTGGTATTTAAACCCAAACGAAACCCTCGACAACTCACTATGCTGAGGATAATAGCATGGCTAGCCCAACTCAAACGGTAGTTGGTAAAGGCAAATCAAACCCGTTGATAGCTGGGGGTTTGCTAAAAATCCCACGACAAATCTGTCACAACAGTATTCTTATCCGAATATAAGAATACATCACTGCCCTAAGCTGCTAAGGCAAAGGTGTTTGCCCGAAAAATTGAATCTTCCTTTATATGCCAATTTAATTTTGAATTACAGCAATAAAAGAAAAATTACAAAATAGAAAATCGAGATTACAAGAATGGGGATCGATTGATTTCGATTCCCCTTTATTTTTGTGGGTCTGGCAGCGGTGGAGCTTTGTTTCTGTACTCCGTTGACGATCCGATCTCTCTGAATTGAGGAACTCCTCTCTGGATATTTGGACTCTGGAAAATTGGACTCTTCCCGAAAGAATCTCCCCCCAATCCAAAAGTCCAAAAGTCAAAAGTCCTCTCTCCCATAAAATTCTTGTATTTTATAAACCGAAGAAGCTCGAAATCCGGCTCAATTCTCTCCTGAAAAAGCGGATCACGGATTATCAGGAAAATAAAATAGGAAATAAAACAACGGGGAAACAACGAAAAACAACCCGCGGGTGGCAACCCGCGGGAATCCTCCCGCGGGTTGCAACCCGCGGGTGCTCCCGCGGGTGGCATCCCGCGGGTGCTCCCGCGGGTGGCATCCCGCGGGATGCAACCCGCGGGTGCTCCCGCGGGTGGCAACCCGCGGGTGCTCCCGCGGGATGCAACCCGCGGGTGCTCCCGCGGGATGCAACCCGCGGGTGCTCCCGCGGGTTGCAATCCGCGGGTGCAACCCGCGGATGTGCCCACTTAGCAAAAATTAATTTTTTTTTTTTTTTTTTTTTTTTTTTGGTTTCTACAAAAGGGAAGAGGAAAAGTTTGGTATTTAAACCCAAACGAAATCCTTGACAACTCACCATGCTGAGGGGAATAGCATGGCTAGCCCGACTCAAACGGTAGTTGGTAAAGGCAAATCAAACCCGTTGATAGCTGGGGGTTTGCTAAAAATCCCACGACAAATCTGTCACAACAGTATTCTTATCCGAATATAAGAATACATCACTGCCCTAAGCTGCTAAGGCAAAGGGAAGAGGAAAAGTTTGGTATTTAAACCCAAACGAAATCCTTGACAACTCACCATGCTGAGGGGAATAGCATGGCTAGCCCGACTCAAACGGTAGTTGGTAAAGGCAAATCAAACCCGTTGATAGCTGGGGGTTTGCTAAAAATCCCACGACAAATCTGTCAAAACAGTATTCTTATCCGAATATAAGAATACATCACTGCCCTAAGCTGCTAAGGCAAAGGGAAGAGGAAAAGTTTGGCATTTAAGCCCAAACGAAATTCTTGACAACTCACCATGCTGAGGGGAATAGCATGGCTAGCCCAACTCAAACGGTAGTTGGTAAAGGCAAATCAAACCCGTTGATAGCTGGGGGTTTGCTAAAAATCCTAATCAGATAAATCTCCTGTCACGTTAAGATTTCACCTCTGACAGTAAAACTTTTCTTGTCATTTTGCTCTAACAGAGCAAGCAACACTCCAAAATATTAGTCAAGTTAAAATCATACCTCTGACATCATAATTCAAAATCAAATGAGATAAGATCCGATTAAATCCCCTGTCACGTTAAGATTTCACCTCTGACAGAAAAGAAAATTCACACTTCATCAAGTCCAACATTACAACCTCTGATGAACGTGCTTTTGATATCGTTAAGTTGAAAATTATCTCTGACGAAAATCATCTCCCTATCAAGTTAACAGTTACCTCTGATAGTCCGATTCCAAAACTAAATACGTTAACCGTCACCTCTGTTTAGTCAGCTTGACCCTATCACGACCAGATCCTCTGAATAGGTTAAGCTCCAAGACACGTTTAATGTCACCTCTGTCTTTTCCTGATTCGTCATACTAGATGTCACTGAACGATTAGGATTAAAATAAGCACGTTAATATTATACCTCTGCTTGACCTAAAATAAGCACGTTAACATTATACCTCTGCTTGTCCTCTAATGAGTACGTTAAAATCATACATCTGCTTGTTATGGAATAAATAAATATATTAACAGTTATCCCTATCGACCAAATCTTTTAAAAAGTCTATAACCAAAATTAAAAAATCCAAAGTATTTCGAAATTCAGTACGGTTCAATACAGAACTTCAAAAACTTTGGAGGGGGTTATGTAGACACTAAAAATAATTAATTAAATAAATAAATAAATAAAAAAAAACCTAATTTTGCTAAGTGGGCACACCCGCGGGTTGCACCCGCGGGTTGCATCCCGCGGGAGCACCCGCGGGATGCAACCCGCGGGTGCACCCGCGGGATGCAACCCGCGGGAGCACCCGCGGGTTGCAACCCGCGGGGGCACCCGCGGGAAGCATCCGCGGGAGCACCCGCGGGATGCAACCCGCGGGTGCACCCGCGGGTTGCAACCCGCGGGAGCACCCGCGGGATGCAACCCGCGGGGGCGATCCCGCGGGTTGCCACCCGCGGGTTGTTTTTCGTTGTTTTCCCGTTATTTTATTTCCTATTTTATTTTCCTGATAATCCGTGATCCGCTTTTTCAGGAGAGAATTGAGCCGGATTTCGAGCTTCTTCGGTTTATAAAATACAGGAATTTAACGAGAGAGAGGACTTTGGATTTTTTGGATTCTTGGACTTTGGGAAGATTTCGGGCGAGCTCGTGAGATCAAAGAAAAGAGCAGAGCCATCTTCTCCTGGTCGGACGGTCAACGGAGGCAGCAACGAGACTCCACCGCCACCCGAACCCACATAAAAAGGGAATAAACTAATATTCCCGTTCTTGTAATTCCTCGATATTTTTTGTAATCTCAATTTCGTTGTAATCAAATAATTTTTGCAATGGAATCAAAGATGCAATTTTCGGGCGTACAATAGATATTTGGAGACTTTTGAGTTGATGTAACCGTTACATCATTAGCCTCCACGATCTGAGAATTAATTTCTTGCCTTTTGGTCTGATGGATTTGTATTAAATCTCCAGAATTTGCAACCGACATTTTTAATCCTCTGGATCGTAACTGAAATACGGAACGCGAAGCTCAAGATTTAGACTCGCATTTCCTTTAAATCACAACTGGAACGCGAATATCAGATTTTAGATTCGCGGACGGCTCTTTTATATTAGAACTGGAACGACTCTTTTGATACTTTTGAGTTGATGTAACTGTCCAACTTATGGTCTCCACGATCCGAAAATTAATTTTCCGTCTTTTGGTCCGGAGGATTTGTATTAAATTTCTAGAATTTATAACCGACGTTTTTAATTATCTGAATCATAACCGAAACGCGGATCTAAACTTTTAGATTCGCATTTTGGTGTTTAGTAGACTGCATGGTATACTCAGAACCACATTTGAGTGCTGCTGGAGATGATTTTTGTTCCTTAAGGCTTTTGAGTAGAATCGCGACCTTCTGGGGTTCGCATGAATTATGTTTAGCTCTAGTCATGAGCTAAGAAGTTAACTAAAATCGCGAATATCTCTTTGATTGATGATCCGCGTTATAGTTTATTAGTTAGGCCCGCCCTTCTATTGAAAAGGGGTCATTTTTAGCTTTTATGTGTTTTCGTGGGTCATACCACGATCTCTCACTTGAGTCGCAGATTAGATCCTCATTTTAATACTATTTTAAAGGTCTGTACGGATCATTATTTTAAAACGCGACTCTGTGGGGCCCACTCTTGTTAGCCCACTTCGCGGATCTCTCTGGCTGAATATCCGCAATTTGGCAATTTTGAGAGATAAAATGTGACTCGGGTCGCATTTTAGCCTTTCGCGGATCTCTGTATGACAAATGATTTACGTGTTGGCCATTTTAGGCTTAAAATATGGATATGTTTTTAGTTGATGATCCACATATTATCCATGTTAGGTTAAAGTTCTCCAATGTAGTAGTGGGAGATAATCATATTCCCCATTAATAATTTTAACACCGAACTCTTAGGGTTGAAATAGTCTTATATGGTTTTGGAGATGAAAGAGTAGAACTTTTTAAGAGATAAAAATCTCTAAATTAAGAAAGAGTAGAAATCTTCATAAGATGAGAATCCCTATTCTTCTTGTATTAAAAGTGGATCCTCTCATAGAGGTGTGTGGATCATCTCCTCAGGGTCCCCTCTTCTTTAGCCTTCTTGGTTTTTATAGGCCCTCATTAATTTAGAGATAATGGAGGTGTAACCCCCATTTTAAATCACTCGTTAATAGTATGTAATTTCTAACTTAATTGGCGTCCATGCATGATGGAGGTGTAACCCCCATTTGATTTGATTTTTGTTTTGTTTTGTTTTTTTTTTTTTTTGTCATCAGCAGTAAATTGATTGAACCTTGATTTGAGAGAGAGGAGAAATATTCAAACTTATGCAAGTGGTAGTAGAAAGTTTTCAACTTAGCTAGCTACCTCTAATATGTTCTTATCACCATCTTTCTTCTAGAAGATAATCTATTTGTGGATGACACCGAGTATCGTACACTTAGTCAAGAACTTCTTGAACCTATAGCAAAGTAATTCAAATTTTAACTACCACTCAAATTTTTAATTCCAATCCTTCTATTTATAATTTAAAAAGATCGTATTTATAATAAATTATAAATCATTTTGAATAGACTAATATCGATGTATATGCCATCCAAAATTGGTGACACCTTCGTCCATCTTCCATTGATGAACATCAAGTAAGTGACAACCAAAAAGGCTGCATTAATCCTAACTAGACCTCGATCACACAAACCCTAGAGACAACCATGGCCAGACTAGCAAGCTCAAAGTCAATGAATAGGATGATGATGGTGATGGTGGTGGTGGTGAAGGTGACACAAGATCCCCACTGGTTGCCTTCATCTGGGAGTTTCCAAAGGAGCACACCATTTTTCTGAGTAAGCCCACTTTATAACTGTCCGAGTTTTGAGCCAGGACAAAAAAAAATGCTAAGAAGTGGGCTCATTAGGCTCATTAGGAAAATTGGTGTGCTCCTTTGGAAACTCCCCTTTATCACGATCTACACATGGCCTAGGATTGGCCCTTAGAATTGTTGTAGTAGTACCTCAAATTCAACTCGCAACGATTTTGAGTGTTAGAGTCATGCAAGGAGACAAGAGGATGATAATCTCTTTGGTAATAATCTCTTTGTTTTGATATTGATTTTAAAATTGTGTACTTTGTCAACTTTAGGGAGTTTTCAAGGGAGCACACCGTTTTTCCTAGTGAGCCCACTTAACAACAGAGAATCCGGACCAAAACTACAGTGATAAGTGGGCTCACTGGGAAAAATGGTGTGCTCCTTTTGAAACTCCCTAACTTTAATGTGATGAAAAATAATTTGTGCCCATGTTAGGTGGGCCTCTAGAATGTAGGAATGTCATTGCTTACGAAAGGTGAAGTTGCTACTAATTAACATAGACCTGTCCAAAAAGTCCAAATCTAGGTCGAGCCAAGCTACCCTTCCAACCATCAACCCTTCAACGGCTAGTTCGAGATTAAAAGATTTTTGCATCATCTCAGGACGGCGAAGCGCATCTTACGATATATTCGGGACAAGAGATTACAGAATTTGGTATAAATCAGTTTCTAATTTTAACTTGTTTGGATTCACTGACAGTGATTGGGTAGATTATGCAGATGACAGAAAAAGCACAAGCGGCTACATTTTCAACCTCGGTTCGGGTGCTGTATCATGGAGTTCAAAGAAGCAATATTTTTATCCACTCCATCTGTTCATTTTCCCCCCAAAAACTATGAAAAGAAAAGGGCAAAACAAAAATTCATCCACTGGATTGGCTGTATAAATAGAGAAAATATTTCCATTTCAAACTCTCCTCTAAACTCTATTTCATATCTCTCACACTCTAATATTATTGCAATCTAGTTTCTTAATATTATTGCAATCTAGTGTGTGAATATTGGCATAAATAACCTTAGTGAATCAATATGGGGGGTAATAATATATGTAGAGCCTAGTAATAATATTACTTCAGGACAAATCTTATGTTGTATTTAGGATGAGATAATATAAGTATTTATTTATACATGGTAAAATTAAAATGAGATTAATTATTATTTCAATTTAAAGCAAAAATAAACTATTTTCAGCCTCCAAAAGAAACTTTTGATTTTTCCATATTAATACAATGTTATTTCTAAAACTATTCTAATATATTTGAGATATATATAACTAAGCAATTCTTGTATAACCTAGAGATATATATTTTTTTAAAATTTATTTTTACTAGATCACAAATCAATATTCTCTATTCGTATTGCAGTACCTGATTTAGATGATAGTAATTAGAAGCTAAGTAATAATTTGCTATATTATAATTATCAAAAGTTTTAGGTGACACGCTCGAATATATGAAACATAAATATATATTCTGAGAAATATAATGCAGATGTCGTTATAGCACACGTTAAAATCCTTATAAAATAATTTCACATTACATAAGCAATGACATTCTTACATTCTAGATGCAATTATCATGCTTTAAACCATTTACTATATCAGTTGACAAATTATATGATTTTAATGCTTCTCTTGACACCTCCATACAGTTGACCAAATAGTAATAGTGATAGATATCATATCATCTCCTTGCAACTAAATCAAAGTCTAGATAAGCAAGATCTTGTCACTTTGTATGACTCTAAGGTGGTCCTTGACTCTAGTTGATGATGACTTGTCAATATTAATTGGGTGGTGAGTAGCTAGGGTTGCTTGTTTGGTCATCAATGTCTATTATGTTTGTGCTATATGTTGAGGGTTGGAGTTCAAAACCTTTTTAAGTTGTCTACTTTTTGGATGTTATTAATGGGAGTTGATTATCTATCACCAAACTTTTGAGTGGAGTTGACACCATTCATACTTGAGAGCTCAAAGTTGTTGTTTGTTATGGTCTGAGCCAACAAACTTGGAGAGTGTAAAAGAATTTGGGATCGGAGAAGACACAATCCATCTGGGGATGAGAATACGGACGAGTAAAAAGGAGAGTTCTTAGTCTGCTCTATTCAAAATTTTGAATAGAATAGGTCAAGAATTGACGCCCATTCTCACCCCCATAACCCTTGTAGGCTAGGGCGCTAATGGAGCTCGATAATTTAATTCGAATTTGATCTGATATTCAGTGTTTGGATTTAAAAATTTATAGAGGATGGCTTATGAGAAAGGATAAATATATGGCAAGGGTCCATACCCCATAATATGATTACCCTAAGGTAATTAGGTGTTTTA
This sequence comes from Dracaena cambodiana, assembly GCA_036321105.1. Lineage (NCBI taxonomy): Eukaryota > Viridiplantae > Streptophyta > Magnoliopsida > Asparagales > Asparagaceae > Dracaena > Dracaena cambodiana. The sequence continues at coordinate 31,538,032 of JAYEPQ010000018.1, forward strand.
ATTCTAAATCAGTGCATCTATGTCCTTCTCATAATCATTTTTGTTCATTTATTTGATTCAAATTACTAAACATGTAATACTTCAATCCATTTTCAATATTATTATTTTATTATTACATAAAATTTAAATTTCTTTATCATCTATTTCAATAATTGAATGTTTTAGAGAGTTATTCTGCACTCCTATTTAGCTGTGACTCTTCTAACTAATATTTTGAACACTGATTGATACTAAAGTATCTCGCAAATATTTTATTAGATTTAGAAGAATAAATTTGCTATACAATGTCTAATATCAGTTTGATATTTCCAATATTTCATATACAACCGTGATACTATAAGCTCAATATTATCGATTTTGATACTGCAAGCGATCAGTTGATACCGATATCAGTTCAGATATCTTAAAGCTCTTGAATTAAATGAGTGAGCTAGGAATTAAAGGGCCCAACACTTTCGGATGCCTCCATGTATTATGACAAGTGTCAAATGTTCAAGAACCAGCCTTTGGGGGTTCTTGTGTCTCTCATGTGATAGTCATTGAATTATCATTCCATTCTTTGACTTACTAGGAAAGAGGCATCACATATTTGTTAGGTTTTCATAGGATAAAAATAGGCTGGTCAAAAACTGATTCTTAAATCTGTCCAATCTCATCTACAGTCAGTGGAGATAGAGATAGTTGCAATTTCTACATTTGGTAATCATTCTGCAAGTTCAAAAGCTCAGAAATGGAAAGAAATTATGGATATTTATTTTTAAAAAAGGGGTTTTTATATTTCGGTCCCTTAATCTTCATATTTTGATTTTAGACTCTCAATTCTTTAAATTACTTCACTTTAATCCTTTTGAGTTACTTCCGTTAAATTTTGGTCCGAATTTTCCGTTATACCCTTGGAAATCCCTCATTCTTCTCTCTTCCTCTTCTTATTAGGTTCTCCTCTCCATTCTTTTGCTCTTAGGTTCTCCTCTTCATTCTTTTAACCAGAGAGAAAATAACTATTGAAAAACATATGGATCAATTTAACATGTCTTGAACAATTAAACTGTTAGAAAGAAAAGAAAAGAAATCCCAAACAGAAAGAAAGAAGGAACATGAGGGATATAAGGTAGAAAAAGAAAAGAAAGAAGAAAGAGAGAGATTATCTGAGAGGGAAGAGAGAGAGAACCCAATAAGAAGAGGAAGAGAGAAGGAAGGGGGACTTTTATGGGTATAACGGGAAATTCGGACCAAAAAATAATGGAGGTTACCAAGGAGGACTAAAGTAAAGTAACTTGAATGATTTGGGGGATTAAAATCAAAATATGAAAATTTCAGAGACTAAAGTCTAATTTTTAAATATTTAAGAGACCGATATGTAAAAACTCTTTAAAAAACGACCATGCATAGTATTCGGAAATTGTTCATTGTTAAGAAAATGTTATAAACATATCTAATTCATGTCACCTCGCTAGATAAAGGCTTAGCTCCATGTCGAGGCCCAAACTCTCAGTTAAGTCAAATACTTATCAAATCTTACTTACCAAATCTGCAAATGTGAGAAAGGTAGTTCTCGCATATTCGTATACATATAAACAGTAAAACTTGGAGATCTACTATTATTCCATGAAAAAAATACTCCCCAAATGGCTTGTATTCGTTAATTTCTTAAGGAATTAGCGAACTATTTACGAAATTTTTTTGAATAACCCGCGAATTCTACAACTATAACAATGGATGTGGTTGAAGATTAATGCAAGTCGATTTCTTGTGAAAATCTAATATAATTGTGTATGTCTGGATACGAGTTAAAACCGAAATAATTGATTCAAACCGATTCAAATAAGTAAAATTGAACCGAACCAAAATAATTCTGTCAACAGTAGATTTTGAGCTTTAAAATTCAAAATCGAACCGAACCAACCGAACTCTTTATATATATATGTATGTAAACTATAATTCATAAATTCAACACATTCTGGATAATATGCTTATTAAAACAAGTAAAATTATAATTTTTAAGCAAGTTGTATCCAAAAATTTGAAATCAAATAACCAAACTGAATTAGTTTGATTTCGTTTTAGCTTCATTTCTAATTTGTTTAGTTCGATTTGACTAAATTTGGCAAAATCTAACTGGAACCGATTGATACTCACTCTCACTCTTAGTAGGTATTATCTAGTGAGGGTGCCCAAATGCTCATAGTTTTATGGGCTTGGGCTGTACGGGCCCATGTCGAGCACCACCCAATCAGATATTCCGATGCCCAATTTCTTAATTTTTTAAAAAAATACAAAATTTTAAAAAAATATAACAATGTTAATTTTCAAAATGAAAATACAACATTATTGATTATTAAATTGATACATTACAAATTTTATGGAATTAGTCAGATAATTTAAGACAAAAAAAAAAAAACTCTTATTTTTGGATGGACTACATATTAGAGTTGAGATTGGTTTCGAGTTCCAAACCTAGGATTATACTCCTCAAATAATTATTTAAAATAGTACTTAATATTAGGATAATAGCAATTAGTTGCATCATTCACTCATTATCTTTAATTTTCTTTGATTGGCTACTAGGATTTAGTGCATTACATGCAGGAATATTTGCATCAACAATTAGTTCATAAGAAGTAGCAGCATGCAACAATAAATATATAAAATTTCATCTATTTTCAACAGCTCTACATTAAATTTTGGATTAATTACAGTCAGACCTTCTGTAGTATTAGGAGTGTATAACTTATCATCCCTAAATTTTAAAACTCTCATTTAGACTCCCTGGATCACAGAAAAAAACTGATAGGACAGGAGATCTAAGTGAGAGTTTAAAACTTTAAGGATGATAAGTTATACACCCGTATACTATATGGGATCTGAATGTAATTTACTCTTAAATTTTTATAAGTTTGTTCTACTCTGCGAACTTCCAATAAAAAGGCGAGCATATCAAATTTTGTAAATAGCTACAAAATGGAACATTTTGAGTATATTAATTACGAAATGGAGCATTATGTGCTTATTTAATTTATTATAGAGATTAAAATTTTTAATGTTAAGATTAAATGGACGTAAAATTATTCGTGAGGGGAGAAAAGTTAGGGTTATAAAAGTAGTGATATATATATATATATATATATATATATATATATATATATATATATATATATATATATATATATATATATATATATATATATATATATATATATTATAATTTTTCTTCTGAAAAAATAATGTATTATCTGAACCAAATTTGTGGAATAAAAGCTAAAGAATAAATAAATAAATAAAAGGCTTATCGGGTTCAATTTGCAGTAAAATGGGTATGAACCGGACCCGTCAGGAACCCGATCCATTTGTCTTTCAAAGGGTCGCGTGGTGAGTTTCTAAAGGAGCACACTTTTTCTTATTAAGCCCACCTTATAACTGTGTGGGCATCGAAATGAAGCCTATAAAGTGGGCTCACTAGGAAAAATGGTGTGCTCCTTTGGAAACGCCCGTCGCGTGGGCTTGGCGCCATTAATTTGAAATTAAAATCTACGAAGAGATCCCATTTTCTTTTCTGCAAAAAAAATCCCTAATTTCGTTCTCCCCCTCTCGAAACCCTAATTTTCCCGTCCAAATTCGATTTCAATCGCCAACGACAGCAAGCCTCTCTTCAATCGACGGAAAGATTCAATCGCCACTGCCAGCGATTGAGATTGAGATGGGTCCTCGCCGACCCCAAGGCTAAAGGGGGCATTCCAAAAGAGGAGCCGTGGGATCTTGAAGAAGGCCAACGAGCTCGCAATCCTCTGCAGCACCGATGTCTACGTCTCCACCTCCGTCCTTTGGCCGCCTGAGCCTTCGGGGAGTTGAGCGAATCATTGCTCGATTTCGCGCCTCCGACAAGAAGCATCGCCGTGGGGTCGGTGTACGAAAGCCCTCTTCTTCTTCCTCCTCCCCTTTCCCTCTTCTTCTGCTGTTGCTGCTGGTGGCGGTCCCAGATCTGGAACAGGAGCCGAAAAGATTCAATCTTTGAGGGATTTGGAGGCCAAGATAGCCGAGGTTGCAGCGAGGAGGAACAGCAGCTGCCATTATCGTCAGAATTGTATCAAGATCCCTATCTAAATTTCAATCTTGGTTGCGCTACTGATTTTGATTTTGATTTCCTTTCAGCATTGGCTCCGGCAGTACGGCTACGAATAATGCCCTAACATTACCACATTGTTACGCTACTCTTGACTTGAGGCTGCATTATGTGTTAGTAAGATCAGTCAATTTTTCATTTGAAAACTGTTTTGTTTTCTATCCAAAGATTGTTGACTAAAGTTTATTTATCTTTTATTCTACTCTTTTAACTTTCAGAATTTAAAGAAGGAAACCTTATGCTTCAATCAAGCTGCTTATGTCCTTTTGTTACTGTTTGGTTGTGATTCCAAAATATGGTTTCCTCTCGGGCTATCAGATTGTGTCGTATACTTGTATGCAATGTTGAAAATAATGCATTATAAATAACGCAAACTAACGGAACCCAAGCACTACGTAACAACTAAAAATAACTTAATGTATCGTAACAGTACATTTTTTTTAATGTTATTTTACGTTATATCAAGTAACGTTACGTTAAATTATCATTATGTTACGTTATTTATAATTATCATTTTAGTAATTTTTATAAAGTTGTTGATTATTATTTTGATTATTAGTGAATTGCCGTAATTTTTTTACTTGATTAGTTGTTGGCTTGCTTGATTGTTTGTGGAATTGCTAACTTGTTTATTTGCGATTGTTTCCTTATTCGCTTGTAATTCCTCTTCGATTGTTGAAATATCTTACTTGTTGATTGTATTGAATTTTTAATTGAACTAAAATTAATAATTACAAATAAGATAAATTGAACATTACAAAATATAAATTATAACAATGATAATAACTGGAATTGAAACGAAAAATTGGAATATTGTTTTTTTTTTGTTTAAATGATGACTGGAATTACGGTTGCAAACTTAATATAATTTATGCCAGATAAATGTGAAATTTATTGTAAAATTTAATATAAAATTAGAATATATTATGATTATAAAATAAATTTAATATAAAATTTATGAATTTTATTAAATGATACGAATTTAGGTTAGTTAAATAGGGTTAATTACACTCAGACCCCCTGTAGTATGGAGCATGTAACACTTAGACCCTCTGAAGTTTAAAACTCTCACTTAGACCCCCTGAACCAGGGGGTCTGAATGTAATTAAAACACGGTGATTTAGATACTTCAGGGGGTCTAAGTGAGAGTTTTAAACTTCAGGGGGTCTAAGTGTTACATGTCCCATACTACAGGGGGTCTGAGTGTAATTAACCCTAGTTAAATATAAGAAAACTTTTAGCTACTGATAGTCTCTCGCAGAATATGAAATTTTGCTAACATTGAATTCTTTGGTTTGCTTTTTTTTTTTTTTTCCCCTCTTACTAACTAGATTGTGAATTTTTTTTTCTCTTACTTCAGATCATAGGAATATTCCCTGAATCTGGAATTTAAAAAATTGCTTTGCAATTCAAAATGGAAAATAATTAAGAAAAGTTAGTGGCATTAAATGCTTCCTATGGGCTTACCTTGGCACACTAGCCATAAAAGCCCATTTTAATTTAGAAAGGCCCATGGTTAGTTATTAAAAGGAATTAGTTGTTGGGGGCCACGTGCAAAAGTACCTATCTATTATTTGTCGCCATCTTCTTCATTGGGAGTTTCCAAAGGAGCGCACAATTGTTCTTAGTGAGCCCACTTAAAACGGAAGGCCCGGACCAAAAATACACTGATAGGTGGGCTCACTAACAATAAATGGTGTGCTCATTTAGCAACTCCCTTCTTCTTGAATATAACCATTAACCACCCAACACGCGCTTCCCCATCCTCTCTCTCTTTCTCTCTCCTCTCTCTCTCTCTCTCTCTCTCTCTCTCTCTCCCCCCGCCTCCTCTTCGTAATCAACGCCGAGCAAGAGATCTCATCTCGATCAATTTCGCCGTCGCTTGCAAAGGTCCAGTTTTTTTTTTTGTTTTAATAATTTCTCCCCTTTTTATTCTCTCCTCTCTAATTAAGCCTTCAATCATGCCAAATGTCACCAGAACCCATTTGAAATTTGGTCCAAATTCGTAGATCTCATTAGTTGGATTCTGAATACCCCTTGACAATTACATAAACTGCGCTAAATTTTTTTCCCTGAAATTTTTTGGTGATTATTTCTTCGGTAATGGCCGAAATGATCCTAAATTTCTCATGTAATTGCCCTTATACTAAATTTTAGTGAATTTATTAGAGGAATTTAGGATTGATAAGTGCTAGGGATGACACTTATATTGACTAGCTAGAGGTAGATCTGCAATTGGGTTTCTCATTTTTTTTCCTTTGTTTTAGTAGAATATTTGCTGTGGTCTGGTGAAAGGGGAGTTCGATGCTAAACCTCGAGATGATTGTCATTTCATTTGGATGTGGCCTGCAACCTCAGAGGGAGCACATTGTGTAAAATCCCCCTCTAGATGCTTATTGAAACCTTCGCAACACCTAAAACTCTAAAGCCCGTTCCTTTAAAATTTTGAAGGAAAAAAAAACACGTATGTCCACATGGGTCCATCCCTAGATCTACGAGACCAGTAATCGAATTAGCATTACTTCTTGGGGTAATGTTGTATTTGTTGGTATTTTGATATCCCGAATTAGAACATTTATTATTCTAGCGAAGTGTACCTGCTTTATACCAACTTACCATCCTTTGAAAGATCATATTATTATTTCTAATAAAAAACATATTAAAAAAAAAAAAAAAAAAATCTTGTTATGTCTTCTATCTTGTAGATGCATCAATTTAAATCCAACACTTGGACTCCAAGCCTCTTGCCCACTACAAAGAGACTTAACACTGTGTTGCATTGACACTTGCATGTTGTTTGCAATGTTACCATCAGCAATGCCAACTAAAGGCATCCCATTGGTGGAACTATAGTTTGGTCTTACTTACTTTGTTCGACTTGTCTAATGAGCTACTTAGTTTTTTCAATGATGGTTTAGAAATGGTAAAATGCTGAGATGCCTTCTGGATTTGGAGTTAATTTCTTTGTTGTAAATTTCTTGCCAGTGAATGATGTAGAGATGTTCACTCTTTCTTGAGTTTGTTTGTTGACCTATAGAGTCGGGTTTTTTTGTTACAGATCAGTTTCGTGGGTCAAATATATGTTTAGATGGAGGTTCATGAGAGTTCAGATTCGACATTCAGGTCCTATCAGCACAAGGCAAAGATACTGTTCAATGACTACTTGTTAGCAGATTCATTTCTCCCTTACACTTGTATACTTAGTGGCATTTTCATGTCCAAGATGGTAGGTATGATCTTTTATTTGCAGATAGTAAAACCTGTATAGGTTTTAGTTTTGTACGGTTTGAATATGTTCATTAAGCTTTTTGATGTGAGGGAGGGTTACTCACCTCCTTTTTCCGTTCTATTGTTATTTGTTTGCTATTCTATATTTATCCATACATTATTTGTGCACTCTTTTCCATTGTGAATTTGCCAATCAAAATGTTAAAAGTTAACAGTGAAAACACAGGATTGAAAATCTTGGGCGAAGCTAAAGGTAGAAGCTCATTCTGATAAGTTTTATGGGGAAGTTTATATTTCTTATCCATCTGGGTATTTTATTTATTCTTTGGAGAATGATTTTGTCGAAGATTGATAACAGTGATAGATAATGTCATAATCCAATAGGATACTAATGGAAACTCGCTATGTGAATATCTGGATTTAATAGAAATCACTGAAGTTAGATATGGAAATTCAAATTTTTCTCCAATGTTATGTGTTGCTTCTTTGTCATTTAGCTAAGATTCCTGCCTTGGGATAAGTTAATTGAATGCAGTTCTCCTGCTTACACTAAATAGAGGAATGCCAAATCATGAATGAACACTTTTTCAATTACTTGGTGATTGGGACAGTGAACGGTTTTAAAAGCATGGTGAAAAATTCTGTATCCAAATCTTAAATTGCAACAAAAATTTCTTCTATGAAAGGGTTTAGGATCTGAAACAGGAAATGGTCATCACAATATTTCAAGTCGTAGGTACAATAAGGTTCTCTAGATCTGTCAACCACTCTTTTCCCTTTCACACTTCAGGGTAACACCTCTTTTTTTCACTTCATCCACCCTGTTTACATTTTTTACGAAGTTGTAGTTGTAGATGATGTCCTGACTAATGCTTATGACTAGCTGTGCAAGCTTATATGGGAACTCAGATACCAAGAACGTAGATGCAATGGGCTAGTATGTCACTAACATACGCAAGGAAACTACTTTAGAGGACTATGATATGATCTAACTTAATACAAAGATTACTTGATAATGAAGCTGAAGTTAGGAAATCCTTTATTGCACTCAACACTTCGATATTTGCTAGTGCCACTGTAGCACGTTGGTAAAGCCTCTAATGGATTCATTTGCTTGGGATGGTTGGATTGCATTGTGTTTTTAATTTTTGTTTATAAAAGTAAAAGGCTAAGGTTTATTACCAATATTGAACATATTCTTTATAGCTTATCGGTTATGGTCAATATCATGTTTGATGTTTCACGTGGGTGGTTTCAAAGTTTTTTTGTTCACTTGTTCTATGGTGTTAGATATTTAATAGGTATTTTCTAAATAAAAAAAAGTCATTTTCGTAATCTAGAGATTCCCTGTTTAGATACATGCTGGAGGGAAATGACTAATAGATTAGTAATATTACCATATCGGCATTATGGTACCTTGTTGGTTGGGGATCTTCAAGTTGATCATTTAGTAAAATTAATCTATTGATAGTACACTATGAAAAGACAACCTGACTTTTCTTTGAACTACACAGCTAGTCTTCTCTCCCAACTCTAATGGAACCAACTTTCTCCTCCATCTCAAAATTAAAAATACATGCATCAAATTTTTTTTTTCAAAACCCCATTTTGTAGTTTGTATTTTATTTTCCTTCTTTTATTATTTTTTTTTTGTCTAGTTTGGGATCCAACCAGCAATGGGCTTTTATGCATTGATCTCACCTTTTTTTCTTTTTCTTTTTCTTTTTTTGCCTCACGGAGACAACATAAAATCACCATTAAAACAAGGATTTTCTACAGTAGGAGCATTCTTTTTTGATGGGATGTTGATTACTAGGTTTTTATGGAATGGCATCTTCTTTCTCTTTCTTATTCCCACTTTTTTTTCTCTCCGTTCGCTCATGAGTCAAATACCAATAAATTTTTGTAATTAGATTATAATTTTCTTCCTTGTTTGTTATGAAAGTGTCCACCTTGGTAACTAATCTCTTTACATTTAGTATAAAATTGTAATTATTAGGTTAAAAAAAGTATAAGATTGTTAACCTTAGTATGTTGTCTACATTTAGTACAGCATTATCTTTCTTTTTTATCAAATTGTTCTTTATATCTGTTCTACCTATACTCAGTACAGATTTGTCTACCTTTGATTAAAAAAATGCCAATCTTTAGTAGAAATATGTCACATTAAGTAGAATCTTGTCCACTTCTGTAGGAGTTTTTGTACCTTTACTAGAACATATCTACCTTTTATTTAACTTGTGTACCTTTTGTACAAATATGTCTAGTGTAAACCTTTTGTAGGAATCTGTCTCCCTTTAACATGAACCTATCAATCTTGTATTTATTTTATCCACTTTCTTTTTAACTATATCTACCATATTTGACACCAAGCTCAATTATTCTTGATTCGGAGTCATTAGAAAGAAAGATTTTTTATTAGGTGATTTGTATAATAAGAGCTATGGATTAAATGAAGGATGAAGATGAGAGTGGAATGGGGTAGTTTTATGAGCAGTTTTGAGCAGAAATCTGCAAGGATAAAGGTCTACAACTGGATAGATGGTATCATAAAAAATTCTCACATAATCAATTGCTAAATAGATAAGAATTTCATTAAAATAAAAGAAAAATGGAAGTAAAAATTGTTATAAATGTAGTTTGGTAGGAACTGAGTGTACATACAGTTCTACTAATTATTTAAGAGAAACTTATCATAAATTCCTATCTTAAAATGTGAACATATTCGAGTTAAAGTTGGATATGTGTGTGTGTGTGTCTACGTTTGGCTTATTGCTCACCTGCAATAAATGTAACTGATATCATCATTGATGACTTGACAGATGCAATCATTGCATTTATGTTTGACCCCATGTGACACAATGAGAGAAAGTAAAGGCAATGTGGGGATATACTTAAATATGTATTACTCAAATAAATTATTGAATGAATAATTATGTGGGGTTCATACTGTGAATTTATGGGGGCTAATCACATGCCCCTCTTTTGTAAGGGGTAAACAAATGAGAAAAGTAATCGAGGGGGAAGACATTTTCTATTTATGTTTATTCCTTCTTATTTTCTTAAAGAAATGTTCACAAAAACTTAAAAAGGATTAGAATGTCCTTTAAAATTGATGTATAAACGAAGTTAGGGTTTTTAAACTATATACTCTCCAAATCTTTCATATTTAGAAAATTACCCCTAGATCTTCATATTTGTTAATTTACCTCCCAAATTGTTGGGATTTGGTCAATATACCTAGAAAGTCAAATGTCGTTTGTTTTTTGATAGAAAGATAAAATTACTCTTTTGTTCCCTACATTTATTCTTCAATATCATCTAAGTTGTTCATAAAAATAAAGGAGGAAAAAAAACTCAAATTTCACATAATTCAATCTCTCTATCTCTTACAAACTTTGAAAATGGCTTCAAACCTCTTATTCATCTTCTTTGCTTTCTTTCTCTTTATCGCAACTCACTCTCCCTCTCTCTCTCACACACACACAATACTTGAAAATGGCTTCAAACCTCTTATTCATCTTCTTTGCTTTCTTTTTCGTTATCGCAACAACCTCTGAAGCCCGAGATTACTTTGTTGGAGAGAGCCATAATGTATGGACAGTCCAATCTCTAGGCTCTCTAACTTTCAAATTGTGGGCTGAGTCCACGCGGTGACTTTCGTGTGGAGGTGGAGGGGTGGGTTGAGAAGGGGCCTGTGTTAGCGTGGGCCTGGGCATGAAATGTGGTAGGTGTTGTAATTGAGTTAGTATTGGTGATAGGTTGGGATTGGCTATGTGAGTATGAGACATAGTGACATAAGGTGTTGATCTGGACTTCTTCGAGGGTTAAATTAGTAATAACTCGTAGCTCTTGATCATCTTTCTGCTTATTTAAGAATTCATTTATTCTTTTATTTATTTAAAAATAATGAGGAAAATAGGAAAGAGAAAACCTCAAATCTAAAAAATATTGCAAAAGTGATGAATTATGATAACTAGAATTGTTGGGTTTGAAAGTGGATTAAGAGAGAAAATGGTGATGAGATGTGATGGAGGTGGGGACAGTTAGTAGTGTTGGGTGAGATTTTATTGAGTTTCAAGGGATGAACTAATGAAGGGAGAGAGTGATTGCAAGTGAAGGACAAGGATTATGAGAGAGGACAAGGAGTTGCAGGTTGTTGGATGGGGGGAAAAAGAGGTTTGTATGGAAAACGAGAGGCGCTATAGGCATGGGCGGACCCATGCATAGGATTTTGGGCCCCCCCCCCCCCCCCCCCCTCCCCCCAAAATAAAAAAAGATCTAATGTCTTTAATTTTAGAAAAATTGCAATACTTTTCCCTTCTAAATTCCCAATTTTATAATTCTGCCCCTCCTAAATTTTTCAATTTTCAATTATGAAGATAGTAAATGGCTCAATGATTAAGCGAAAAATGTTCTCTTTCGGGGGCGGGGGTGGGGGGGCGGGGGGGGGGTGGGTTTGGTTAAATATTTAAAAGATAATCCAGCCTAATTAAAAGTTAAGAAATTTTCTATATTTATTTGCTGACTGTAAAAGGGAGAGGTAAGTTGATCCAATCCCTACTAATTCACAGGGTAAGTTAGCAGATATGAAGTTTGTTATAGAGCTTAAAAACCCTAAATCTTCTTGTCCAATGGATTTTAAGAGTGATGAATAAGAACTAAGACGTAGAAAATGCTGATGGCAGTTCTGATGAAGGACTTACATGCTTCTAATAAAAATGATGTTGCCTTGTAAGATACACAGCAATAATAATATTCAATAAGCAGATTTAGAAAGATGGTTTTTCTGGTTATTGTTGTTGATGTAAATGCTGAATAATTCAATGTTTGATGGATGAATGCATTCACTCTAACAAGGGGATGGTATTAGAAGTTATGCGGATTTGTACACTTTCCCCTTAACTGGTAAAATGTTTAGGTGACTACTTAAGCAGCTTATATTCTGTAAAGCTCATGGTTGGCTATCCAGCGGGTGGCCCTTACTATTCATCCTTATCTCCCAACCAATAATATATACAGAAATAAATCACATGATATGATTATCTATATCAATAATTCATTATTTTCCCTTTCTGCTCCAATGTACCATTGACATATTCAAGCTGATTAGGTTTCTAGTGGGTTATTTGCAACTAACCTGCCCATTTGCTTAAAACTCATTTATTTTTTTGGTTTTAAGCATCGGAAAAGAATTGATACCAATATTGATAAATTTGTATTATCATTCTACAAAATGACACTTACTCAATTTTTTATTTAGATTTTTTTCTTTTTTATTTTTTGTATTCTGGTTATTCAATATATTATCTCTCTGCTTTCTTGCCTAGGCGTATGATCTTACTCATTTATTGAGTCTTTCTTACTCTAAGGGATACAGTTCCCTTACAAAGATGCAGCGGATTGAATGGAACAATCGGTGAGAAAAAAATGGCTCCTTTGCTCTGCAATTTCATCTCAAACTTTGTATTTCTTTCTGACTGATATTCTGTTTCTGATATTGCAGGGGCATGTCCAGTGTTCATGCAATTTTTATCACTGTCATGTCAGTTTACTTAGTATTCTTTTCAGATCTTTTCTCTGATAATCGTCCTGATGGACTTATTATTACTCGAAGTTCAAATCTCTCTACCTTCGCGTTGGGGGTAACTACTATCCTTTTCCATGGCATCTCATATTTTCTTTTCATTTAATTTTGGAACTGCAGTTGAATTGTCTTGTAAATGCTATGGTTGGAATTTTATTATAGGTTTCTGTTGGATATTTTGTCACCGATCTTATAATGATGTTTTGGACCTATCCTATCCTTGGTGGAAAAGAGTATGTGAGTACCCTTTATTCAGGTCTCTCTATATATTTCCTTTAACATTTTCCTTTAATGTGGTTATAATCATAAGATTCATAACTTCCTCCTTTGTGATATTTGATTTTTTTTTTCCCTTTTTAGAGATCAGTCCTTTATATTCAGTTTTCCTAATGACCATGTTCTCCATTTCACTCATTGATTTCTCATAAAAAAGTGCATAGATTTGAGTTTCCTAAATATTGTGCCCACACGAGGATGTCTTATTTCAGGTATTTCATCATCTACTTTCAGTAGTCGCTGTAGCTTATTCCATGTTCTCCAGGGAAGGGCAGTTGTACACTTTCATGGTCCTCATCTCTGAAGCAACCACTCCTGCTGTTAATATACGATGGTGATTTGTCAACATTACTATGCATTTTATTTGAATTTATAGTTCTAGTTATTTTGTCTGTTGACTGCCGGCATCTTCCATTTTGTTTCAGGTTTCTGGACACTGCAGGAATGAAGAGATCCATTGTATATCTTGTTAATGGGGCTTTGTTGTTCCTTGGTTGGCTGGTAAATAGATAGTTACTTGTGTTTTTGTTTTATTAACAAATGAATTTGTTCGTCATGTCATCTTACAAAATTCATATCTACTACTTAAATGGGAACCATCCATCAAATGTTATCATCACATTGTTCTCTTTCAAATACAGTTAGATGCTGAGCAAGTAGAAATTAATATGGAAACAGTTAAAATTTGAATGCAAACTGTTAACATAATATCAACCATTCAACCAATTCTTACATAAGATAGCAATATGGACAGAGGTGCTTGCCTTATAAATCTGAAATACTAGTTAATGCGTACTGAGTGCAGAGCCTGACTCCTCTGATTAAATCATGTGGAATAGAAAAAAGTTCCTAATGAGCCAAAATTTGAATTGAATATGCACTTCAAGTGATAAAGAAATTTTTTCTTGAAATAATTTAAAATTTAATAATATAAATATCATATAATTCATAGAAATCTCCTATGAATTAGCAGCAATAATGTTAATTATACAGGACTGATTTACTAGTTCTACTATTACCTATGTAGGAGTACACTAGTCTAGCCTTGAATTGAAGGAATAAAAGATATAATTAAATTGTAAAATTAAAAGATCAAACCAAACACCACTACCACACTAGGCATGTAATCGGACCTTGTCAAGGCCTATCAATTTTTACTAGAAGCGCGACGCCAACCTATGGTTAAAACGAACCATAGCAACAATCACAGAGCGTTCGAGGTCACAATCTCACCCTTTTCAAAGTTAATCTGATGTGCATATCTCAGAACCATGTAGTACAAGTCTCAGCCAACTTGAACTGCTATTTTTGAGCCGAAATCCAAGCTTTCCAGACCTCACAAGCTGGCGTAGCACCTTAGCGGATGAAGGAAGTTGTTATTATCCCAGCTAAACAGAGAAAATAGATTCATGTAGCCAACCAAATAATTTGTATAAGGCTATTGCTGGTTCCCAGGCGCCCCCCCACAACACACACACACAAAAAAAAAAAACATTTCTGCTCCACACGCACGAAACCACCAGCCTGACCCCTCACACTACTGATGGACCCAGCCTATCTCTTTTGCGTTTGGAAGATTGAGGTCTTAAGGTAACTAACAAGTAATACACTTCCCATGATATGATTACTATAGGCCATAGGGACCATGCTCTTGACTCTTGTTGCCGCTGATTCTAGTTTGGAGGATAGAATTTTCAAGTAGCTGAGCATGATGCTGTAACTGCTTCTGGATCAGTGAAGAGCATATCCTCTGTACAACATATATTCATTCCTTAGTGCTATTTATTTTGTGCTTTACCCCTTACCAAAGACGAAGTCCAGTGTATTTATCATAACAAGCCCTAGTGTTTCTGATGGCTCTTTCATTAGAGTTATGGGATCTGCATTGCGGACTGCAGCCAAACCATGTTACGTGAATCAAGATGATGGGAGTTCTATTGAAAGATTGACCAGTTGAGAAGCACTAAGGAATTAATTAGTAATTGAAAATCTTGTGAAGCCATTATTCTCTGGCAGGAAATTTCCTTACGAGGAATTTCCAGATAAAATATATCACTTGGGGGTCACTTCAGATGTGCTTGAGCTAGTAATTGCTGATCAGGTGTGTTAAATGTTGAATCATATCCTGCAAGTACCAAATAAGTAAAATACTGATTAGACATAAAATTGTTCAAATTTTGAGTTGTTAATATGCCTTGTTAAGGGCTAGCTGGGATACTGAAATGGGTTGAACTCTAGCCACGTGTTTGTTAAAAATAACTCTTTTAACATTCCAGGAGTCATTACTTACCATTAACATATTGAGGGGTCAAGTGAAAAGTTTCTTCCTAATTGATTGACAGGGGGATGCAGGATAAGTAACAGCTCTTGTAACTAGGAACTTTTCCAGACACATTCTTCAACCCTTTTCCGTTGTGGATTTCAAAAAACCATCGGCACCAAGTTGTGGAATGAAGCTTTTGCCATTTTTTGGTTGTTGATTAAGCGCTATGTTTTTTTGTAAGAAATTGGTGCTAGAAGTGCTTTCATTATCTGCCTTACATGGTCATTTTGCCTGAAAGTCTTTCTTTCCTGAAACTCTTCGTATATCCAGTAACATCCAAATGCTATAAAGAAAGCTCTGTGAGTTGAGCATTCAAGAACATCTTGCATCCAAGTTGTGTGGTCCCAAAATTGGTAGTCAGCATGCATCTACTAGTCGTCCTGGCTTTTTGACAGGATCGTTGTTTTCCATAGTTTCCATCTGCAAAGGGATCGATCATAGGTTGACACAGTGTGCTATAGGTGACATTTTCCATAGCTGCCTCTTGTCAGAAACTTGGACCTCTTCCATGGATTTTCTCAACTTGGACATACACAACACAAGGGTGGCACTATTATAAGTTTGAACTCGTAAAATATTACAGTGTATCGGTCATTGTTTAGTTTTACTTAGCTCATTCCTTCTATGGTAATTCCTTCGTGCAGGTTGCGAGAATTCTTCTGTTCGTTTACCTGTTCGATCACGTATATCTCCACCATGAAGAGGTGCAAATCAACTCATCCTGTTGCCATATCATGGTGGCACTTGTTTGTACATGTCAGTTAAACTTTGGTTTGTTTATCCTTCCATCGCAGGTCAAGCAGATGCACATCTTTGGCTACCTGCTTGTATTTGGTGTCCCGTCTGCATTAGGAATCATGAACATGATCTGGTTTGCGAAGATCCTGAAAGGACTGAAAAAGACATTGGCAAGTAGTAGGCGGAATATATGAAAGGATGCAAAAGTGCCCCATTATCAACCATGCACAATCTTTACTGTATAGAGATCTTATATGTTGTGTAACTGTCGAAAGCAAGAAATCAGAGAAAGTTGCTGGATGAACGTTGCTTAGGATATCATCCTACCCTTTCCTTTTGTTTTTTTACCTTTCTATATCACTGTCCCATTTCCCCCAACTGTTGTTGTATATCGATGTGATTCATCTTCAGAATATCTAGTGTTTGATTTCGAAAGTTGGGCGTTGGTAGAAGGGGAATTGTTCGTCAGTAGTAACTTTTTGCTGCAATTTTTTTTCAGTCCTCAGAATGCGTGGAAAAGGAAAGAATGTGGTTTTGAGAGTTTACTGTGTTATGTGAAATGATTGATTAAGAACTATTATGTCATTTTACATGGTATTTTCTCAACTTTACTTTACATTGATTTTGGGATTTTGGGTGGGAGTAGAGTTAGAATTAAAAATTAATAATATTTTATTATTTTATATCTTTTTCTCTCTTTTTTTTCTTCCCAAAAAAATAAATATTTTAGTTCTTTTCCATCTCTTCTCGCTCCTCTAAAAAGTAAAAAACAAATACTCAAAGTAAATAAAATATGATACTTTCACTTTATTATTTTTAGACGTTACTTTTAATTTTCTTTCTTATTTCTACCGCTTTCAAACACCAAAACACATTCTTAATACAGCAATGTATAAGGTAAGCTCACATGACAAGTGGGTTTCATGTGAACATCAATTGGTCATATATTAAAGAGAGATCCTACTTTTGTTTTCGGTTTGGAATAACATGCGAGATCAACTCTGCGTTTATAACTCAATTCATAAGGAATTATGGAATATGCGACCCATCACGTCAAAGCATTTTGAAGAACATATCAATATCAACAAGTTCCTCATTTTACCACTAGAAAATCATATATTATATGTCTTGTTTGGATTATGAAATACATGAATGCAATATGAGTTTTATATGATTGCTATTAAGATAGTTTAACTATAAGACATGGAATGTTGAGCTATAAAAAAACGTCATTCAAAAAAGATAAGAGTAACAAACATGCACATGCTTTGTTGGATGTGTTGCAATACTAGGAGAGATAAAGTGAGAAATAAAAATATTCGTGCTAGGCAGGCAGGTGTAGCCCTCATCGAAGATAAGATGCGAGGAAATCGCTTGTAATGATTTGGTCATGTACAACGTAAACCTACAAATGTACTAGTTCAAGAGAGAAGCTTATAAAAATAGAGCAAGTTAAATCGAACAAAACTTAGGTTGGAGATAAGACGAAGAGATATAAATTCTAGATATTTAAATGAGAACATATTACTTGATAGGAATGAATGGAGAGCGTGATTATCTTTTGATTCTTGTAGCCTGCTCCAGATACCGTGGATGAATGGCTTAGTTGATGTTGTATGTGTTTTTTTTGGAATAAAAGACTATATCGTTATCATTAAAAATATAAAATCTCAACTTCATTTACTTTTCTATTTAAAAAATAATAATGGCAAAGTTATTAATCTATATTAATATTCTCTTCCCCTTTAGTTTCCTTGTGATCTCATACACGGAACCAAGTTTTAAGATTGCGTCACTACATCCGCAACTACCCCAATTTCTCAACCGGGTAAATACCCAATTAACCTCCATCCGAACCCGATAACACTGGGTCCGCCTACTGTTGGCGGGTCGGATGGGAAAGTCCATCCCCTCGCTAGCCCGAAATTATCCCTATTTCACTATATTTTCTCCCTTCTCTTCTGTCCGAAAAGCTCTCTCTCTCCCAAATTTCTCACATCCAGCGTTCGCTCCGATCCCATCTCCAACCAAAAACCCTAGCGATCTCGAACTCATCGCCGATTTCTTATCGCGAGATAACCCTAGCGAAGTCTCCAGATCGTTGAACTCCACTGAGCCGCAAGTAAGTCTTTAATCGATACTGATTATTTTCGATTATGTTTGTAATTCTTTTGGCCTGACGAATTCAGATTTCTAGTGTTCTGTTGCTGATTGTGGGATCGATCAGTTCGATTGATCACTGTCTGCTGTTTGCAGGAATGATAATGGAAATGGGACGAGATCGATTATTTATTTATTTATTTTTGTTTATTGATGATGATGACATTATTAACCTGTGATTGGAATCAGTTCTTGATTGTGGATAGAGATGTGGTTAGCCGAGGGTTGGAAATGTAGGCGGCTTGCTTGATTTCTTGGTGTTGTAAATTGGCTGTGTTTTGGTGTTGATTAAATTTTTAATTTGTTTTGATTTGAGTTTCTTTTAATTCTGTTTCTAGTCAATGCCTTACTTTTATTTTTGTTTGTTTTTTTGATGTTTGATATCTTGTAGCAATCGAGAGAGGCTTAATCTGAGTCTTTTTATTTTTTTATTTATTTTTTATATAGTACTTTAAAATTTTAAGTTAAAGAATTATTAGCTATGCATAGTGCATGGAAAAAGAGTGTCTAGAGAGTGTCATACAAACAACTCAGAGGTTCTTGGGAAGGCTGAAATTAGTATTAAGCTTTGAAAATCGTTGGCAACTATTAGACATGTCAGTTTCTAATATCATGTCCTCAATGCAACAAGGATACTAGTCATTCTCGCTAATATCTAAAACATAGTAATCGATTGCTAATATCAAACCATAGTTGCTCAGATAATGTTTGATTTGTAATAGTGAAGATTCTAATGGCCTATTCGACAAGTTGGCCAATTAGCACAAAATCCTTTTAAATCCTGGACCTATACAGAAATCCAAGGATGAACTTGACCGATTTTGCCCCAAAAATGACCCCTTCAATTTCTTAATGCAGATTCTAGATTCACTGAATCACATGCTATCATGTTAGTGGGTCCGGATTTCTATTATATCCATAACCTGATAATTTATGCCCCACTCCTCAAAACAACAACCGCCATCGATAGAGATAAATCAAGATGAGTTTATCTAAATTAGGGATTTAGTTATTGGATAAGATTATATTAGGAGTTTAGTTAGAATTTTAAAATATTTGTTTTTATCTTGTTGCATTTAGATTTGCTATATATATTGATTGTAAAACTCTGATTTTAATTAGAGAGATTGATATTATGAAAATTGGGAGTATGTTTTTTGTGCTTCTAAACCTTTCTCTCGAGTGATTCGTGAGGGAGTGGGTATGTGATTTGTCTGGATATGAGATTTAAATCCTAATTTATCAGTGGGTATGTGATTTGTCTGGATATGAGATTTAAATCCTAATTTATCTTCCAAATTCCTATTTTCTTTTACAATTCTTCACCACAAACCCCAATCTCCTTCTGTTCTGTATCACCCACTCACCCCCCAAAACTCCCACCCCCAACAAAAACAAACCATAAACACGACATGTACACACACACTCGATCTCATCTCCCCCAACTAGACAGTTTCCTCTAGTCATTCTTTGCTGTGATAATTTGTGCTAGGGTCTAAAATTTTCCTTCATCCTCTTCCAAGCCTCGTACTGCCGCTATATTGCCTTGATGATCTCAAAGAGGTATATTATGATTTCCTGTGAATGTTCCATTCAATACCCCTTTGATTTGGGATCTTTTTAGGTTGTGGATTAAGATTTTGGTGAAAGTTGTGGTTTTCCATTATGTTGTTAGGTAGGTGATGTTGATGCAAATTGATGTAAGCCTACCTTTGTTTGATTTACATCCGTTCCAATTTTCTATACTAGGTTTACTGATTTTAATTAAAAAAATTATTAGCTTTATTAGATTGTGAAAGGTTGGCTAGTATTATCCTTACTGTAAATTAGTGTTATCTAGTCTACAAGAAGACGACTAGATTATTTAAGCTAATTGGTTCATTTCAAAATGTGACATTATGTGTGTGGGTGCCGGAGTATTATGACATAAAATATGAGTGGTTAAATTCATATGTACAATTGAATATTTGATAAACAATCGAATGCTAAACTAAAATTATTTGAATAGTCAAACAATCAAATATTAGTACAAGATTATTATGCTAAATTTGATGTATTATGTAGATTGTTAGGGGACAAAAGAGCCCTATGGGTATGTCGAGCAGTAGAAGGTATTCTTTGGCAGTGCTTGGCTGCTTCAGGATGGAAGAAACAATTTTGGTATGAGACTTGGTTTTTTTGGGCCTCGAGTAGATTGCCTTGTGTGTGTGCTGGTTTTTTTTTTTTTCTCGGCGGGGGGGGGGGGGAGATTCTGCAAATAGATGTTAGCTTCAAAATTTAGTTCTCAGTCAAGGTTGTCAAACAAGTGCTATTGATATCAGGTGTGTCAAGGTCAATAACCCTGCCTGACAAGGTGGTGGGAGAAAGAGGGTGATGGTGTTGCTTTGGACATTCAGTAATTCCAAGTTTCTAACTTAGGGTCTTCAACTAACTCATGTCTGATAGAGAGACAAGTCGTTTATGGGAGCTATTATGTGCCTGATGTTTGTGATACTTGAAAACAAGAGTTGTTTTCTTAAAGAAGACTATTCTTGTATTGTCCTTTGTTTGCTAGGTTTATTCTATTAGCCTATAGAAAATAAAATTCCAGGCAAAGAATTTTATTTTCCTTGCCTGGAATTTTATTTCCTGTGGTTGTTGCTTATTTGTTTTGTTTCTTCTATGTTGGTAACTACATATTTGCCTTTGGCATTGGCCATTTATGGAATCCTTTCCCTTCTATATTCTTACTCTTTCTGGTTTGTTGTTTCTGCTGTTTCAACAATT
This sequence comes from Dracaena cambodiana, assembly GCA_036321105.1. Taxonomy (NCBI): domain Eukaryota; kingdom Viridiplantae; phylum Streptophyta; class Magnoliopsida; order Asparagales; family Asparagaceae; genus Dracaena; species Dracaena cambodiana. The sequence goes on from JAYEPQ010000018.1 coordinate 31,559,227, forward strand.
TGCTAAAAATTGATATGCTTAGCTTAATGGTTGCTGGCAAGAAAGAATTTGTACAATTTCTGCTTTTGCATAATTATTATTTTCTCTTTGAAACTTTTTCTTTTTTCATTTTTAATCTGACCTTGAAGTGTTCTTTTTTGCAGAATGATGCTTCTGTTGGATTGAACATTGTGGCAGATTCTCAACAATCTACTTCAAGGGCCTTTTCTCTTGTCTTTCTGTTTAGATTTTTATCTTGACCGTTGTGTATCTTGAACTAGTTTCATTTGAAATATACCATGCTGTACTCGTGTATAACGCAACAGTCTTGCCCATGTATTTCATCTCCTTAACGTTGTTGGCAGTATAAATATTTTGTATGTGCACCGAGATTCTGTTAGATCAGCATACTCTATTACTGGGTTTTTGGCTCCATTTCCAGGGACACTTTTAGTCTTATATCCATTTACTTGGACGGAGAACTGACTAAAATCATTAATCTGGGAGTCTATATCAGAAAATTGGAAATAATCTTACTCTTCCATCAATGGAGAGCTTAGCACAACTGGAAGCTTTGTGTGAACGACTTTACAATTCTCAGGATTCAGCTGAACGAGCTCTCGCAGAGAGCACTTTGAAATGCTTTTCTATGAACACTGAGTACATCTCGCAGTGCCAATATATATTGGACAATGCTTTGACTCCTTATGCTTTGATGTTGGCTAGTTCAAGTTTGTTGAAGCAAGTGACGGAGCATAGTCTTTCTTCGCAACTGCGGCTTGACATTCGTAATGTTCTTGTTCTGATCATATACGTATTTGTTTTTTTTGTTTTTTTTTTGTTTGAGCAAATATATACATAGTTGTTAATCAATATATAGAACCTTTCTCACACTTGTAGCTTATAATGCTTCTTGATTTGGAAATATAATTTTGAAGTTGTTAATTTTCCTTAGCATAGTTGTATATACATATATCTGAATATAGATAGTGTGTTTTTCCTTTGTTTTTGATTGTGTTTATGTAGAGTACAGAATTAGACATTTGTCACTTATCCCGGTAGTAATTTTCGTTTGCAATATATTTCCATTATTTACACTACATGGGCCTATTCGGTTTGTATAATTCACTCCTTTATCATATGGTTCACTTTTATTATGCAAGCATCTGAATTGACCATTTGTGATTTGAATGAAGGGAATTATGTGATAAGCTACCTAGCTACCAGAGGACCTGAATTGCAGACTTTTGTTACTGGATCTCTGATTCTACTGTTATGTCGAATTACAAAATTTGGGTGGCTTGATGACGAAAGATTCAAAGACATTGTCAAGGAAGCGACAAATTTTTTGAGTCAGGTAAATGGTAGTTTAACTTCTTGGTGTTAACGTTACATGCTAGTTGGATGTTAGATAATTTCTATTTCCTGTGATTTTTTTTAATATTATTGTGCTCATTGTAGTCTATATCATATTTCCTCATATGAGATGGGGTACAATATTTTGACCTTTTGACTTTGTCATATTTCGAAATAAGAGATGGGGGTATGATATCATGACCTTCTGACTTTACTTCCGGTCACCTTGTGCTTGATCCAGCTAAGGTAAAGTACCTTGCTGACAGGGACAATACTGAGTCCCTGCAAGCTGTGTAGCTGATATGCTTTCCATTGTCTTAGCTCTGATAAAAAAATGTCATTATTTTCCTGGACTTTGGTGCGTACGTGTATACACTTACTGTGCATTGATTTTATGTCTCACCTGGAAAACTAATGCTTTTATTAGGATGAAGTACTCTTCTTGCAGTGTATTATATGATGCATTGGGGATTTTAATATGAAAATCTTAAACACCTTCTTGGGAAAACTTATGCTGGAATATAGACCTGATATTTCAATGGTTATCACTATTTTCTCCGGGTGTTGTATTGTTCTTGCTGTGAAGGGTGCTAACAATTTATTTTATTTATTTATTTTCTAAACCACAATTGCATATTTTCAAATAACGTTTGAATGCTATTAAATGGATGTTTAGGTTGGTTCTAGTTATTGACAGGTACCTCTGACATCCTTGGACAAGCTGCTATCCTGATTGCACGTCTAATTTGTGATGACTTACTGCTTTGTGATTCTGCTGCTAAAGTCATTTGAGTTCTTAATATTTTGTCCTTGAGCTGTTATTAATTCACTACTTATTTCACACCTTACTTTTCAGGCAACATCTGATCATTATTCTATTGGTTTGAAGATATTAAATCAGCTTGTCTCCGAGATGAATCAGGTTGGCGTATGTCAAGTATTTCACACACACATATGTACACACATCATTATTTATTGCATTGTTCTGCAAGACAGTATTCAAAACATATATTGTTGTTGCATATATTGTTCTCCTTTTCCTTCAATACACACACACAGACACACACACACACAAAATCCTAGTAAAGAAACATGAAGCATAAGAGATGTACACAAGTGAACAAAATCTCTCAAAACCACGGTAAACTTTGGCCTCCATCAGAATGGAGTCTTGCAGGGAAAACTATGGGAAACTAAACTTGAGATCTTGAAATGTACTATGCTGAATCACCAACATAAGCAAGATGCACTGGGACGACAGTTGCTGATTGTGCAAAACAACAAATATAATCAGCAAAACAACGAATAGTAAACTTATGAGAATCATTAGAAAAAAATCAAGTAGAAACCAGTATGGATGACACCATAATGGGATTAAATTCTAGTAGCACCTTTAACAGGATTTTTTTATCTTCTTGAGTTGAGATCCATACCATGGTTAACTTAATGTAGAATTATGCAGAGGTGAATTTGCTTAAGATTAGAGTTGAAAATATTATAATTTAGCCATGGCTTCAAGTTCGACATAGATCATTTGGTGGATCAACGGTTCATTACCATAAGAATTGTTATAGGCTTTCACATGATGTTTGGGAGAATTACTAATGACATTTCTTGGCCATGCCGTTGCATCATAAATTCATCTTAAGGATCTAAATAAAATTTAAGTTTTTTCTTTTACATATTTACTCCCTATATTCTCTATTTATCCCCAAATATTCATTTTTCTTATTTGCTTCCTGAATCTTCGAAATGGAATAAGTTCAGCCGCCCCCTCTTTGTCAAAAAGGAGAAGAAACTCTTCCTCCTACCTCTCAAGATCTGATTCGAACCAGGTTAGGATCCGAGTCCAGAGGGAGGGAAAGAGTGGGTAAGATGTTGGGTAATATTAAAAAGAGAGTAAAAAGGTTGGGATTTGGGATGAGATGGAAAAGGTTCTTGAATTTATTAGGTAGGTTTAAAAAATTTGATTGTAGTTTAATTATGTTATTTAAGGGCATTGTGGTCCTAATTAAAAAATAGCAACTTAAGAGAGAAATGGGGAGGGGTAATTTATCCAATTAGCATGTTTTGATAATTTGGAGAGAAATAAGAAACATTGAAGATTCGGACCGTACACATCTAAAAAATTCAGAATTTAAATATTGAATATATTTTGCAAAAAGCAGAAAATTCATCATAATTGATCCTTTTTTATAAAATTGATTTTTTTTTTGAGAGCCTTATGTAATTCTGATAGGAAATTGGTTCATGGTGTTTCCACATATGGAGAAAAGTTTTTTGGTCTGAGTAGTACAGTTGATTCATCAATTTGGATGAAGTATGAACACTTTTATCATGTAGTCCTGTCCATATCGGACGCATGTATCTTATGTTTTTTTTAGGATTTGCCTTGTGTCAGTGTATGTCGTGTTCGTGCATCATAGGTAACTAACTTAGATTATAGTGATATCCTAGAGTTAATATAGTCTAATGGGAGTTAGTAACAGGTTTAGTTTCACGGTCTTAAGGAATTAAACAGTAGGTCTCAAAGATGAGGGTTATGGAGATTTTTTTTTCATACCAAAATCTGTCTATGTGCCTAGGGTCAAAACCTAGAGTAGCTAAGCACGCACACTCTGTACTCTACCTCTTAACTGTTTTCAATTCAAGCATTATATGTTGCTTTTCTTTAAATTATTCATATAGTAGTTATAGAAGATTTTGTAGGCACAGGTTTTTAAGCATGATGAAGCAGGGTTGCAAACCAGGAACTTTCCACTTGTTATTTGAATTACATTGTCTTGTAAAGAGAAGCTCCTACATAACGATCCCTAAACTTCAGGAAGTATTAGTTCATACAGTAATTCTGAGATACGATTATCTCAGTTGGGAGGCACCTTCTTGTTAACCTTGTTGTAAATAACATATAATCTGAAGAGAGATTGGCTCCCCCTGGTCATTCTTGTGTATAAGATATAGTCGTCATTCTTGTGTATAAGATATAGTCTTGGGAGAAATGTGCATTGCATTTGGCTAGTAATAAATGACACCACTAATGTCAGGAGCTTACCAACCCTTCTACCATATAAATTTGTTACGGCCTCAGGGTTCTTTTAAAAAGGGCTATACAAGAGATCTAGAGAACATTTCATTGGCAATGCTAGGTTTTCTAAATAGGTTACATAAATCTGAGGTGAAACATTTCATTAATCAACTGAGATTTTTTTACAAAATCCTGAAGAATCTACTATCCTGTTCTTACAGAATTATTATGATGTTTTTGCCATGAAATTTCTCTGTATGCTAATTTCTAATGCTAGTTCCTGGTCACCTCAACACATTCTTTCCATAATCCTGATTATGCTCATTTATCTTTTTTTATTTTATTTATTTATTTTTTACTTAAAAAAAAAATCACAACTTATGTGGTTGGTTCTTCAAAATTTGGCAGCCGAATTCAGGACTGCCTCTGACTTACCATCGAAGGGTGTCTACCAGTTTCAAGGATCCATCGCTTTTCCAAATATTTCAAATATCACTGGCTTCTTTACGCCAACTTAAAAACGATGGAAATATGCAAGGTTCTGGTGATTCTGGCAAATTCTAGTGTCTTATGCATTTTGCCTCCTTCGTAACACATTCTCATGCATTTTGCCTCTTTCCTAACACATTTGGAATTTCTTTTTCCATTTGGGTGGTTTTTTTTTTTTCCATTAATTTGCAGTTTCAGGAATGTTAAAGCAACTTGCTGTTTCTCTTGCATTGAGGTGTTTATCTTATGATTTTGTTGGGACTTCTGTGGATGAAAGTTCTGAAGAATTCGGTACAGTTCAGGTATTTTCATTGTCTTCATCTGTTTATTTATTTATTATCTGTTGCCCCTATTGGTTAACTTGCAGGAAAAAAATTTATGCTATCCAGGCACTTGATGGCTGAGGTCTCTATTGAAAATTGTTATGTCAGAGTCATCACCATTAACTTATAGTTAATTTTTGGTATTTGATTTTTTAATGTTGGTTGCTCATGGCAAGATTGGGATAAAAAGTTCAACATTTGTCATGTTTACTGTGTGTGATTGTATTTGCTATCAGGACCTCAGGAAGTAATACTATGGGTGTCATTTTCTTTGGGGTTTTCCTGGGATTTACTTTTTCTTTATTTAAGAAACAAGTAACGAGAAAGTTGCAGTGCTAATTATTATTTGTAACTGTTAATTTTCTGCAGATTCCGGCTTCCTGGAAACTAGTTATGGAGGATCCGTCTACTCTTCAAATATTTTTTGATTATTACGCAATAACTGAGCCTCCTGTATCAAAAGAGGTATGCTTATCAAAATGTGCCGACTTTTTATGTGTTATTTCATTCATATTGAGGCATCCAAAGTGCTCCTTCATGAAATTCCCCTATCCTATTGTCATATTGATTAATATTGTTAGTTATTAAGTTCGCTGATTATCAGTGTGTCCTCTTAAAGATCCTCCAATTTTACAAAAGTTCTTTTTGATATTATTAGGCTTTAGAATGTTTGGTGAGACTTGCTTCTGTAAGGCGCTCTTTATTCACGGACGATGGTGGACGTTCGCAATTTTTAGCTCGTTTGATGGCAGGAACTAAAGAAATTCTACAAACCGGGAAAGGTTCATATAAGAATTTCACCTTTCCAATTTGTACTTGAGTGCATTGTTTTGTTTTTCTTATTTCTTGTGGAATGTTCTTTTAAAAGTCTTGATTTCTTTATACTTTAGAATGTTATTTTCTTACAGATACTGCTTATCCGTGAAAGGGCCAAAGTTATAAATATTTAGGTTATTTTGCCTCAAATTTTTCCTATGTTCCAAGCATTAGGAAAATCTTTAATGTAGAATAGGGCTCCGTGATAACAGGGCATTTAGCAGCAAAGAGGGAAGGACAGTGATAGAGAAGGAGAGGTATATGGTTTTAAAGAAAGAGAGAGACGTTTAGGATAGAACTTAATTTGCATTTTTTTCAACCAATCATCAATAGCACAACTTCGTCTTCATTGAGTATTTGAACCATATTTATTGGCTTTAGCATCAAAGTCCTAATCAGAATTGAACTCCTAAACCTAAATTTAATAGACAACTGAAAAAATGGAAGAAACACAAAATGACTTCCTACTAGCTCTCCAAGATTTTCAGGTACTCCTTGTCTCGGAGCCTTGTTAATGATTAGGTACCCCCTTATAAATTAAATTGCTCTTTAAAGATGGACTGTAGCAACAAATTTAAACAAATTTAATGAGTGCATTCATGTACTTTTTCTATTTACTTTTTCAAGGGTGGTTCATTTCAAAAGTTTATTTAGGTTTTTGATATGGAAACCAGTTAATGGGTTTAAAGGTCTGAGTTCCCCATATCGAGAGGTGGTTGACACCTTATAATAGTCATTTGATATGGTGAAACATCCTATCATCTTTCTAAACTCACAAACTGGATGAAAGAAATTTAATGACTGCTGTCATGTAATTGTTTTTCCCTGTTTGTGCTCTCTTTACTTTATCAGGTAGTTGTTAATTTGTGTTGTGAATAGCAAGTTTCGAATATTAGTTTTATTGGGTAGATGAAGCAGTTTATGCTAAAACCGTCTGCATTCCGCATGCTCATTTGTATTGTGAGTAGCAGGTTGAGTTTTGAGGTGAATTGCACCTTATAACGGTAGTTTGATAGTGAAGTTTCCCTCATCATTATCTAGATACATTGAACCATTTGAACTCAGGGAGTATCGTTTCAGTTTCTGGCATTTAGATTCAATACTGGTAACAGATTGATCATGCCAACTGGAATGCTAAGCACCATCTCTGCAGGACACATGTCCCATTTGTATTTGTTGCTTTATGTTTCCCAATGTCCTCTGTCGGGGGTTTCTTATTGTCACATTTTATTTCACGGATGTGGAATGTGACAGGACCATATTTCATATGATAACAATGGCTTGAATATTTCCTAGGTGTGTAAATCCCAATCTGAAAATACTCACTTTTTTCCTTCAGGTGCAAACTGATTATTTTTTCTATTTTAGCTCGCTATGTATTTTGGGACTGACAGGGTAGCTTATTTTGTTTGTGCACCTCATTTTCTATGGACAAATGTTGTTGATATGCACACACACATGGCTGTTTATACATGGATGTACAAGTGCAGAAACACATTTGTACATAGACACACAGCATGGGCATATACATAAAATGCATGTGTATATAATTGCATACAAGGGCATGGGCTTCATATTCCAGTAAATCCAATTGAAATCCTGTCCATTCAAATAGATTATATCACTTATAGTGCCAAAGAACCTGAACTTGGATGATCTTCTGAACTTTCCCATCAATCCATCAAGTTGACATGAACAATTAGCATAGATTAATGATCTAGAATGTCTAAAACGCACCAAAAAATATGTTTATCAAGGCTTTGAAGTCTGGAGATCCTAATTTAGGCTACTTGCTATTGCTGGCATTTCGTCATACGACTACTTGATTCACGGGAAGACAACATTAACCCATATATTTTTTTTGGTTTATAGTCACTTTAAACGGTGTAGATAAACTTGAAACTTCCATTTTATAGGTTAGACATCTGCTTAAAATATGGATGATGAATGACCTTTTAAGAATTTATGAAGAAAGTTTCGAAAAAGATGTTAAATACTAATTGATGGCAGTACTTTATTATAACATAAAATTATGTTTTTCTTTTACTTTATATTTTAAAGTTTCTCAGCCATCAGACGTTTAAGTTTTCCTAGGTTGCTCACATTATATATTCGTCAAAGCCTAAAATTTTTGAATATTGCTACAGAAGAAAGGCTTACTGTACTGTATTTTGTGTTGGATATTACTTTCAGGGTGTGTGATACCATACTATAGCTTACAAGAAAGTAATGAAGAATGGGGAAAATAATATTGGTTGCTGATAATTAAATTTACAGATATTTATTTTATTTCTAGTTATCTTGCTTGCCTTTTGTTTTTAAGCCTTCCTTTATTACTTGTTTTATGGCATATATTTCCTTTTTTCACACTTTTGTTTAATCCCTTTACATTTAGGTCATCTGGGGTATTTCTGATGATGCAACTGATTTTTTTTTTTTTTTTTTAATTTTAAACTATTTTTAGGTCTTGCGGATCATGATAACTACCATGAGTTCTGTCGTCTCTTGGGACGGTTTAAAGTAAATTATCAGGTATTATATATTTCCTTCTTTTTTAGAGTTTTTATCTCATTTTGCATTTGCATTGAATTAAACTCTCAGGTACACATGTGTTTTGTCATCCTTTCTATTTCTCATTTATTCTTATTTTAGATTGGGTGAATTGATGAATTGATAGCTTGCAGAAAATGTAATATTTTAAAATTAATTTTCTCTGTTTCTTTGACTGATGTAGTACTTGGGGATCTCTCTCATGTTATATTTAATCAAGTGATATGTTCGAGTAAGAATGTTCCTGCCTATTTCATGAATTTTAAGTTGCTAAAAGTAAAGCATCTTAAGAAACTATATTAGGGTTCTTATGTAATCCAGCTTCAATATGATCTGACCAGAAGGACCAGAACGGCTTGTACAATATTTTAATTTGGAATATTTTTCCTGTAAATTCAAAAAGGGGAGTTGAACCCTCCTACCAACAAAGTAACCATGATTGGAGTTTTGTTGGCCGAGCCGTAAAGAGCACTTGTGGGGGAATTCAACTTTTCGCTAAGGAAGTAACATGTTAAGCAGTTTTGTTGACTGAGTTGTAGAGGGCATCTCCATATTCTTTGGAACTCAACTTCAATGGAGAAATGAGGAATGGAAGTGAAACTAATGAAAATTTACTACTTTCTCAAAGCTTCGGTAGCTATAAGTGTGACTTCATATAGTTTGATGACTCATGGAGTTCGAACTTCAGAGAACCAGCAGAGCCAACTGTTGTTTTTCCTGTACTTGTAGCCTTAATGCAACTCATCAGATGGATGAAATTGCCTTAAACTTCCATGGCTCCAACTTCATCATAAACAAGAGCTGCACATGCTTGGTTTCTTGCAGCTCCAACTTCATTAAGTGGATAGGTTTGTACTTTCATTTTGGTAAGTTACGTTGCAAGGAAATCCGTGATAGATCTGCAAGTTTTAGTGAAAAAACTTTAGCAAATGCTGCAGCCCTCCCAAAAAGAAAAGGTGCCAATTCAATGTACAAGAATATTTACTTCTTAAACTGCCCCTAAAATTTTACTTTTAGTTAACCATTATTGCTAACTGCTTATGCCACTCGAGCAAAACAACAATAGTTAATTAACCACGTTCAACAAATGCTGAATGAAGCATGCTGAAAAATGGATTTAGAGCTCATTTCTTGCAATAAGGATTCATTTGTATCGTGGGGAATTAGAAAGCCTTCACCAAGCATTGTGGCTTGGTGCTGGAGTTGCATCTATTGAAATTATAAATGTCCTCTGCAACATTAATAAAATTATTATCTGATTACCATTAGCTTTGCTGTTTTTGTGGTCCTGTGTGCTTCATTTATATGCTTATTTCATAGTTCAGTCATTACTTTCTTTATTTAACCACTACAAAGATTTAACCAATGCCAACTCTACCTTTCCCTACCTTTCACATTAAAAGAAAATCTGACCTTTCTATATTGTGATTAAATATCATTAATTTCTTCTGGGGCAAATGTTATTTACATTCATTTCTTTTTTGTTACATAGCCTTTTACATGCCATGTTAAATATTGTGGAAATTTGTAAGTCACATGCTCCATACTCATGTATTTAGTTGGTCATTGATTGGTATGGGCCTTGGATCGTTTCAGTTGTCAGAGCTTTTGAATGTAGAAATCTATGGTGAATGGATACATTTGGTAGCTGAATTCACAACGAAATCCTTGCAGTCTTGGCAGGTTAGTTTGGTTTGCTTTATCTTAATTGTTTCTGGCCTTCAGAGATGGGTTTCTGGTCTTCTGTGATGGGTATCTTTCTGTTTTCAAAATTGACATTCTACCTGGTAATGTTTGTTGATGTATTTCTTTTTGCCTTTTGTGCCAGTGGGCGAGCAGTAGTGTGTACTACCTTTTAGGGCTTTGGTCTAGATTGGTGACGTCCGTTCCATATTTGAAGGGTGATTCACCAAGTCTTCTAGATGAAACCGTGCCTAAGATCACTGAAGGTTTTATAACTTCTAGATTCAATTCTGTTCAGGTATGACAGGTTTCTGCATTTTCATATCTACTTTATCAGCTGTATAAGTTAATAAAGTGGTGGATAAAGTTAATAAAGTGGTGTGTACCCCTTACATTGCAGGCTGGTTTTCCAGATGACCTCTCAGAGAATCCATTAGACAATGTAGAGCTTCTTCAGGATCAGTTGGAATGTTTTCCGTACATATGCAGATTCCAGGTTAACGACTGCAGTGTCTATTGCTCTTCCAGCTTCACTTAAGATCTTCAGATTTTATGATCAGCTGAGGAATTGTACAAATTTACTTTATTTCTAATGGGTATCCACATTTTCTCTGATTTGCAGTATGACAAGAGTAGCCTATACATTATAAAAATCATGGAGCCTATTCTACAGGCTTATACGGTATTCTTCTAGTAGTTTGGATTCGTATGTGTTTATTGCATGAACAACAAAGTTGTTCTTTTTAATCTTGCTTTTGCTTACCCTTTTAACTTCATCATAGGAAAGAGCAAGATCAACAGCACCAGGCGATGTTGATGAACTTTCGGTGATTGAAGGACAACTTGCATGGATGGTTCATATTATTGCAGCCATTCTCAAGATTAGACAGACTACTGGCTGTAGGTATGTGAATGTCTTATGTTGTCTTCCTGACTTTCTATTTAGCTTGTGAAATGGATGCAACAATGCTTTTTTTTTTTTTTCTTTTTTATTCAAGCAGTACCGAAACATCACAAGAATTGATTGATGCTGAGCTTGCAGCTCGTGTGTTACAGTTGATAAACGTCACTGACAGTGGATTGCATGCTCAGGTATTGAAGCAGATAGATTTGACATTCCGTCATACTTAGTGTTCCTGAAGGCATTACAAATGTTTAAATTGAGATTGCCTTGGATGAAATTTTTTTTTTAGTTAATCTCATAAGAATATATTATGTAGTTTTTCTCCTCCTTGCTATCTCATATTTTAAGTTATCTATTATGGACAGAGATGTTTCATGGAAGTGCTTTGACAGGTATTTAGTTGATATATTTTGTGCATTGAATATGAAAAAAGATGATTTGCCAATTAATCTTGTGTTATTGGAATGGGGATCTCCGAGAGGATGAAATTAAAGAGGGGAAATAATAATTGTACTTTTTGGTAAAATTAGGTATTTCGTAATTGGTAAAAATTGAAGAACCAATTGTGGACACAAAAATATCCTTCCCATTTCTGTTCTTCACACATGGTAGACATTGTTCCTGCCTGGCAGGCAACTAAATGTTTCAATAATGCCAGTGTTGCGTCCAAAAAAGATCACTGGAATGCTGACAGAACTCCAATATATGCTGCTCATGTTGATGTGCAGAACATGGAAATTTTCTTGAATATTTGAGGTCTTATTCTCAACTGCACTGATAACTTTGGATCAACTTAATGCTAGAGTTGGTGTACATGGACTTCCGACTTTCTTAGACGATGCACTTATCTTTTTCTTTTTACCAGTCCGGCACATGTTCACATGTAAAAATGAATGTATTAAAATTATAACAAAAATGTTATTTCTAAAAAAAGGAGACGCTCTCGTATTGTTGGGTTTTGGGAGGGTCTGATGTATGTAGCCTTACATATGCATGTAACCCCCAGTTTTTATGAAAATTTTTTAAGATATGACAATTATTTTTATATATGAAATACTATATTTAATTTCAATTTTTATATCAAAATTAAAACGTATATCGGAGGGAGGAAATGGTAAGGAAAGATTAAACTGAGAACTAAAAAAAGTATATGAGTAAGATAACATCAATAATAATACCTAGAAGCTAAAATGTGATTTATATCTCATCTAAAGAGAATGATGCCTAAAATAGACTTTTAAAATTAAATTTTTATGAAAAATTAAGTGGGTTTCCAGAAAGAGGACGATAAATAACAGTATTAATTGGAATAATTATGTGTATATTGTGATTTGAACATCGAAGGATAATATGTTCTTAAGAGAATATTAGATAAATGTCAGTAAGTTTAAGTATGGATAAAATCAAGAAAATTTGAAGTTGAATGTATAAATGTAGACAGAACAGTTCTCTAGATTACTATCTTATCTATATTATATTTTATGTTCCTAAAGTTTGGAATGAGAAATAACTTTTATTCTAATGTGGGTAAAATTGATGGACAGAATCTTTTTGACATATTCCTAACTGCTGCTTTTATAAGTTATGTTGATTATTATTATTTCTACATCTCAGGCCAACCTATTATAGGCTGCGCTCATTTTATTTGTCTGACCAGTTTCTAAAATAACCCTATACCTGTCTAGTCTTGGTATCAGGACTTCACAGTTTTGTTAAACAGCAGACTCTTAACTTATTTGTCCGAAGACTGATAATTGTTGGCATGTTGTGTAAACCTAATATGTATATAGCATGTTTAAGGTTTAAGTGCCAGACTCTAGATATTTTGACATATCAAATTTTTTTTTACATAGAACATATGGGCCTTTATTAATGCTAGAAAATAAAATAGAAAACTTTAAAAATATACTTTTCTCAGCATCTCTTTTGTTCGTGTAAATTTCGACTCAATTATAAACGAAATACCGAAGTTCTTTTTGGTTTACATATGAAACCCGAGTTATAATCGTTTAGTAATCATAGAAGAAACAAGAGACAGTTTCTAAGCTTAAAGTTATCTTGTGCGATGCATTTCATCAGCCATTATTGAAACCTGTTGGCCTTTTACTACCAAGTATCTAAAACTATTAAACCATCTTAAAGAACTTGAACTTCTTAGGTGCAGTACCCATTATACCTTTTGGAGAAACCAGTGAAGTTTTCCAAGCCAAAGACGTCATTATTTACGGTGTATTGCATCTTTCTGCCTATGACACTGATTAGGATTATGCAAAAAAAAAAAAAAAAAATCTGATTAGGATACTATCAGTGTTCACATAGTTAAAAGCTCCTCACTGACTTTCTTACAGATGTTTCTAACAAAATAAATAATAAAGCTATTCATAGGGAGTTCTTTTTCCCATGAAATTGAAGGGAAAAATCTATAAGACAACCTAAGAAGTAGGACTAGACGCTAGGGATGCCGTGTCCGTGTCGGACACATGTCTGACTCTGACATGCTACAAACATGCCAAAAATTGTGTCGGACACGCTACGTAGCGTATCCAATAAATTAAAAGAAAAAAAATACCGTGTTATTGCCATATCCGAGCTTTTCATAAGTTGTGTTGGAAAAAAAAGAGTTAAATGGTCTGAAAAGATTGGAAATAAATAGTACTAAATTATAATATCTATCTATACCTAATTAGATTTATAAAGTTATACTTTAGTATTTTCTTATGGACATGAGTTTTATTTGATTTCTTGTATTCACATTCTACGCTAATTTATACTCTCTTTCAACATCTTTTCTTTTTTTTCTCTTTGCCCGTAGCGGGTGAGGGAGAGAGATAGATATATGGTTGATAGCGAGGCTTATCCTTTATAAAAGAATGAAGAAACACGAATCCATACATTGTCGGTGATTTCGTTTTGGATATTTTAGTAAAATTATTTGTTAATAATAGAAGAATATATACTTATATTTATTTTTTATGTGTCCTTACCATATCTGTGTCCTCATTTCTTTTCACAAATGCTTTGTCCCGTGTCTGTATCCAAATCTGTATATCTGTATCTGTATTTCCTAGAAGTCAATGCACCAGTTCAATGAGGAGAACTTATCAACGTAGGGCAAGTTAAAAGAGGGATGGAAAGACTGAATAAAATATGGATGGAGGTGATACAAAAGAATATGGATTCTAGAGGTTTAAATGAGGACATATTATTCGATAGGAACGAATGGAGAAGGATTATTAATGTGATGATCCGGTGTGATTCTCTTTTGGTTCATGTCCTAGCCCAAGTACTTGGATAAAAGGCTTAGTTGTTGTTGTAAAAAACATGTCTCACAAATAAGTATAACAAAAATGAGAATGCTGAGATGGGTTAGTGGTAATATGTTGAGAAGGGATGGAATAATAACTGAGTGTATTTGTAACAAATTAGAGGTTGCTCGTGGGGTGAAATGAGAAAATTGTTTGAGATGGTTTGGATATTTGTAATGAAGGCCAGTAAGTGCGCCGGTTAAGGGAGGTGATCTGACTATAGTTGATGATGGAGTTGTGAGGGTGAGGACTGGAGGTAGGCGGCAAAGAACTTGGAGGGATGCAACTAAAAAGGTTTTGAAAGTGCTAAACTTAGCGGAGAAGATAACTGTTAACAAAACTGAATTGATAAATGAGTTCATGTTAGTTGGCCTCAAAAAATTTTCAGATTATGGCTTTGTTATTGTTGTCGTTGTTGTTTATGGAGTTCTTTCTTCGCTACTTTTTGGCTTCTGTTTAATGTCTTTTATCAAACTTATAATATTGTGTGCTAAGCCTCTAAATGTTGTCATCCACCAGGTCTTGTGGAGCTGACAATTTATCTCCATGTACATGTGACTGATCAAAAGTCTTTCATGATTTGTTGCAGATTATTGAATTACTGTTTGCTATATAATACAATATTTGATTTCTTTCTTCATGTGAAGTGCCTGACAGTAACATTTTTTAACCAGGGTCAAATAATTTTCATATCCCACTTCCGACTAGAAATGCAAATAGACTGGTCCATGTCGTGGTTTTAGATAAAAGATATCTAGTGATTATCGGGGTACTAGCTCATATTGGGTGTTTATATATGAAACTGCATATATACATATATTTGTTACCTGGATAACTTATATAGGTGTTTGTGGAATCCAAGATGACATCAATCTAATAAAAGATGGGATAATATGCATCGATGTTTAAAATAACGATAACAGTAACGTAATGTTTTGTCGCTGTTAGGTTATATAGCATATAGCGTAACGTATAATGTAGGTTACGCAATTTTCTATTTATTTAAAAAATAAATATAAAACTATATAAAATAAATTTTATAAATTGAAAATTGAATTAAAAATATATATAAAAAAATTATATTCCAGTATTAATTCTAAATTTCTAACCAGTTTCACAGTAATTCTCATATTTATCTTCATAAATTAAATTACATTCATACCCATAATTTCGGTCATCATCTAAATAGGAAAACAAGATTTCAAATTTATTTTCAATTTTATCAATATTGTAATTTATATTTTGTAATACTCAATGTATATTATTTTAATTGTTTATTTTAGATTAGTTATGAATTCAATTTAATTAGCAAGTAAGAAATTTCAGTAATTGGAAATGAATTATAATAAAAAAAATTCTGTAATTGAAAAGAAATTATAACAAGTAAATAAGGATGTACAAGTTAACAATGTCATAAGCAATCAAATAAGCAAATAACAAACCGTCAAGTAAAAAAAACTACAGCAATTCGCTAACAATTAAAATAATAATCGAAATCAATATAAAAACCAATTACAAATTATTGTAAATAGTGTAACATAACGTAATTTAACATAACGTAAAATAACATAAAAAACGCACCGTTACGGTGCATTGAGTTATTTTCGACTGATAAGTAACGTTAGTTTTCTGTTAGGCTTCATAATGCAATATAACAAGTTTCATAACGCATTATTTTCAAGAATAATATATGTTCAGGCAAGCATAATACAAGAACATGAATATGGAATACCCACAGATGGTTCCCTTGAAACCATGCCAATATAGGTGAGACTAAACAATTAAAAAGAGCAGTTTATTTGGGTTCATATTACGTGGAAATGGTGTGTTTAGTTGCTTTTCCCTTTTATTTATTACATGTATTTAGCAAGTTCTATATCGTGGAATCATTATGGGTAATAACTGATTGGTTTTGGTATCAGAAATCTGCAATATTGGTCTTTATCATATTGGCAATATCAGAATGATTGAGAGCATGTTGGAAGAGCATTGGATGTATTGGGACTGATATTGGCTCTATATGTATATGATTCCTTCAAGTCAGATACGATTCATATTGGTGTTGGTCTATATTTAAAACTTCTATATTGAGTTTTATCTTCTAACTGCTAATTGTAAAGCTGTGGTAGGTCAGCCAGGTGGGTTATATACTGAACAAGCTGCTTTGTGAAGCAGCTCTTATAGTCCTCTATTCAACCATTCAAATCTACTCTCATGTTTACCAACATGGACATTTCCTGAAACCACCAGTAATTTATTCATATCTCATTCTTCCCTATTAAGGAGGTTCCAAAACTTTGTTCTAATATATGAACTAACATGTTTTGAGCTCTTGGAGCATCCTTTGCCATATTTTCTGCCTACACATTAATAATACATCTTTGCATGTGTATATTGTAAGTCAGTTCATAAGCAAGCATTAGTTTGTTGTCAATTGTATAATTTGCTGTTGTTTTTTTTGGGGGTATAGAATTGATAATCAAACTAACTACTCAACCTTCACAGAGATATCGTGAAGTATGCAAGCAAAGACTTGACCGGGCCATTATCACCTTTTTTCAAAATTTTCGGAAGTCCTATGTTGGTGATCAAGCGATGCATTCATCTAAGGTAGTAAGGTTTTCATATAATTTGTTGCCTTGTTTCTTTTTAGCACATCCTTACGATTTCTTTTCTTTTGCAGCAGTTATATTCAAAATTGTCTGAACTTCTTGGACTCCATGATCATTTAGTCCTGCTTAATGTCATTGTTGGAAAAATTGCTACAAACCTGAAGTGCTACACAGAGGTGATTGGTCAACTGCTGTTATATCTTACTTTTTCTTGCTAAGGGGCTCATTTTGGTCCTTATTGTTGATGCATGCAGTGTGAGGAGGTTATTGAGCATACTTTATCCCTTTTTCTGGAGCTAGCATCAGGGTCAGTTATTTGTTTTAGCAAACTTTCCAGCATTTTGAAGTTTATCTTTGTGATTGACTTTTCAAAGTTGGTTGCAGATACATGACTGGCAAGCTGCTTCTTAAGTTGGATACTGTAAAATTCATAATCGGGCATCATACGGTAACTTTTGATTTCCAGCAGATTCTTTTATCAAGTTCATTATAGTCATAATATTTGGTTTGTTAAAACTAAGATTCAGGTGAATTAATTAAGTTACGATACTGATACTGCATTCCAGAGGGAAAACTTCCCATTTCTGGAAGAATACAGGTGCTCTCGCAGCCGGACAACTTTTTACTACACTCTCGGTTACTTGATCTTTATGGAAGACAGTCCTGTAAAATTTAAGTCGTCTATGGACCCACTTTTACAGGTTTGTTGATGTTCACCCCAGTAAATATTTTTCTGAGGTTTCTTGCTTCTGATTTATGTTTATCATACTTATTCATGTCATTTGCTTATTATTATACTTCTTACTTTTGAATTTTGTCAGTCAGTTGGTTTTTTTTTAGTTCGTCCTCTGTTGTTTTGTAATTATACTGAAAACATTACATGCTAACATATACCATACATAAGTCATGCTTTGTCATAAACCAGTTGCTCTTTGAACACAATTTGTTCACTTCTTTCTTCTTGATATCTTTTATTGTCCTTGGTATTCTATTTCAGGTTATGATTAAGCTGGAGTCTACTCCCGATACAGCTTTTCGCACTGATGCTGTTAAATATGCATTTGTTGGTTTGATGAGGGATCTGAGAGGAATTGCAATGGCGACAAATAGGTATTTACCTCCCAATTTTTTTTTTTTTTAAAATTAGCATTATATAGTCTCTGTTTTGACTGATTTATTCTTTTTTTCCTTTTCCTCCTTTTTTGATCCAGTCGAAGAACATATGGACTGCTTTTTGATTGGCTGTATCCTTCCCATATGCCCCTTTTGTTGAAAGCTATCTCCCATTGGACAGATGCGCCAGAGGTGATCTTTATTCTTTATTTGGAAAATATTTTTTTTCTTATTTCTTTGTTTATCTCAGGCTTTTTGGTGCTTGCCACTGTTTATATCTGCCTGTGACGTCCTATTATTAAAATAGTTTAGATATCATCAGGAGATTGTTTTTGATACATAGCTGATCAGCCCTTGAAGTCAGTTTCAATATCCAGGTCTAAAGTAAAAGAAAGGGACAAAAATGATTGCATTTGTTGAATAATTAAGGCCTGTGATGTCCTCTATATCAAATCGAAACACAATTACAAAAAGCCATCCTTGTTTCTGGTTGTCTCATGGCTCAGCACTGTTGATCACAAAAAGCTTCTCCCAAAATCTTATAGTTTCCATGTTTGACATGTGAAATTTGTATAAAGCATTTGAGTAAAGTTTCTAGAGTTCATGGGATCCACATGTACATAAGATAACTTTGAGAAATATTTTCCTCCGTTAGATTTCCATATACCAAATAAAGAAAAAGTGGCATAGGTTTCTAGCTTCCGTGGATGTTAGAAGGAGTGGGGAATCTCTAACTCTCTCTCTCTCTCCATATTTGGTATCCCAAATGTACTCCATGTACCAAATAAAAAAAAACTTTTCTTTCGTCTTTTCTTAATCAATGACACACTCATTCATTTTTCTTGAAGAGCCCAAATAATAATGTAGAATTGTCTATCAACTTAATAGACTATTTTGGTTTTAACCAATTTCACCCATGGTAAACTAAGTAATTGTTTTTGACTATTTCTTGTTTAGAAATTAAACAGTAAAACATTCAGATGTCCAAAGCATGATTTTGAAGTCCTTGAGTAACCTAACTTCTGTCTTATATTGATATTATAGCTGATGTTTTGTCAAAAAAGTGAGACCCGCATAAACCTGTAGCCTGCAAATCCTTTTTGGCAGGTGGTGGTAGTAATTTTGTTGGTTGATTTTGTTATTGTTGCTAGGTGCTTCCTAGGATCAGCACAACTTAAAACATTGGGTTAATCCTTATGGCAATTTGAAAAGTTATAGGAATTAGCTTCTTATTTCTATCTGATTAGATCTAAACTGTAGTAAATATATATAACGTCTCCCTCATGCATCTTGCAGTTAGCACTCCCTTGTATCACTTTCTCCATATAATTCCCTGACAAAAAGAGTTATAGAAGTGTTAGCTTTTCCTTTCAAATGGGTCACATGCAGAGCACATGCTCCTCTTAATATAGTTAATTAAACCTCTCCTCTACTTCTCTTAATCTCCTTTATCCTATCTAAATATTTTTCTAATTTTAATTAAAACCTGTCTCCTTATGACCACCAGTGTCTTCTTTTCCATCACAATTTCCTAATCTCTTCTATCTCAGTGATTTACTAATTTCAGTTTTCCCAATTTCTAATCCAACTTCACCACCCCCAACACCTCATTCCCCATCACCACCACCACCACCATCTTGAACATTATCACCATGATCACCCATGCCTTATCCAAAATCCAAATTCCTAAACTAAATTCACAACCTAATTCCTACCCCTAATAAACTTCATCTCCTTCTTCCTATCATTATCCCCATCATCATTGCTTTCATCATCTTCTACACCACGACCATCACTGTCAACATTACCACTAACAACTTCCATACCTCCTTGTAATCATGACCACCGTCGCTTTTCTTTCTTTTCTACCATTACCCTTTTCTCCTTCTTGCCCTCCATTGTCACTGGCACCTCTACCACCATTATGTTCATTAATTTGTCATTTAGAGTTATTTGGATAAAATTATAAATTAAAGAAAATCTTTTTTTAAGAAAGAGAATAAATTTAAATTAATTTGATAAGAACCCTTAGTTTGATAGGAAATCAGATTATAGGATTATGTGTTATGTGCGCGACATGTTTTGATGAAAAATGTTAACACTGTCACACCAAGAGGGTTTATGTGCAGAAAATATTAGCAAAGTGGGGCTAACGATAATACAAGGTGGTTATCAGTAATTTATGCTTAGAACTTTAGTTTAATTCCTTATATTCATATCACTTAGTAATTTCTTTTTCAGGTATCTATACTTTGTTCTAACAAAACCTATTTGAGTTTTTTTTTCTCTTCTTGTTGACAAGCTTGCAATTTTAAGTGCAACAATCTAACGCGATAAAGTTTGTAGATTACCAGGTGGACAATGTGAAGATAAATGTTAGATTATACTATTATAGGATGGCCATTGAAAATTTGCAAAATACAATAAAATTAGAATATTCGTTTAATTGTTTATTTTCCAAATTTTTTTAGTTTCGTGAGCACTAGTAATCAGCTTCTGACCTATCCTAATATATTTCTTCTTTGTTTTCTATTTTATATATACTGCAATACTTTTTGTTAGGCACTGTAATTGTTGTATTTGATTAAATTAAGCTGAGTATTCACAGAGTTGTTAATTCTGGCAGGTGACAACACCATTGTTAAAGTTTATTGCCGAATTTGTCTTGAACAAGGCTCAACGTTTGACTTTTGACTCATCATCACCTAATGGTATTCTTTTATTTCGAGAAGTCAGCAAGATAATTGTGGCTTATGGCTCAAGGATTCTCTCTCTTCCAAATATCACCGATTTGTATGCAAACAAGTATAAGGGTATTTGGATTTCATTAACTATTCTACAAAGAGGTGAGGTCCCTTAACCGGCATCATGGATTGTCCCTGTATTTAACTTCTCTCGGTTTGTTTTCCCAAATGCTATTTTACCAATTGATGTGTCATGACCTAGGCCTTTTTATTGAGAAATCCTCATTCAATATTAAATTCGAAGTTACAAATTTGGTATTACAGTCTTAGACATGGAGATGACGCGTGGAAATGGGACATGACGAATTTGTAGAAAGTAGGTTGTTAGGATTTTTCATGTTCGCACACCAAATAAAATACAATTGGCATGTTACTGCTGACACAAAATAAAATACAACTGGCAAATTACTTTTTATTAAAACCAGTTCAAGAAAAAATGTCAGAGAGTATGATTCATGAAGTACTTTATAACTGAACACTAGTTGATTGTTTAAAATGAAATGGCAGCACTGGCTACTGGACATTTGACTGTTCTAAAATTGTTTGATATAGTCAACAGGAAATCCACTCAACAATAAGTACGTCTTATGATATGGCCAAGGTTTTAAATGTCAGACGATACTGATATATATTGTGGATGTTGTATCGGATTTTGAGATATCCGGTACGATATAGACCCTTAAATATTTTTATTGATATTGCAAATACTGCTTATATTTCCAATATTACTGAAACCATATATTTTATGTTGACAGTGTCTCATACCATAATCATAAACCGATACTGATGCCAATTCCGAGATTGTGAACCTTAGATGTGGCATAAAGAACGAACAGTACAAAAAGTATTTGACCTATGAATTGAATAAATATCATATCAATTCATTCTTATTAAATAAAAAATAGCATCTCAAATGAGTGTGCAATATAATATAATGAATTAACAATTTGAAGCAAGCTATAAGGTTTTGTAGAAATGTCTTGGTTGCGGTCATTTTAGATCAGTTGTTAGTGTGCTTGGTCCAAGAAAATTTCATAATCTTGAAGTTGGTTTTCAGCAGGACAGATTCGTATCATTTTCTGTTGGGTATTGTTTTGGGCAAGTTTCAGGTTTATGTCTGGGGCCTTTTGGCATGTTTCTGGATGTTCTTGAGAATCTTATTGTTACTGAAATGGAAAATAAATAAATCAGAAAATAAATAGATCAGAAAATAAACAAACTAATTTCACGTCTATACTATTGTCAATGATTTCTCTCCTGATGTCCATACATTCATTCCAACAACCCATATTCCATCTATATGCAATCCAAAGAAAATGAAATACCTTAAATTGAATGGTACAATCAAAATTAGAACATGCCTCAGGCAATGAGGCATTCAATGTCCAACTTGTTTGACCCATGGAATCGGTGTCATATTTTGTCCGAAATGGGAAGGCTATGACAGGTTTGTGTCTCAGGTGGTTGGTCCTTGATGTTAGTCCCTTTGTTCATTTATTGGTTTTTGCTAGTGGGGTTTGGGGAGGGATGGGAGCTATAGTTGTCAAATTCTACAATATGCATTATATATTTTTACAAGATTATACATTGCGCATGAAAATCTATACGTACAATACGATATTATACTCTTGGCTCAATACGATATTATACTCTTGGCTCATTACTTTAATTTTTGTAAATACAATATACAATTGGAGTTTGTGGCAACAAAAAGGAAAAGTGACTTGGAGAAACATATGATCCAATTTTCCTATCAGAGATCAAGATATGATATCCAATTATTATGGTATAATGGATACGGGCCTCTTTATTAAAGTATTTTATCAAAGGTACCATGTGGATCGATGCTCAGGGGTGTTTTGAATATGAAGGAAGAACAAGTGGGTCTAACAACAATGAATGGAAGAAACAAGGAATTGGTGAAATTTAATCAATTAGATGTTTATTCCAAATAATTATCTAACATTTTTTTAAAAAAAGAATTAATTAGAATAACTACGCTTGTGCTATAGAACCTGTATCACTAGTACTCTTTTACGAATTTTTTTTGCAGTCAGATCTCTGGATTGTAAACGGAGTTAATGCATCGTCAAATTCGGCTCCACGTGTAATGAATGTGGGTTGAATTGTTCAATTTACCCTCAACTGAAATAAGTAAGGCCTGTTGTTAAAAATCCCAAAAAAATACAAAAGAGTTAATTAGAGCTGCAATTGAAGGGACTCATTGGCAGCAGTCAGAATAATTGACAGCCGACAACTGAATCCAGAGGGGATACGAGACTGGGGCCTAGGGACAAGTTCATGCTCACTGATCTCTCTCACCTCCCCATTTCATACAACCTCAAGAAGATCCCCAGGTTTCGTTCACTATTCCGATTGAGAAAGAAGGAAGAAGGTAAAATCTTTTATGTATCCATTGAGGTGAGAAACTGAAATAGTAAACTAATCATGTACGGGTTTAGCTGAGAAAACTGTAAACTCCACACAAAAATGATCCAACACTAAATGAAGAACAAGAAAATGCCCTTAATACCTAAGCAATCAGACGGGCAAGTAATGGAAGCCGTGACTGAGCACAATCGGAAGCTCGAATTTGTTTGTAGTCTTAAATAAGCCTTGTAATTGCGAGTTTTTGATGCATTTTTTTCTTCTTATTTGTCAACTCAACATAAAGGGGTGCCAAATAAGAATCATGACTAACATCGTCAGAGTTTACTGTCATAAAAACAAATGTTGAATGTTGATCGGTTTCCAGCATGTTACCATCAACATCTTCATTGTTATCAGCCTCCAAGGAGTCGGCAGAATGTACGAGAGAAATTACCAAATCAGAAGGCATTTGACCTTCTAAGGATGGATCAACTTCTACTATATCATTGATGATCTCTAAGTTTTCTACAAATGTTTAATTGCTTCTAAGTGACTTAATCAACCAAAAAGAGCACATGTTCAGTTTTAAAGATCAAAGATGCTGGAGCATCTTTAACAGCGAGAGCTTCTGATGGAGTAGGTTTATTCAAAGAAGCAAGTAGCCCTTGAGCATCTCTAATGCCCTCCGAGTTCAATGGAACAGTGCTCCCACCAACAGACAATGCTGCCTTACATGGATCAAGATGACGAGTGTCCTAAAACTAAAGTAATTTAGTATCAATGAATGGCATTATACAATAAAATGAGCAAATAGCAAACACAAACATAATTATGCATAAACAAATAGGCACATCTTACCCTTCTTGGGTCCCACTTGAACTCCAAGTCTCCATAACAAGATTAGGGACTGATACCAGAGTGTCGACTCTAGTAGGACCTACAACTGAAGATGCAAGCATTGAAGGTAAAGCTGAAGGTTGACCAGAAGCTCCATGAGAGGCAATTGATGCAATTTGTGAAGGAACACTGTGTAAAATGTATGAGAATTTGGTGGCATGCTTCCGTTCCTCCTGAAGTAAATAGACTTCACAAACTATGTTAATGGCTAAAGATAGGTAAAGAGATTGAGGGAGAGATCCTTCATCAATGGCCTCTTTAGATGAGAATTGAGAATATGAAGGAGAATGGGTTTATTAGTGTGAAGATAAAGGAGGGTATTCCAGGGATTAAATTTTTTGGTGTATTCAATTTTTAATCAGGGTGATGATATCAGATTTTGGATTCACTCCGTTATGTTTCCAGGGGTCTAGTTATGAAAAAAAAATCGTAATGGGGTATTAGTGATACAACTCCATAGTATAGAACGGTTATTGCAATTAACCGTTTGTAAAATAATTATTATATCTTTGAAAGCGATTTTAAGCAAGAAATGATGTAAACAAAAGAGAAGAAAGAAGATAGCGGAAGAGAAGTTTATGTGAGCCGAAAGAGATAATAGTGAGGAAATTGAAAATAGTATTCTTCAACTTCAAGCGAATTAAGTGATGATTTTGTTAGTTGATAGTCATATTATCAATGACCTCATGTTCATTGCTCTATGGATTTTCATTATGGAACAAAGATCGTAGCCATCCTAATGGGGACAATGAATGACTTGGATTACTTAGGGATTAAGACTAGTTTAGTTAGTCTTTAAGTCTATATGAGATTTATGGAGTTTGATTATATTTTTTAAATTTGATTTTGTTTTATTTAAAACTCTTCGTTAGAGTTTGATTAAGATTTGTATTTGTATTTAATTTTGGTTTATTTGCATATTGTTTGTAAACATATACTTTAGAATAGATGAGGTTGAGCCTTTGAGAACCTAGTTATTGGCATATGATTTGCTAATTTGCTATTAAATCTTTTCTTGAGTGATTTATGTGAGTGAATGAGAGATTTACCTGGATGCGAGATCTGAATTTTATCCCATTGTATGTTTTATTTATTTTGTCAAACCCTCATTCTTGTTGTTTTCCCCCCAAATTCACCGTTTGTTTTATACAAACTCTATAATTGCTTCCATCCGGTATTAGTTTTAGTATCTATCCACTATCAAAACCGTAATCCTAGATCCATCATCTTCATCTTCTATATTTTTTGTTTCTAATTTTTAGCTTTGAAAAAAACCAGAAAAAGAAATTTTAAAAAACATGAAAAGTGAAAATAAAATAGAAAATAAAAAGGTATTCAGAAACATCAAACAACACAATACCAAAGCTGAAAATTTATCCAAGTAGAAAACAAAAGCAAAAATCAAAATAGAAAATTCATCGTCTTTATTAACATCATCAACATCAATGTCATTATCGACAAAGCAACGTTGAGCCCTCCTTCTCGTCTTAGCATTGACAATAACTAATTCTAATTCCAAACTTCTCGAGCACCCGACCACTGCACCACCTTCATAGGCCCCAACTTCTGAGTAGTACCTCGACTTCGTTGACTCCTCCAATATCGCAGATCAATTCCATTCTCCATCTTTATCAACTGAAGCTGGAGCTTCCTCATCTTCATCTGCTTCGTCTTCCATAATGAATAGCCACCATTCGATCAACGTTGTTCCAGTCATCTCACTCCCCTCACCACCTATTCTTCTTTGCTGCAGCCACTTCAGCTTCCACGCCACCTCATCTTCGTTGCCCATGATCAAAGAGAACACTCGATCTTCATATGCGGAATCGACTCCAATACAGAGGAAGCCGACTCGTTGATTCTTTTCAGAGAACCAAGCCTGACCCGCTTCTGACATGACTTGCTTCATTTGCGTTTGACTACGACTTGTGTCTATGAGCTTCTGAATCAAACCAGATTAGAAGTTGGATTAGGTTATGCAGTTTTGACCTAAACCTATTTCAGCCCACAATGGGTTAACAGTCAAAAGAACATACCCGTTTGTATAGGACAAACTTGTTCAAGGTTATTTACTGATTTTGAGCTCGTTGAAGCAATATTTCAAGTGAAGCAATATTCGTGAAGGACTCACTTTTAATGTGCATGTGGTTGTAATATTTCTTTATCATTCATATGTTTGATAGTAGCGTTTTCTCATTGACAAATATACAGTTAGGTCACTGGAGGTGGTTAGATTTTAACCTTAGCTGAGTATTTGTTGCGTGAAATTTTCTTTTATATTATTCATGTTTAGGTCATTATTATTGGTCTCCATGATTGTTTGTTAACTATTATGCTATTGCATATAATATTATAACATATATTCATGTTTTGGTCATCAATGTAGGTCTTCATATTGTTTCTTAATCTTTATGCTTTTGCATATGTTATTATAACCTTGACTATCTAAGGCTAATTATACATTATTACCACAGCATTGGGTGGAAACTATGTCAACTTCGGTGTTTTCGAGCTATATGGTGATAGAGCACTTGCTGATGCCCTTGATATTTCCCTTAAGATGACTCTTGCAATTCCTATGGCAGACATATTGTCATATCGCAAGGTAGGATGCTTCAGTTGTCATAAGGATGTCGAACTGATTTGGAAGTCTCGTACGATATCTTTATTCTCGTGTAGTGTAACACCTACTTCAGATAATGTTAACTATGCTGTTCTTTTTTTGTTCCTTATATATATAAAAGTTGCATTGGATGTGAATATTCTTTCTGGAAATAAGCTTGTACTTAATTTTGTTATTATTGCATGAAAGGTTGATTCAATGCTCATAAATATGGTGCAGTGTGCTCCTTGGTACTGCATGATGCTGAAGTGACTTTATCAAATTATGTCAATTTGCGTTACCTTTCCTGTATGTTTTGAGGCACTAGTGCTTTTTAAAAGGCTTGCTTGTTAGTTGATGCTAATTTTTTTATTTGATCGTAAACATGATTTTTAATGTTACTTCAGCTAAACTGAATATTTCCTCGAGTGTACACTACAGTAGGGTTCATACAAGATACTTTTGAAATCTCTCCCACAGCCTTACATATTTTTGAATTGAGTCTCTGTTATTGACCAATTCCCTGATACATTGTACACTTTGAGTTTGTATATTTGTGTTTGATGTGCAGTCTCTCTCAAAGCCATCATGTTACAAGTTTTGGGGCTATTGCTATGTTACTTTTGTGGATTGATCTATTTTATAATAGTGAACAGCGCTGATAATGTTGGCTGAAAATCAGTTGAATACTGGTGGTTCTGGCAGTTTAATGTGTTTTCTGAAGGTGATATGGAGGTTCTCAGTAGAATTGAAGTTAATTCAATTAGGTCAGTAGTGGACTAAAATTGGCCTCCCACTCTCCTATATTGAGCTTCTATTTGCAACTGGATTCATGCATAGAGTGGTCTGTTTAGGTAGTTGTCAGTGAAATAATATAGTTTATGACCAGGGCGGACCCTTGACAATTGAATCAGGAGGGGCAAATTTACATATAAAATAAATTAATTGGAAAATTTTAAAATAAAAAATAATGCTATTAATTTTCATAAATATAATGATTATGATGAAATTTTTAAATAAAAAATAATGCTATTGATTTTCATAAATATAATGATTATGATAAAATTTACCTACATAATGTTGAAATTAAATTATAATTACAAACAGTTTAATTATTGGCATTCTGTTTGGTTACAAGAAATTGGACTTTAATTGTTCCAAAATAAGCAGAATTGTGCAAAATTAATTTACAAACCCTAGAAAATAAGTTAACTCTTCAAAATTAGGCAAACTAAATCTAACTTTTAATTACTTTAAAATAAGCAAAATTAGTACAAACCCTTGAAAACTTGAGAAAATATAGAACTTACGGTAGTGGATGTTGATTATTGAGGTCGTGAGGAGAAATCAAGGTCGGTTGGTTTCGAGTCGGGCACGATCTTAAGCTCTCGCAATGCCATCATGCCTGGATGTTGGTTCCATTGTCTAGAAAGTTTGAGAAGTTGATGGGGAGTTGATGCTTCGAAGGATGGGGATTGAGAAATTACTAAATAAAGGGGAAATTTTGACGGATTTAAGAAAAAGGTAGGGTTTTAGGGAGATTACGAGAGAATCGAGGAGTTTTCTTACCTGAGATGAAAGATTAAGTATTAAGAGGAAAGAACTTTCCCTTGAATTTTTCTGCTGAGAAGCGTAGACGAGAGGGGAGGGATGAAGAGTTGAGACTGCTAAGCGTTGAGAGAGGATACTGATGGATTGAAGAGAGTTAGAGGGTTAGAGTTGCATGTTTTAAATTTTAAAGGAGGCGTAACTATAATTTTCCTATACATGCTAAGGCATTTAATTTCTTTATCAATAATAAAGGCACTTAATTTTCCTATAAATGATAATGCATTTAATTTTTTCGGGGTGGGGGGGGGGGGGAGGGGGGCAACTACCCTCCCTCAATTGCATGTGGTACTTTTTATGATTGGGATGAAAGTATTTTCATGGTATAGTAAACGACTTGTGATCTTGGAATTTCTTTTAACTGTTTTCAAAAATGTCTTGATATCGTCAGTATCATGACCCTTTAGCTGTTTCCATAATGCCTCAATATTTTCAGTATAATTATTTGGTCAAGGCTTTAAGTATCGGCCGATACCTCTATATATTACATATATCATATTAGTTTTTTAGATATAAAAAACTGATATGATATATGTAATATATAGAGGTATGAGAAGCTAATTTTGAATATGAATGAAAGGCCATGCATTAGATATAAAAGGTAAAAGAGTTTTTAGTCCATATATTCTATATCAGAATTAATTGGTAAATAATCAAGAGGTAAAGACTGTATGGAAGTGCAATACTTATGTTATTGCCCAACTTCATTTAAGCCGTGTGGAATCTTTTAATTGTTATAATGCTTCATTCCCTGGGAATGACAGGTTACCACATTCTATTTATGAGAGTTGCTCATTATAGTAAAGTTTAACCCAGTGTTGAAAATAATTCGTTATGGAACCCGTTATGTTGCATTATAAAACCTAACAAGAAGCCAACGTTACTTAACAGTCGAAAATAACTCAATGCACCGCAATCGTGTGTTTTTTACATTACTTTACGTTACGTTAAATTACATTATGATATGTTATTTATAATAATTTTTATATTGATGTCGATTACTTATTTTGATTGTTAACGAATTGCTGCAGTTTTTTCACATGATGACTTGTTGTTTGCATATTTGATTGTTTGTGACATTGTGAACTTGCTAGTTTATGATTATATCCTTATTTACTTATTATAATTCCTTTTCAATTACTGAAATGTTTTGTTTGCTGATTAAATTGAATTTTCAGCTAATATAAAATAAACAATTAGAAATAATATAAATTGAGTGTTACAAAATATAAATTACAATATTGATAATAATAAAAAAATAAGTTTGAAATCTTGTTTTCTTGTTTAGATGATGACTGAAATTATGGGTGCGAATGTAATTTAATTATGAAGATAAATATATGAGAATTATTGTGCAACTTATTAGAAATTTAAAATTAATACTGGGATATAAAATGTTTTTATATTTTCTTATAATTTTTTAATTCAATTTTCAATTTATAATATTTATTTTATATAGTTTTATATTTATTTTTATTAAATAAATAGAAAACTGCATGATCTACGTTATGCGTTACGCTATATGCGATATAACCTAATATAGATAAAACGTTACATTACTGTTATCGTTATTTAATCATCGGTTTAACCTTTCAATGGGTATAAAATCCATTCTTGGTTTTTGAACTAATAAGATATGATCTGAACATTCCTTGGGAGTTCTTGCTAGCAGGTGAGATTCATTTACAGACTATAATTAGTGAACTTTTCTTAATCTACAGAGCTGGTGACTTGTAAGTAATTCTTGTAAGTAATTTTTTCTTTTCCCTGTTGTTGGCTTCGTTTGTGGTGATTCTAGCACGAGTCTTGAACATTTTATAGTTAGAAAAAGAGATTGTACTGCACAAAGACCAGATATCAGATAGGGTAAGATGAGGATTTTTGGTGAAACCATGATTAGGTTCATCAAATATTTTAAAGGTTCATGTACCCAAACCAAACCCCCAACCCCCCCACACAAAAAAAGTTGCAAAGATTGGAAAAGAAAGAGAGAACTAAGGAAACCAACCCCGAAAAACAACACCCACCCCAACATGTTGGGATGTTTATGTGGGTTGGCAACCGTATGTCGTGCTTTCTTTACTTTATCATAATGTGTCTATATATTTGTTCGGAAGAGGGTGATTAAACATAAGCTTGACTAGAAAAGTACTTGAAAGGTTCATTTGTCGGTTTATATATGGTGCTATGGACTGAGCTGGGTACATGCTCAAATGTCATTTCCATACAGCATGAAGGCATTCACTGATATCTTGGCACTGGGACAGAGTTACATGCATGTTGATTTGTTTGGAGAAGTGTAGATGTCATGAAGCCTAACAAAATTAATCGTCTTCTTGGAATATGAGCTGTTGAAGTTGCTATATCAAATAACAGAGCGTCAATTGCATTAATAGCACAATACCGGTCTACAGTTTCTAAGGGAAGGAAAAGGAGGGACACTCAAAGCTATTCCATACTTCTGAACTTGGGATAAGAAGAGTATTAAGTCACATAAATCAACTTTTTTGCACAGATTTTTTTGCCTTTATTTCATGCACATGTATGGTGAAAGTCAATGTTCTCAAATGCTCCATGGAGCCGCCAATAAGCAGGATGTGATACAAGGTGCACTTAGGACGCGTTTGGCCTTGGTTTATTCCCGTTATTAGGTAGTTTTTAATGGAAAACATGGTATAAAGGCTTTCATATTCAGTGAGCCCTTAATTCCAAGCAACTATCCTTCATTCTATATTTTCTCTAATTTTTTTCTTAGTTTTACTGACTGTTCTAATTTTTTTCCTTTTTTAATAGCTTAGATGTTTGAAAATAGCCTAAGTCTTCTCTCTAAAGCCTCACGAAAGCAGCAGCCTTGCTCTCCTGCTTCATTCTGCTTTTTCATTTTCATAACGTTGGTGAAACTGAAATCTAACGGCTTGTTTATCATCCTAATATTTTTGTACAGCTAATATAGTAATATTGCATGCCGATGACCAGTCCGTTTGATAAAGATTTGAATTGTGTAATGGACATAGCTCATATTCAGTCATGATTGAAAGGAAATACATTAAGTGGATCCAGCATGATTTGCAAGCTCTGTATACAATCCCATAATAAACGGAAGGTGATAAGGAGATAGTAAGCATAGGTGATCAGGAGGTAGTAAGTGTATATGGTAGGAATTACAGCAAGAAATAAGTTTCTCTATTATCATACTGCTTTCTTTGGGAAGGCATAGCTTAATATAGAATGTTTTCTATAACAAACAAAGTGCTTCCTGATGACCATGATAAGTCATGCCGTGCATGGCCATCTGGGACAGACATGTGGATAGTTTTGCTCCTTCCATCATGGGATGAAATGTGTTAAATTTTTTTGTAGGACAGAGGTATTCTTTAGTGGTTGTTAGCAAAGAAAATTTCCTTTACCTTTTCTTGTGGGAAGTGCTCAAGACTCTCAATTGTCCTACCCAAGTTATGGCATGTGCATTATCTGTGACGAATTAATTATCCACCACTAACACCAACAAAACATTAAGGTTATTCTTAAATCAGAAAATATTCATTGGAAGAATTGTTTGATACATAACCATATTTTGTTGTACTGAATGCGCTTCATATCTTTCCTTGTACTGTTTTGTTTATGCCTAAGCTTTCTAAAGTTCTTAATTTTAGTTACTAGTAAATAAGAACCGCAGACCTGTTATTTATGGGCACCTTAATGTCATATGATCAAATGAACAATGCTATTGTGCTGTTTAAGCTCAATTTTTTCACTTTAGCAATTAATACCTTTCCTTAAGATTCTCTCCCTAGACCTACACTCAAGCAAAATTAGCTGCTTTTCACTATAAAGTTTACCTTGGAAAACTTAATGCGATTAAATTTGATACATATAGCAGATAGCTATGTTAAATCATATTGCTTATGTCATTATCATCTATACATTAAGATTAAAAGTTTGTAACGCCCTGTAATTGTTGTTTACTGATGGCTGTTCATACATTAAAACTATACAACTAATCCTCACTGAAGCCTTGCCTGATTGAAATGTGGTTGACTATGGAGCACCCAAGATAGCTAGCCTAACACAAATTTGTCAACTCCTCAATAAAAATTTTAAAAGCTTGTAGCCTATATGCTATTGTATGTACTGTTGTTCTTCTTTTTGTTACATCTGTATGAGGTTGAGTGTGTTCTATTAATTTCAAAACATGGGGTTTATGTTTTTCCTTGCATGGGAATTCAACAATACATGTAAAATTCGTAATTTGGCATTCTTGCCTGGTGAGTTGTGTCTTGCTTATTGAGGCATATGTCAATAAGATATAGCAACGAGGTACTTGTCGAAGATTGATTGGTCAACCAGGACAGTTAATGGACTGTTACTTTTAGTGTATGACTAATTTATTAGCTGCGGCATCTTTAATTACTTTTTCTAGAGCCTGCTTATGATGCGCCTGGAGTGAGTCTGTCATATGTTGTGTCCCCCATTCTTCTTATTAAACTGAATTTCTTATTTACTTATCGTCATTGCACCTTTTGTGTTTTGCATCCAAAACTTTATGCATGTTCAAGATCTTTCTGAAACTTTGCTCGAGTAGGAGTATGTCGTGATTTACATGTATGTAGTCCAATATTTAGTCATTTTGCATTGAGATCGTAAGTTGTTTAGATAATTAGTAAGCTAGCAATGCTTCATCTGTTTTATGTTGTAGTATTCAAATGTTTTCGAATATTTTATATTTGAAGAAAATATGATTCTGTTCTGGTTAAGGATCTTTTGAAATATAACCCTTGACATCTATTTTTCATCGTTGTATCAGCTTACGAAGGCTTATTTTGGGTTTGTGGAGATTTTATTCAGCAATCATATATCTTTTATTCTAAATCTGGATACGAATACCTTTATGCATATTGTTGGCTCACTTGAATCTGGTTTAAAGGGCCTTGATACTGCTATATCATCGCAGGTACATCTTACCATCTTTTTTTTTGCATACTTTTTTCATTCTTGTTTATGTTATTTATCACATCATTGGTGTCCTTTATGCCCTACGTGTTTAAAATTATCTATCTAGGTGTATGATGTGAGAGATTCACTGTTTGTTATGTCATATAAGTTTCATGCTTTATTGTCGAAAGGGGGGATTTCATACGTAGTAAATTCTTGTAGTCGGAATTCCTTTAACTTTTTATTGTGCTTTTTCATCAGTGTGCTGCTGCTGTCGATAATCTGGCTGCGTTCTACTTCAACAATATAACAACTGGGGAGTCACCTCCATCAGCAAGTGCAGTAAATCTTGCTCGACATATTGCTGAGTGCCCGAACTTGTTTCCTGAAGTAAGTCTGTTATTCTTCTCCTAATAGCTACTATTTAGGAATTATTTTCCCTTTTACTCTTCCAGGGCAACCTACTAATTATAGCAAGAGATATGATTAGGTTATATCACAGAAGAGATCATTAGCTAGTTTAACATGACATAGAAGTTATTGTTGAACGACAGTATGGTAGGTGTGACTGTTTAAATATGGGTCACATGACTGTATTTCTGATTACGAGAGGAACAACTTGTTCTCTGGAGTCTGGTTTAACAACAATATGTCTTGATATAAGGACAAGCATCATAGTAGAACATAACATGTAACGCAACCTTCACATGTTCATGTGTGTAGATTCTCTGCAAAATGTCATCTCCCCCATCCCAACAAAAAAAAAAAAAACAACCCAACACCCTAACACAACCCACCCTCCCGCCATCTCCAATGTGCGGTCGGCTGTGGGCCTTGTCATTCATTGTGTAGGATATCCACACACATGCCAGCTGTCTGTAGCAAAGTATTGCTCTATCAATATATGCATCTGTGAACTGTTTGGAACATAAAAGGAAATTCAAAGTATTGCTCTATCAATATATGCATGTGTGAACTGTTTGGAACATAAAAGGAAATTCAAAGTATTGCTCTATCAATATATGCATGTGTGAACTGTTTGAAACATAAAAGGAAATTCATACGCTCAAGCATATGTTGGCCTTGAATTGGGCATATGTGTTGGATGCGTGGAACAGCAGTTAAGGAATATTTTAAGTGGAATGCCAGTTGGCAAGTAGGTACCTGCAGGTTACTAGTCATGCAGTTTATACTCATGCAACAAAGAAATGACAGATGAAATTATTGTAAGAAAGTGTCCGAAAGAAAGGAAGCATTAAGATTTGTTATCCAGAATCATCATCAAGCCCAAGGCATAGTATAAAATGGAACAACCAGAGAGAGTAGGTTGGAATATTTTGTGGAATGCCAGTTGGCAAGTAGGTAAACGTATGTGTGCAATTCATGCTTATGCAACTAAGAAACAACGGATGAAATTTTTTCTAAGAGACCGCAAGTAAGGAAAGGTAACATAAAGATTTATAATCCAGCAAGGAAGGAAATTTTAGAGAAAATACAAAATATATTCAGGCCTCACACCAAGGTAAACCACACATCCACACACAAATCACTTGTAGAAAAGTTTAATTTTAGATAACTAAAACTTCATCGTAACTCATTTTATTCACCCATGAGTTCATACATGATTATTAAAAACAAAAACCAACATACATGACATGCAAATCTAGAGTCAAATTAAAATAATTAGGAGTCACGTTACTTCTCATAAATGATTCCCATCAATTCTCCCTAGCTTGAAAATATCCATCACTGGTGTGACGACGGTGGTAAGAATCTAGCAAGTCTGTGGGAAGCTGCTCCTCTGAACCATTCTTTAGTGAATCAAGCACATCTAAAATCAAGCAAGCCTCCAACTAAGTGCACTCTGAATCAGTCCATCATTTTTAGCAAGGCAAGTATTGTTGGTAATTTCCTGCAGCTGTTGAAATCATCTTATCCTATAACATATCATCGATCTCTATCATATGATGTCTCCATGGTGGTGGTGGTTGTACTAGAAGAACTGAAAAGTTTGGTGCATTTGTTGTCGTACTGGACGATGGGTTTGTAATGGCAGCTGGAAAATCGATTAAGAGTATCATACTAAGTCGAGTATTTGCCATCGAAGATTAGTCTAATATTGAGAGCTCGTGGAATATCCAACTCGTAAGTTTTCACACCAATCTCCCTCTGAACCACGTAAGGATCATTACATCGAGCATAAAGATTCTCTAAAATTTCGTAAGGAAATCTCTCGGAACGAACCCTAATTAATACCTTATTTCCAATTGAAATTTTTTAACATTCATGTAACTTTATGATGGATATGTAATATTTTCGCAAAGCACAGTCAGTCGACTAATTTTCTTATGGAACTTATGCATGATATGTGTAACTGATGGGCGTGTTAGGTTTATCTCCTATGCAAATAGGGGCTACATCTATATTTTCCTGGCACTGTCATCGGTAGTTATCGCAAATGATCTCAAACTCTCTTTATCATCATAGATCTCACCGAGTGAGTGTACTGAACTCCCTTGGCTCATAAGCTTGACCACTAACCTCAAAATGAATGTGTGCATGTTATACAATTCTTGAATTATTAATATCATCAGTACACTCAATATGAGTGTTTAAGCGCTTCAAGGGACACCTATAATCTTGATGTCCAAATACTTTAAATTTAGCACTTAACCAATGGGCACTAGTAAGCATGATGTTCATATCCCACACTAAAAGCGTTCGTTTCTGGCCTTGAAAGTTGATTTCTTATTGAAATATAGTCTAAATTGCTAATTGCTTGTATCCTAATGTATTTGAAGTTTACAAGTAGTCTTTAGAGTCGTCAGTCTTAGCTGAGAGATTAGTATTTTTGTTTTTTTCCTATGGCTTCCCTAAAGTTGCTGCTCCTATAAAGCATATGATAAACTAGCCTATATGAATGTAAATTTAATCTCAACCAAACACATGGATGAATATGCATAATTCCTGGACGAATATGTACAATTCCCATACACTAAGACTAAATACATGGTTATGTGAACAAAATAAGCCGTAGGGGTGAACTAAGTTCAGTTAAGACCGAAATAATCGACCGAAACCGAGCCGAATAAGCAAAAACCGAATCGAATTGAAATAATTCGGTCGGTTTTCAGTTTTGAGCTTTAAAAACCAAAACCAAACTGAACCGACTGAATTATTTAAAAATTATATATTTATACCTAAAAATGTATACATATATGCATATAAACATATATGTATACATTATAATACACATGCATATTTATATATATTATAGATAATAAATTCAACACAAATTGGATACCTGAAAGAGATATTCTTATGAAAATAATTAAAATTATACTTTTTTGAACAATTTTTCGGTTATAACCGAACTAAACTGAACCGAATTAGTTCGGTTCGGTATCGGTTCCCATTCCTAATTAGTTCAGATCATTTTTGCCAAAATTGGCACAAATGGAACCGAAACCGACTGATGCTCACTTCTAATAAGGCATCATAATGGCTTTTTTTCCCATATTCAGGAAAATGCAATTCTTAATTATGCAATGGAATGCAACATCCAAATAAAATCGGTTGACAAATAGTAATAACATTTAATACATCCAAATCTATGCAAATAATAATAATAAAATGTTAAATTTAGCAGACTAGAGTGTTGGTGTGATTAGGATTTATCTCAAGGAAGTAGAGAAACTTTACTATAAAATCCTTATAGAGTCGTCAGAATTTTGTGCAAAACTTGGAGTTGAAGATCCCAAAAATTAGCTTGATAAATATCTTATAATTGCAATGAATTGAATCAAACCTGAAATAGACTTGGAATTGTTTAAAACCCCTCAAGAGATTTGCATTGTGCTAGCGGATCTCGTCTAGGCTGTTTACTGAATCCAAAATTTTATTTAGGCTAGACGTTTGAAACGGGTTGGGTGTGTGTCGATGTCAAGTCGAACCTGGACAACTCATATCTTAATTTAAATGGTTCATGAGAATTTATCTTCATCTACATTTGGGTTTGAAGTTGAAGGGACTTGATGATTCAAATTCTAAACTGCGGCGTAGTCAGCAAACTTTGGAGTTGGGTTGGCTATTGGTCGGAGATAGGAGGAGATTGAGGAGTCGATGAAGGTTGGAGACGCTCAAGTTGATGGCGTTAAGTCCAACAAACGTCAATGAAGCTTTGGTGGCTGTCAGGCAAGGCGAATGTTGGTGGGTTTGGGATTAGGAGGGAAAGCATAAGAGGATGCATAATTGTTGGGGCTACTGGTGGTGGAGGGAGGAGATGGATAGAGTTGGGAGTTGGGGTTTATTGATATTGACGAAGACAATGTTGTCTTGATTCCTTTTTTTGTGAAATTTCTGCTTATCGTTTCCAATGGGGGGTTGCTGATGATGATTGGCTATGAATTTTGATGGTTGATGTTTGACATTGAACAAGGAAGTTGCTGTTGGATGAAGGAGTCAAGAATGGTGATAATGATAACCATGGTTTTGATTTATTTATTTATCATTATTATTTTCTTCTCTTTTTTCTATTTTTTTTTGTTTCTTTTTTCTTTTTCAGCAAATTTTATCCTTTTTGTTTCAATTCCCTTTTTGATTTTTTAGACAAAAATAGAATAAAAGAACAAAATAGAATAAGATGGGATTGATTTTTGGTGTTGATACCAAATATGCATAGTATTGAAGAAAAATTTAGGGTTTATGGTGGATTTGGGAAAAAACACAAAATGAAAATAAGTGAATAAAAGCACAAGATAGATTTAGGTCTCACAGCCTGGCGAATAAAACATCCACTCTTTTCATAATTCACCTTATTAATACATGATTATTTAAAACTGAATTGCTCAAGGAAAGATGTAATTTTGGATAACCAAATAATCATAATTCACTCAATTTATACATGATTATCTTAAAATAAAAATATTTTTTACGACACGTGCAAACCAAGAGTCGATCCAAAAAACCAAAACTCACAATATCAAGAGTCATAAAATAAATCCTCTCATAAAGGATTCCCGTCAATTTGTTACTTAGAATCATCAAGTCCACGACACATTGTAAAATGGAAGATCCAAAATGAATATGTATTGCGTCGGGCTATACTGTATAGATACCAAGCTTTTTCACGTCCTTCATGTCATATTGTTTTAGAGTTCATCAGACCACAAACTCGATGTCTGTAACGCCCCATTTTCCGGAGGGATACGAAAACGGAGTGCGTTACCGGCGGGCACGTGTAAGTCAACGTGCACGAGGCCTATAAGTATGTAAAAGCAGAAATGAATTGAACTAATTACTAGTCATCTAGCAGGATCTTGGACGTTAGTCTACTGCCATATAAAAAAGAAGATATACATGTCTAAAACAGAAAGCAATAATTATGTACTGATACAGAAGTTGGGAACTAAGCCCTCAAAAGAGGTATACATACCAAACCCAAAAATACAAAAGTGGAGGCCTAAGAATCTACTGTTGCTCGGCCTGCTCCAGAAAGTACGGGTCGTGCGATGGCGGATCCTCGCTCACATGCTCAGTACCTGAGCGTGTGGAGAAACTCAGGGTCAAACCCGGCAAGTAAAATAATAAAAGGTATGGAGTGTATAATATAAACAAATAAGTAAGATATGAATATGGATATGAAAGTATGCGCATGTGTGAAAAATATTAAACGATCAGGTAACAATATCAAGCAGAGATATACATGCATATTAAGTCTAAGTTAACATCTTATTTTAATTTATATTTGAACAAACTGGTGAAGAAATAAACCTATATCGTGAAAGTACCCGTGCATACCCGGGACCCGGCCAAGATGCTGGCACTGAACCAGCCGTGTCGCTAAGCACTCAAGCAGATACCAATTACTGAGTAATCGGTCGTCCCATCAACATGGACCAAACAAGAGATGATGGCTCAGTACCATCCGGGCACCCCCGCGGATGGGTCCCTATTTCGGTTGCGCAACCTATCCTAAACATTTCACGATACAATATTTGTCCACCCTTTAGTTCTCCCATAAGCCAAGGTTTCAAGTTATATTACATGGAAATCAATCCGGAATATGATGAACTAATCATGTCAAGGTTAATACATATACATGTCTAGTAACAAGCAAGATGTGGTCCATGTCAAAATCAAGTTAATAGGCAATTCAGGATCCATGGCACTATCAAGACATGTGTATGTACTAATAAGGAAAATCCGGCATATTTTCATGTATCTTGTACAAGTAATTTGTATGTATATGTCAAGGCAAGCATGATGGAGTGTCAAATCAAGTTAATAGGCAAGTCAGATCCATGGCATTATCAAGACATGTGTATGTACTAATAAGGAAAATCCGGTATAATTTCATGTATGTTGCACAAGTGACTAAGTATGTATATGTCAAGGCAAACATGATAGTCATAGAATACTAGAATGTGTTATGCAAATAATGATCATGTATGTAAACCACACATATATACAATTATGCATATAAATATGTATTAGGTAAGTGGGTACTAAATTGTAAAAATAGAAATTAAATAGGCTTAACACTATTATAACGATTGCTTTAACCATTGTTGAAAATAACGCGTTATGAAACCCGTTATTTGCGTTACGTAACCTAACGGAATCCCAACGCTACGTAACAACTGGAAATAACTCAGTGCACCGTAACAGTACGTTTTTTACGTTATTTTACGTTATATTACATAACGTTACGTTAAATTACGTTATGCTACGTTATTTACAATTATTTTTTTTAGTAATTTATATATTGTTGTTGATTATTATTTTGATTATTAGCGATTGCTGTAATTTTCTTAATTAATTGTTGGCTTGTTTGATTGCTTTTGGAATTTCTAATTTGATAATTTAAGTTTGTTTCTTTATCCACTTGTTGTATTTCTCGTTCGGTTGCTAAAATATTTTATTTGTTGATTTTATTGAATTTTTAATTGAACTGAAATCAACAATCATAAATAAGATAAATTGAACATTACAAAATATAAATTACAACAATGATAATAATTGGAATCGAAATAAAAAATTGGAATCTTGCTTTTTTATTTAAATGATGATTGGAATTACGGTTGCATACTTAATATAATTTATGAAGATATATGAAAATTATTGTAAAACTTAATATAACATTTGAATAGATTATGTATTACAAAATAATTTTATATTTTTTTAGATATTTTAAATTTATTTTTCAATTTATTAAAATTATTTTATATGATTTTATATTTATTTTTATTAAATAAATAGAAAATTGCATAACCTACGTTATGCGTTACGCTATTTGCGACATAACCTAACAAAGGCAAAACGTTACGTTACCGTTATCGCTATTTTAAACATTGGCTTTAACAATGAATGAATTTTCCAAATTCTAGAATGATTTCATGGTATGGAAAGTAGCAAAATTTATTAAACCTTACAAATGTATATATGTTTCAAGTAAATATGAATTAGCATAAAGGAATTATGACCTAATATAATAGTTTGCATAAAAGAAATATTTTAGTAAATTTAATGTAATACTTATATGAAACTCTCTCTTTAAAACATGATAATTAATAAATAAATAAATAAATATATATATTTCCTAATGGCAAGTGGAAAATAATTTTTAAATCATTGCATTATAGAAGAAGAACTTATGTAGGAAACTTCAAATTTATATCCAATATGATGAACATTCATAAAGGTGGTTTCTTTGTAATTTCAAAATAAAACATATAGTTTAAGTTTGTAACTTATAGTTTAAGCATAGGAGACCTTAAATAAAATCATAAATTTAATACATAAACATAGAGTACAGTATAAGAATTATATTTTTATATTTAAAATAATCATAGAGAATTTTGTATAAAGATATCACATTTCTAAAAT
Organism: Dracaena cambodiana; assembly: GCA_036321105.1. Lineage (NCBI taxonomy): Eukaryota > Viridiplantae > Streptophyta > Magnoliopsida > Asparagales > Asparagaceae > Dracaena > Dracaena cambodiana. Next base: position 31,600,422 of record JAYEPQ010000018.1, read on the forward strand.
TAAACAAATCAAGATTCTAAATTAACCATAAACAATTGGAGTTAGAAAAAAAAAAAAAACATGAGAGTGAATGTGATTTTACTTGCCTTGATAGGTTAGGGAAGGTAAGTTTATCTTGAGGCTAAAGAACTTCTTCTCCTTTTCTTATTCTTCTCTTTTCTTATTCTCTTGAGTTAGAGTAAAAAAAAATAAAAGGAAGAGATAAATTAAAAGTGAAGAAGAGAAAACAAATGAAAGGAAGGGAAGAAAAAGATATAATAAAGGAGGGATATGGGGGATTAGATGGGGGTTTGTCATGCTTGTCCAAATGACAAGTATGGTAAAGTAAGATATGGGTGAATAAAACAAAATAGGTATAAGACAAATGAATACTAATAATAGGTTATTAGAGTTGTTTAAGATTATAATTTCAAATTAAACTAACCCAAAAAAAGTCAAACTTAATCTTTACAAGTCATAGAAGAGAGACTAGTAAAAATATGTGTAGGACCCACCGGTGATTAAAATAATATTATTTTAAGTGATTATATTAAAAATTTCAAGAAAATCACAAAATATAGAAAAATGAGACAAACACAATGTATTCACTTTGGGATTATTCTGATATTAAGAATGTAAGTTATGACGAAATTAGGTTGTTACAATGTCCATCAAGTTACTGCTCCTATGGTAATGAAAAAAGAAATGCAAAGAAACATAAGTCACCTTGATACCTATTAATGTACTGTAGATCTGATAACCAATCTATTTTGGTGGAATTTGCATGTTGTAAATGAAAATAACTACCAGTAGGTGTAGTGTTAATTACTATTTTGCTGGGGCCTAGGTCTGAAGGTCTTTCCAAACCGACTGACTTTTGAGAAGTTCAATGGGTTTTACAGATGGGGTTGGCCATGTATTAAAAGCTGTTGTGAATGGGGATAGTTGGTGCATTCTTTACTAGGATGATCCAAATACTCTTACTCTACAAGCACTTTCAACCTTTTTCCAACTAGTGACTTGATGTGTCTCTTTAGAGGTAGTCTTAAAAGCTAAATGACAGGGCTGGGTTGTCCTCACATATTAATGTTTATGTATAAGAATGGTTGCAGTGGCTCACGTAGGAAACCTACTATTGCACAGAAAATGATTTTGGCATGAGCATCTCTCATCATTCCTTTCACGGCCAAAGTTGGTAATTTTGGCTTAACAAACTTTTGCAACTATAGGCATTGACATTTGACGGTACTCCGGAAAAACAAATCTTGATCGAACCCATATGTGGTGTACCATAACTAAAACTGGCCAACAACGTTAATTGTGGAAAATAAAAAAATTATATAGTTTATAGGCGATTTTTTTGTTGTATGTTTGTAAAACTCGTGGTTACTATATTTTGTTTTTTATTAGAAGACGACTATGAGTTTTTTGTCTTTATTTTTGTTAGACTACTACTCCGTTAGTATTAGAGTTAGGACAATCCAAATGGGCTGGCCGACCGGGACTCAGGCTCAAGTCGGGTTTTACCCTGTGCTTTGAACCAAAACTGGCTTTGAACCAAAACTGGCAAGTTCGGGTAATCTGGAGAATGCCCATTTGGGTTTCCCCAGATATTTAATAATTTGGAAAAAATAAAAAGCAAAAATAATCTAGAAAAATCACTATAAATTTAGAAAATTGGTGCTAACACATTAAATTTTTTTATAGAAGAATTCATATTATTTTTCATTAAATTGGTCTTTGTAATATTACTAGTTAAAGGAAATTTTGTATCATAATAGTATGAGTATATCCCAACTAGGTTGGCATCTGTCCATCTATTTTCGATCATGTGCAACTATTTTTAAAATTAAGTTTTTTTTTTTTAATTTTTATTATTCTTTATTTACGTTTTGCATTCCTTCTTCAATATTCTTTATGCCTTATCGCTTCTTTTTGGCCGTCCATCAATAGTGAATGGACATCACCTCTTCTATTGTGGTCGGATCCAGAGAGGCTCTATGGTCATTGATCAAGCGTCTTCTGATGCGAAATGCATTCCTAGAATCTACAATAGGCACTTGAACCATTAGTAAATTACAATTCATGATGGAGACAACAGGATATATCATCGATCCATGTATTTTTCACCATCACAATATATCAAAATCATCCTAACCATCCGCACAATGTACTAAAGTAGCAGAGTAATGTTGGTTGAGTTAAGAAACTGCTCTTGACGATGATTTTCTGCATTTTTCAGGAAACTTATTAACTAAAAAATTTCTAGAGAAAAATCTCTCAGGTTTTTGGGCTAATTGTTGTTCAATCTAGAACCATATTTTCTATTATATGTTTCAAATAATTGATTAAAGTAATACTTGATACCGAAAATAAGTTTGCTAACTTCTTGATTGTCAATATCATGCGAAGCATCTAAATAATTTTTAAGACCATCTTTCATACATAGATCAATTAAAATACCTAAAGATAAATAAGAGGAATAGGATAATAATACTTATGAAATTTCCTTTTCATTTTTGTAATCATATGTCTAAAGTATTGTCCTCGATATCTATTAAATTTATGTTGAATGTCTAAAACTTATAATCCAGCTTGTGATATTGTTGGATAATAGTAACAGATAATTCATAGTAGCAACACATAGAATATGTAGCATATATTTTAAGCAATTAAGAATATTCCGCTCTTGAGTAACTATATTTATAGCAGGAGGAACAATTAGATCTAAATAATTATAGTGCATAATATATTTATTTGTAATTGCTCTATATCTTGGTGCAACTTTTAACATCATATAAGTCAAATTCCACTTATGTTCAACATCACTAGAAACTTTTTCTAGATTTAACTTTATTTCTTTTTCATATTTGTTTATAAATTTTAATCATAGATACATAACTAGACATTAATTTTATAATATTTCTAACTTTTTCTATCATGTCTCTAATATCATTAAGAGCAACTTGTACAATTAAATTAAGAATATGACAAATACATCTAGCATGAAAAATGAACCTTTGGCACAAATATAAGTTTGTGCAGAATTTTTGATGTGTTCTATAGCAAAAGATGCATTGTTTAGGGGAAAAGTAAAGATTTTTTGTGCAAATTTATAATTTGCCAGTTCATATCAAAATTAATTTTGCAATACTCCTAGCCATGTGTGCAACACCAAAAGGAACTGAAGAAATTACTCTTTTTGCATTCCCATTTTTTGAGGAATCCAATATACAATAATAGTTAGATATGTAATTTGCTGCCTAGATATCAAGATATCAGAAATTTGAGAATTAAGATTTGAAAGATAAGAAATTAATTTTCTTTTTCATGTATATAATGTTTAATAATATCATATTGGGAAGTTTGATGAGAAAATATTTCAAAAACTAGATTGAAAGCATCTTTAATTTTTATCTTCAAATTTTCTTTGTTTTACTATATTAAAAGACAAGTGGGTTGGGTCCTTGCTCTTTGCCGTGGCTTCCATATTCCATATTACGCTTCGAGTTGTCTCATTTGTGTGATGACTTTCCAAAAGCTTCTTGCAAGTGGGACACTTTGCCTTGATTGTCGTCACAACACCGATGTTATTCTTGATAGTGATTTTCTTGGAAAATTCCAAATGTCAAATTGTGGCTATTTGGAAGTTGGATCTTGCATAGTTTCTTTAATGGAAAAAGTAGAAGCAGTTTTACTTGAAGTGCACTCGGATAGTGAGCTCGGGTGGTAATCATCTCCTTGATCTCATTGACAGGGCACGATAAAGATGGCATAGAGAAATTAAAAAAATAAAATTGAAAGTTTGAGATGGTAGATGGAGTAGAGAGGCTTTGGGATTTTCTAAGAGTAGAAGAGAGTTTAGAGAGAGATGGTGAAAAATGGAGAGGAGGGAGGTATTTATAAGGTTGGGGGTTGAGAATGTAAAAGAAAATTATATAAACCCCAACAATAATTTTTAAGGATTAAAAAAGTAATTATGCAAAAAAAATTACAAACAAATCCCAATAGCTATAGGAGACGTTGGAGAAGCAGCTCACCCGGTGTGGGCCTGGGCTAGGTAACCTGGCTCAATTTTTGCCCCATGGTCACCTCCACTTGGGCCTGGCGGACTAGGTTTCTATCTTCATACCTAGGCTCGGGTCCTGTCCGGTTAATCGGGCGTTGATTAATACTGAGTCCAGCATATGCTTTTGTTCTTTTTGGACAGCCCTAATTGGATTTAAAAGTCATTTTTCTTATCTTTTAATTTTATGGGAATATCTAAGACAACCATGAGGATTCTGTCTAAATTTCTATTAGTTTAAGAAAGCAACCTACTACATTCTCCTAAACTTTATTTTAAGAACATTCTACTTATTTCATTGCATTAAATAGGTTCTCCTCTAGTGGTTGGTGGGAAAACGTGAATTTACTAGAACACTCCTGGTTACAGTTGAATGTTGGTTACTATGAAGCACATATATTGGATATGTAAACAACATAATGCCGGCCATGATAAATCCTAATAAAGTAAGATATGGGGACACCACAATATATTTGTGTATTTATGCATATATGTTACACATCAAAACTTGTAATCATCGTGACAAGTTTTATTAGAACTAAAAAGAAAGAAATTAAAACCTTAGTAATTAACCACATGTTATGAAGTAATTATTTGAAATAAAAGAATTTGAAAGTACGATGAGTACCTTGCACAGTACAACTCTATGAAGGCTTTCACATGTCTAAAAGGTTTTTAGGGTCCACATCTTCGCGTCCCTCTTATATCATATGAATTTTTGTAATGTGTCTCAAGCAATATATGGCTCCATATTGTCCAATTGTTTGCTATCAAACAGGGTTTCAACATGTAAGTTTCTGGGTTATAAAAATTTGACGTATATCTTGAATGTGTGGTGTAGGTATCGGTGTTTGACATGTGTCCAATATAGGTAAAAATCACTTTGAAGTGTATGTGGTTCATAGGTTGTATTGAAGGCGGTGAAACTAATGGTCATGTTAACAACATGATGGTTAATTGGTACTTAATTAAAAAAAGAAGGGTAAAGTTTATTTTTTCCTTCCGGAAATTCTTATGAGCTTTTGTTTTGTGTAAACTACCACGAACTTTCACCTCCTTTTCTAGAAGTTCCACCTGTTAAATAGTTGTTAACTTTTCATCACGTGCACTGCATGTGAATCGTTTCTAACCAAAATACCCTTTTTTCATTTCTCCCACCTTCCATTATTATTTATCTTAAAAACAAAACTTATCCTAGTTTTCTTCCTAATTGATTAATCATTGTCTTAATCATAATCCAAATCATTGGCCTAACCCCTACCACTAATCTTGACCTTACTTGGCTCTTAATCCGAACCTTTGATCGGAAAGGAGAGAAGGGAGAAAAAGAGGGAAGTATAGAAGGAGGGAGTGGCAGGTGGTGGAGAGGAAATGGGGTGGAGATGGTGGTGAGGGTGAGGACAGTGCCACCTGACTTTTTGGGGAGACTTAGGGAGGGAGGACTAGAGAGAGGAAAAGGAGGAGTAGAGGGAAAAGTGGACATGGTGGTGAGACCTGTGGGGGCTCAATTGCTTGGGGAGGTTGAATAGGGGAGGGAGGAGGAGATTGGGCTTGATTTTTGAGAGATAATGAAAAATGGAGGATGATGCATTTGTAAAAACAACCTTCTCAGTTATTATATTTTTATTTCAGAGTTTTTTTTTGTAACAATGTTTTTTAACTTAAATATTGGTTCAGATTTATGTAGGTCAATATGGATATTTTAACTTTGTTGTTAATACTGTTTGATATTTTTCATATCAAAAGATAGTTCATGGTGGTTTTAGTAACCAAAAAAGTTCATGGTAGTTTCTTGTAGAAATATGATAGATCATGGTAGTTTTTTCTGCTTTACCAAAAAGCACTTTGCTCCTTTTCATTTAAAATAGATACATTATGCTATTTCTCTTTATAAACTTTTGGCAGAACGAATTCACTTATAGCCTTATAGGGTAGACATGGTATTTAGAAAATCTCTAGCTCTCATGCTGAACAGGTCTTCTACATCGGCCTATCAAAGTCTATGCATTGAACTTCATGTCCTTTGCTTTCTTTGTATTTCAATTTTCCCTATAGAATTGGTTATTTTTCAAATGTATAAGTGATCAAATTCTGGTGCTATTTTCATAGACTTATATATATCTTGACATATTTGTTTTTGTCTAAACAGATCCTCAGAACTCTCTTTGAGATAGTACTGTTTGAGGATTGTGGAAATCAATGGAGTCTTAGCAGACCAATGCTTAGTTTGATTCTGATAAGTGAGCAGGTACTAATTCTTTTATGAGTAACTCTACCAATTTTGTATTTTAATTTCATTTATCCTCTAGATTACTTATTTTGTGTTAGAGAGCTATTAATATCTTTTTATTGGACTAACCATCTCTATCTTAATTACTACAACCACAACCCCTTGGGTTAGTTTCTAATTGCTAACTCTTTCATTTATGTTCAATTCATGTTCGTAAAGATCTGGCAGTCCATTCTAATTACATTGTTTGTTTCCATCCATCTCTATTTAAAAACTTTCTCTGAATTAAGTAGATCGATCAAGATTAATTAATTCCATCTCTATTGACACGTTACCTTAAGTCCATAATACTTCTCAATTTCCTATAATGTGTTTTTTCTAAATAATTTCATTGCTGTTTTAATATATAGCCCTTTCTAGATCTAAACTTAATTGAAATTTTTTTAACTTTATGTCACATACTCTTGCACAACATTGAACTAGTGTTTATTTACTAGGACTAACAGTATTACAAGGTTGACCTGGTTCCTCATTTTTCCGAGCCTTCTTTATTTTCTTTGATTGAAACAGTGTGGCTACCTGTGTATGCCATCGTTCTTAAGTGGAAGAGTCCTTAAGGTCTGTTGTTTGAATTAGTGTAAAGCATATATGTGTACTCATCGTTGCCAAACACAGTACATGGATCCTTCATTACAATGAGCGACCAAGAAATGCCTAATAGTAGGTTCTTTGATATTCTTCTGGATTCTTGTCACAAATTTTGAAGATCGTGAAAGGATTTCTTAATCGGTAATTACATGTTGAATTCATTGTTTGATATCTTTTACTCTCCTATCTACTTTTACTGATTTCACTTATCATCTTGAAACCCCTAGTTTACTTTGCGCACTTGCTACACTCAAGAAGAAAGAAGGGGAAAAAAGGAAACAAGAAAGGGGAAAAAATAATTAATAGAATTTCTTAATAATTCACAAATAATAACAGATGATTAGTTATTCTAGGAAGCCAAGCATGTTACCCTTATGCTTTGGAAGTACGAGACATTAAAAAACATCTTGAGTATGTATGTAGCTCTGTCTATGTGCATAAATTTTGTGTATTTACACAGATGTCTCTAGTGTGTGGCAAAGCATTGTTATTTTATAGGAACAACTTGTTTGAAAAAATTTAGTCCCCTCTACTTTGGCTCTTAGTTTAACTGATCATGGCTGCGTACCTCCATAATTTCTTATTTTGTATATGGTAGCCGGCTTCGTGATCTGGACTCTATATTCCTGGTGTTGTCCTACATTCACCTGTTTCTTTTATTGTGCTTCTTCTGTGAAATAGGGGTGGTAGCTGCCTCTTTACCAGACCTTGGATCGCATCCTTTGATTGTCTAATATCTTCCCCTTATTTTCCTCACAAATCAACTGAATCCTCATTTTGGTTCCACCTATAAATTTTTTTTTTTCTTTTAATGTGGCTGTGTTTCATCTCTACAAATTTTATTGCGTCAAGATACTAGCATATGATTATATGCCTGTCATGAGAAGTCTTTTCCTTCTCTTTAATCTGTTTCATACCTGTTGCTACTTTCCCAAATCATTTCAGCAGTGGTATCTTATACTTGTTTGTGAATTTCTGTATCATGCACACCTGATAGCCTTTTGTCTATTAGAAAACACTCTTTATTTGACAGAGTGGGAGCTATATACCTGCAGAAGAGACATGATCCTATATAGCCACTTGTATTATTGAAATTTGTTTGCAACTTGTCTGTCAGAATAGTCATACCATTGTACATCTACCCTCCTCATTCGTTCCTTTTTGCGCAACTTTAAAATGCCATGGTTGATGATCCATTCTGTGGTTGAAGTAGGTATTCGGTGGTCTATGTTGGTTTTATGGTGATGTAAAGATGACGGATCCTTGGTTCTTAATACCTGTTTTCTACTTATTAAACCATTCTATTTAAGATAGATCAGAATGGCTTTTGGAGGAGATGTACCATGTAAAATTTTGGAAGTTATCATATTTGTAAAGATCTCTCTATATCCTAGTTATTTTAGTTCTGGTTTCAGCCAGATACATCTTCTCAACTCGTGGGTCTGTATATTGTGCTTATTATATACAACATCCTCCCAACTGCATATAACAGTGAAAATCATTGTCAACTATGCTCATTATATCATTAAGGTATCTAATCAGACAAAATTGTTAATGTTATAAAATAGTCAGATAGGTTCAATATAATATAGTCCACATATATAGGTGTCACATAACACCATGCAAAAAAACTGCTCATTATATCATTAAGGTATCTAATTAGACAAAATTGTTAATGTTATAAAATAGTCAGATAGGTTCAATATAATATAGTCCACATATATAGGTGTCATAACACCATGCAAATAAACCCACACCCGATGTGGGACTAAATACAAAGATATAGTCTAATCTAACACTGAGTATAGATATCATGCCCAATTTGTTACATAAACTAGATAATATTGCCAGTGATGCAGATTTAGTCAAGATACTAGCTAACCGCCCTTAAATATGGAGCACAGATCACCTTCTTCATCACGGTATCTCGAACCATATGACATTTAACTTCTATATGCTTGATATGGTCATGAAACATTATCTAGCAAACTGATTATCACAATGCATGAGCATAAGATTTTTTGGTTTAAAACCAAACTCAGTAAGTTTTTCAACCATAGTAGTTCACACGCAGTATGTGATATAGCTCGATACTTCGGCTCAACACTTAATTGAGCCACTATATCTTGTTTCTTACTTCAATTAACTAGATTATCCATAATAAATGTAAGGAAACCAGTATTAGACTTCTCATTTTTGTCTCTTGTATATCCTGTATTTGAATACACAGAGATATGAACATGTCCATGTTTTTTTATAAAATCTCTTTTCCAGAAGAGCTGTAATATAAGCAAGAAGTCTCTTTTCTAGAAGAGCTGTAATATAAGCAAGAACCCTCACAGTAGCCTTCCGATGAACATCCGTTGGCTTATATATAAGTTGACTTAGTAAGCCAACAACAAAGGAGATATCGGGCATGGTAGTTGTGAGATAGATAAGTTTCTCATTCATCCTCATATACTGCTTGATATCCTCATATGCAGCACTATCTTTATTCTAGAATTTCACATCCAACTCCATTGGAGAAATGGCAGGTTTGCATCCAAGTAAACCAGTCTCTTTTAAGAGATTTATCACATACTTTTTTTGAGAAAGTAGTCTATGTTTTTTATTCACGACTTCGATACCAAGAAAGTATTTTGCTTTCTCATGTCAAAGTGTTATTTGAGGTATTACCTTTGTCTTTGTCAAGGCTTCATCATTACTCCCAGTTAATAGTATCACTCTTATTTAATACAGTATTATCCATATATACGACAAGAAGAAAAATGTTCAGAGGTAGTATGCAGGACAACCACAGATTGATCATAGTGACACTGTTGAAAACCAATACTAGCAATTGTAGTAGAAAACTTCTTAAACAAGAACGAGAACTTTGCTTAAGTCTATAAATTGGTTTCTTAAGTTTGCATACTACATTCTCTCTCTCCATGAGCAATATTACTTAGAGGTTGCTCCATGTAAACTTTATCGTGCATATCATCGCGTGGAAAGACATTTTTAACATCCAACTGAAACATAGCTCGATCCATATTGATGGCAAGAAAGAAGATGCGTATGGAGTTGAGACGTACCACAAGAGATAATGTCTCAAAATAATCCACTCTCATATGTATGTTTGAGAGCCTTTTTCAACAAGATGTACTTTGTAGCTGTGTGCAAAACCATCAGGTTTGAATTTCACAGTGTACACCCAACAACAACCAACAATGGAGGAACATGATAGAGCACTGACTAAGCCCTTGATTCCTTAAGATACTAGTACCTGCATCTCATTCATAGCTTGCTGCCAGGTTGGTACTAACGTAGCCGTCTGAAATAACCTGGGTAGAGAGGGTAGAGAGACTGAAGACAAGGAAATATCAAACTGATCAAAGTAGGTGGTAAGCTTTATCATATGACACAAATTGAGATATGGGATAAGTAGTAAGAGAGTTTAACCTTTTGTAGAGCAATGAAAAATCAATAATGGGATAAGGTGGTTGATGAGTAGAACCTGGAGTTGGTGATGGAGGAATAGCGGGTTGCAAGATCGGAGGAGGTACATTTAAACAGGAGGAATAGCGGGTTGCAAGATCGGAGGAGGTACATTTAAACAGTGAGAAAGCACCAACAGTGGTTTTGATTAAGGCTCCTTAATTCCTGTCTAGGCATTGAGACCTTTTTCAACACCTATATCTGGCAAAGACACAAGGAGAGAGAAGCAATTGTCCTGTAGATAATGACGATACAATATATGGCACAAACTTAAAAGCATGGGACATCAGTAGAAATAAAGTACTTTCTAGATATAGGATCATAACATTTATACCCTTTTTGCATCCTAGAATAATCTGTAAAAACGTACTTAATAGACCGAGAGACTACTTGTCCAAAAGTCTTCAACAAAGCATGTACATTTAAAAACTCATGGTAAATGGAGGAGAATGGACTTTGACCATGCAAAACATAAGACATCTTATTAATCAAGTGAAATGCACACAGAACAAGCATTAGACCATAAATATTTTTGGAATATGCATGTGAATCATCAAAGTATGAGTAACATCTAGAATGTGTATATGTTTCCATTCAATAATATTATTCTATTGAGATGTGTGTGAATAGGATGATTGATGAACAATTTCATTATTAACACGAAAAGCAAAACATTAGACTTCATGTATTCCATAGCATTATCAGTATGCAGAACATGAATAGTAATAGAAAATTGAGTTTTAATTTCTTTATGGAAAAGTTTAATAGTGCAAAAGGACAACAAATCTCTCTTTTAGGATATACAACTATATAATGCGAGAGAAATCATCCACAAATAAGAAAGTACTTGAAATTCTTAAAATAAGGAAGACAAGGACCCCCAAACATTTGAATGAAGTAACTAAAAAGGAACACTATTTTTATTGAGTCTACTTAGATAAGAGGCACGATGATGTTTGTCAAGCTCACAAGACTTAGTTTAACCTAGAGATGATAAATGCAATGGATAGAATAAGACAAAGGGTTTGGAGAGAAGGATTTCCAAGTTGCTGGTGCCACTATAATGAGGAATTAGAAGATCCAACAGCAAAATCGGCGAGCATAATCCCATCATCCAGATAATACATCTCTCTTTGATATGACCAATACCAATCATCGCTTCACTTTGGTAGCCCTAGAAGATAAAGTAGGCAGGAACGAAAGTCATATAATAGTGGTTATGTTGTTGTATATAGTAATTTGAGTTAGATAACAAGATGACAGGAAATTCATGAGCAAACAAGACATCTTTAAGGGTTAGTCAAATGGTTAGCATTAACTACCCCATCTCCAATTGTGGAAGAACTATCAGCAATATAAATATGAGGGTATTTTATTTATCATTAAAGATAACTGAATCAAATTTATCTTGATTGCCTATCATATGGGAAGAGGCTCGGAATATATAATCTATGGTCAGTTAGAAGAGAATGTAGGCATCAATACCTGAAGCGGATACATGATAAGTGTGAGTACCTAGTAGGAGTGGACTGTAGATGTAGAAGTCAATTTAGATCAACTATAAATATCTGGATCATCGGAGAAGATGTGGTAGTAGGAGCTGGAGTAGTGACATGAGTTGTAGGTGTATAACTAGAACTTCCTATAGAAGTGTCGCTCATTGCTGCCTAACCCATTTTGATTTTTCAAACTTCTCCCAACATCATTCAGAAATATGATTTTGTCTATCATAATGATCACATTGATGGAATTCTCGCCATCTGAGTCTCGACCACTAAGACCATGACCTTTCTGAATCATGACCACGACCTCGACACTACTAGAGTTAAAGGACATATTGCTTAGTAGAGAGAGGAGGAGAAGATGGGGTTAGATCTAGTGGAAATATGAAGACTTTAGAGTATTTAGAGTTAGAGAAGGAATTAATATCACCAGTAAGGAATGAGTTCATAACAAATGGTTATTTCCATTTAATTTTACTGAAGTGGTACGAGTGTCCATGGAAATATATTTTTTGTCATATTAAGCGTGGCAGGAGAAGTACTAATAGCGGAAGCAATAGTAGAGGAATCACTAGTAGATGAAGAGATCATGATAAGCAAGAAAAAGACAACTTGGAGAGGAGTAATCCAAGTAGCATTAGCAGCAGTGGAATCAATATATTGCCAAACATGTTATAATTACTAGTATCATCAATGATGCGTTGGAAAAGTAACAAGAATCATTTGAGAGACAAAACAGAGACATGTGGAGTGGAGGCGGTCACATGGGCCTCTTGACGGCGAAACAGGAGCACAGCAGTTGCGAGCCTCAATTGCCATTTGCCGTTGCTGCAGGTTGCTTTGGCTGCAGCAGCAAGTGCTTCGGCTGCAGTCCCTGTTGCAGCATCAGCAGTAGCTATTGCTGTGGCTGGTGGCGGCGGCCATGATGGCAGCTGTGGTGGTAAGGTGGGAGATGGAGGAGAGAGAGGTTGGATATGGCGGCAGGAATATTAGTGTTTTTTTTTTTTTTTTACCTTGAGGGCTAGATTAGTTTAGATTTAGAATAGATTGCTGAGATTAGATCTATTTCTCAACCTGATCTCTGATACCATATTATGAAATAGTCAAATATATTTAATTATTTGTCAAGTAGTCTACATATATAGGTATCATAATACAATAACAACAACAACAACTAAGCCTTTTATCCCAAGTATTTGGGGTAGGCTACATGAACCAAAAAAGAATCACGCCGGATCGATCACTTTGATAGTACTTCTCCATTCATTTCTATCAAGTAATATCTCGTTATTTAAATCTCTAGAATCCATATATTTTCTTATGACCTCCATCCATATTTTTTTCGGTCTTCCCTTCGTTCTTTTAATTTGTTTTATATCTCCTCTCGTCGAACTGGTATATTTGTAGGCCTACGTTGCACATGACCAAACTATTGTAAGCGATTTTCTCGCATCTTCTCATCGATGGGAGCTACACCTATCTTGGCACGAATATCTTCATTTCTCACTTTCTCTCTCCTAGTATTGCCGCATATCCAGCGGAGCATGCACATGTTTACACTTATCTTCTATGAATAAATAAATCTGCTTATCTTCTCATCGATAGGTATCATAATACCATATAAATAAATCTGCACTCGATGTGGGACTATGCATGATCATATAGTCTAATCTAACAGTTACATTAATGCAGCATTTTGAAGCTGGCGTCTGACGTCATCACTTAGCTGGTGCACTATTAGCTGACTTTTGGGAGCTATGTGAACTGCTGGATTAACATGGCTTGTCTAGATCAGATTGCCATATAAATCTGCTACTATGTTTCCATCTCTCGTCTTCCCTTAAGTATTAGCCATATAACTGTTCATCAGAGACACCTGAGTTCTTAGATTTGACGAATATTAATGATAAATTTTGGATAAGAAAAGTAACCTTATTATCTTTTTAGCCCTAAGTATCAGAAAAGTATCCTTGCTATCCTTTTAGCCAGTGACTGTAAATATGTTACTAAAGAATTTATCCAGTATTTTCTGGTTTTCCTTTTGGGGTCAGATAATATTTTCACTGATTTTGTACTTCCATTTCCTGCAGATATTTAGTGATCTGAAAGCTCAAATTTTGGCTTCACAGGTATGTCTTAATTAACCTCTTTTGATCTTTACTGTGTGCTCTCACTTTCTTTGTTGACGACTTAATTTGTTTTTGGCCATCCATTAGGAAACTGCGGTCCTATTGTTTTGAAACTATAAGTTTAAGTTATTATGCTAGGAGTTCCAATTTAAGTTTGTTTGGCTGTCTGAACGTTACATGCTTCTTAATCTGCCAAGTCTAGTGCATTAACATGTTTCAATCGTTTGCTATAATATGCAGCCACTTGATCAACAGCAACGTCTGCTATTATGCTTTGATAAGCTAATGGCTGATGTCACCCGAAGCTTGGATTCGAAGAATAGAGATAAATTCACCCAAAATCTCACAGTATTTAGACATGAATTCCGTGTAAAGTGAGTAATTAGTATGGCATATTTGGCATGAGCTGGTCAGCGAATCCATTCAATCTGTTGATCTGTAAATAACCAGTTACATTGAATGAAGTGGCAAACATATCTCGAGCTAATAACTCAGCAGAGTGGAAACGGAGTGAAAGGCTATGCTGTGTTGTGGTACCAAATGTTTTGTCCTGCCTATACAGCGGAGTTATCTTTATCCAGGTTTCACAAGAGCTTTTTTTGGATAGTACTGTTGCTTGGAAGGGACGGGGTTATATCAATAGGTGGTGCAACCAGGGGTCCTATGAGAATGGAAGGTGCTGGGCCTATTACTAAGTCTAGGTCTGTTTGTACAGCATATTTTTGAAGCTGTTGTAAATTTGGGGTAAGGTTTCCATCATATGCAGCCGATCTGCCCCAAAAATGGTTCTCTCATTCTTTCGTCAGAGAATAGGTAAAAATTGTAGAGAATGCTCTCTTGTTGAAGATAGTATGTACATTACATGGTAAAAATTCCAATATGGTTTAAAGATAATTCTAGTCAACTTTGCAGTACCCTTGGAATCTTCAAGCATGTTTTGTAACCAGCAGAATGCACTTCATAGATCGATGGCTGAAAATTACTGGGTGGCAGAGTTGTTTTCGTGCTCAAATGTTCTCTATTTGGCTATAATACTGTTGAATATGGATTTGTTTTTGAATGTTCTGATTTTGAGGATAATTTTAAAGAAGAAGCAGTATCAGGTTAAAAACTGCTGTGATTGTATCGTTGGTATTGATTATGACTTGGTAGTTATTTTGGGAAAATGTCACTGTATCAAAGTAAAGAATAGCTTGATTTATTGTAGTAGTTTATTGCGAGATTTTGAGGACTAGTCTTAAAGAAGCATTATTAGATTAGAAACTTCTGTATCATTCGATTTGATGACGGTATTTGTAATTTTTTATTTTTTATTTTTTTTAAATTTTTTTTCTTACATAGCAAGTTGTTGAGCTGCTACAGCAAGTGAAGTGTGACACTTGGTGATAGAAGCTGATGTTCACCAAGGTGTAGTAGATGCCGGATGGAGATACTGTCTTTGGCCTGAAATCTGTTGGGGCTCCGAATCCAACAAAACGGGGACGTACGCTTGTCATTGTTGCACTCTGGCTGCTAAATTGATGTCAATAGGCCTACGGTGCTAAAACTGACAGCAACGATATTCTTGGTATGCATGCGAGTTTCTGCGTAAGAGGAGTGAGACCATCTGCCTAATAATACCTGAGTTGTCTTAAGGCGATCCGAAGAAGGCTGAAGACACGGGGATGGCATTGCATGTACATTTCTATTGAGAGTCATGCTTAGAACTCATGCCACTTCTTGCCATCGTGAGCGAGTCATTAGTTAAAGATCAACAACACTCTTGGTGTGCGAGTTGAGACCTCTCCCTAAAGCATGAGTTGTCTGAAGGTGATCCGAACAAGGCTGAAGACACACGTGCATAGCATAGCACGTACATTACTATTGAGAGTGATACTTAGAATTCATGCCACTTCACTTCTAACACGCTTATGCACATACATTACTATTGAGAGTGATGTTTAGAATTCATGCCACTTCTAACAACACAAGGAAACTGATTAAAAGTATGCCAAGAAAAAAAAGGTTGAAGAGTCCTGCATGGTCTAATTTTCTCGTGCTATGGAGCCGCCTCTCATATATGATTGTGAGTGTAATAGCTAATCTAATGTCTTCAACCTCTTATATAGCACATATTAAAAACTTGCAATTTATTTGCTTTGTTATTTAATCTGTTGCATGGCCTTGCTCACTCAACCAAGGCTACGGTGGTGATGGTCCCTACCTATGTTACGCATTGCAACGAACTAACTATTACTTGTACCAAAATCAGTATCTCTAGTATCACAACGTCACTAGTATCAGGGGCGGGCCTACATACAGTTGAGGGAGGCAGTTACGGAAACTATTATGTTTTAATTTTTGAACATTTTTCGAGATTGTCCCTAGAAAATTCTCAAATTTATAATTTCGTCCCCTCTAAACTTTTGGTTTTCAATTATGAAGATCGTGATTATGTGAGATGAATGACTCAATAATCAAGTGAAACTCGCTTTCTTACTAATAATTTTTTTTTTTTTACTTTAAACTTCAAAAATCAATAACAAAAATTTGATATTTGCATTGTAATATCCTAAATTTGGATAGAAATTATATAAGAGAAACATCGATCATACTTCTGTGATACTATATTATAAATTTATATTTGAGTTATACAATAGAAAAAAGATAATTTTAGACTAGCGACTCTGTCTTGCATCTCTGGCAGCGACTTTGCCTCGCATCTCTGGCAGGAACACTTTTATTTCATACTCCTTGACAAGTTGTCTGGATAGCTTGACCCTCAAATAACTTTACTCTCTTAGTTTGAGTGCTTGGATTCGCCCCTGACTAGCATGTATGATGGAGTGCATGCCAAAGTGACCTTCTAAGATATCAAAATGAGCACAAGTTTATCATATCCTTCAACTATTAACATTCATGACATTGAACAATGAGCAAGAGAGAACAAACAAAATCCGAAGATCAAATACCAGGAGATGAACATATATTCTAAGGTTAAAAATCTCAACTCCAATGGCATTTTTAAATCTAGGGAGAAGCACTGTCACGAGCACATTTCCTTGTGTTGATACCAAAATTTGTCCAAATAGATTGCCCATGACAACAAACATATACTTGAATGAGTAACATATGAAGAGTTCATCAAAGAGAGAGTAATTCAGAGAGTAAACAAGTAAGTATCATGCAAGAATTAACGAGTTTATGGAACTGATATGTATGGAAATTACCTGTTCTGACAGTATAGCATGTCAAAATATTATAAAGCAAAGTACTAAACACATATAACAAGTAAATCAATACATATATTTTTTCCTGGTAAAAAAACACCAATATATATTTTGCTAATGATTCAATGCCAATATCAATATAAATGACCCTTAAAAATTTTATAAACATAACAAATTATTTGGTGAAGTACAAGACTGATAACATACCTGCATAGTCCTAGGCAACTTCTATTCCCCCAGCTTTTGCCAAGAACTTGAGGAGATTCACTTAGAATGGGCATGCCATCCTTGTTAGCTACCAAATTACGATCCGAGTTACCCTCAAGATTTGAGAAAGAGACCTCGATATGCGTTGAAGAAACAGATATTCAACTGATAAAAGAGATTGAGCAATCCAGCCTCCATTGCCGGAACTCAGTAGCAGTCGCCTTCAATCCACAGATTCAAGATATGGAGGTCATAAACTGCTTGCATAACGAAAGTCTATCCAACAGATACATATCCGGTTCCAAGGCTCGGATGTAGAATCCCTTATCAAAATTTAAGTCAAAATAGCAACCACATATTTAGCCATACCATAGTTATCTCTTTGATCAGGGTATATCATCTGTTTCAGTTTTTTTTCTTTTCTACCACACTGAAACCATTTCAGCACCTCAAGGTTTCTCTATTTTCGCAGGTCGTGCATACTGCTTGAATATCTTGTTCACCAATAATCTCTACATGTACAAGTTCCATCTTTGATGTGGTGAAATCTGACAGAGTCTCTCAAGATTATGTCCCTGAATGCTACCTTGGACACATACTTTGCAAAGGCATGGCAGTCTTCGCAGGTGCGAAGGTTCTTCATGATTCTAATAGGCGTGCCAGGTGTAGTTCTCAAGAGCCCATAGGCCATGGCTAACTTCTCGCTATGGCCCTTCAATGCATTCTTCCTCACATCTTCGTCAGCATCGTGCAAAGAAGCCTCGAGCACAGGTATATAACCAATCTTACCAACTTTCTCCAGCAACTCCTCGAGCCTGTGATATATTTCATGAGAATCTGGATGACTCGTATCCCCTGAAACGAAGTTAGAAATCCTACTTCCCATCTCAATCGAACTCCAACCAGGAGGTTTCCTTAAACCCCTCTCCCTCATCAGACTCCTAGCATGCCTTGCTTCGGACCACATCCCAGCAGTTGCATAGATATTTGATAGCAGAACATAGAAGCCGGGATCAGATGGATTGAGCTCAAAGAGCCTGTCAGCAGCATATTTACCTAACTCAACGTTCCGATGAATTTTACAACCACCTAATAATGCTCCCCAGACTCCTGCGGTGGGTTCAACCGGCATTCCATTGATAATACCCATTGCCTCATCGAAGAGCCCTGCCCGACTCAAGAGATCTACCATGCACGTAAAATGTTGTGCACGAGGGGCGATGCCATGTTCTTGGACCATGCTATCGAAGGACTCCCGGCCCTTCTCTACAAAGCCTGAATGAACGCAAGCTGACAACACTCCAACATATGTTACATGATTCGGTTTGACATTACTCGCTAGCATCTTATCGAACAAAGCTATGGCCTCCACACCACATCCATGAGTTCCATATCCTGCAATCACTGCACTCCAAGCAACCACACTTTTCTTTGGCATGGTATCGAATAACTTACGAGCAGTGCTTAAATCTCCAGATTTAGCATAAG
Organism: Dracaena cambodiana; assembly: GCA_036321105.1. Taxonomy (NCBI): domain Eukaryota; kingdom Viridiplantae; phylum Streptophyta; class Magnoliopsida; order Asparagales; family Asparagaceae; genus Dracaena; species Dracaena cambodiana. Next base: position 31,619,357 of record JAYEPQ010000018.1, read on the forward strand.
CATCCATCAAGGCAGTCAACACAAACTCATCCAACTCCATACCGTTTCGGAGAATAAAGCTGTGGCAGGATTTACTAACATGCAGCATGCCAGAGCGGGCAACAGCCGGAAGTATACCTGCCAAGCTTGATCCGTTGGGTTTCAGGGTGTTCTGCATGCTTATAAATAGTTGGAAGGTGTCTTCAATCAACCCATATTGAGCATAACACGATACCAAACAGTTCCAAGCAGTCAAATCTTTAGTATGCATTTCTTCAAAGACTTCATTAGCCAACCTCAACTCGCCACAAGTTGCATACATATCCAGAAGTGCCGTAGAAATAACAGTATCAGTTGAAAACCCACTTTTGATCACCCAAGCATGAATCCATTTGCCTGGTCACAATGAAAGAAATGGTCATGCAATACGAAAGAAGATTGATTACAGTAACATCTTATGATCCAACAACATTGACATAATAGCAACACAAGAGTTCAAAATCATCAGTAGATTTGCATACTGATATGTTAACAGAAAGCTAGACACAAATGGTCAGAATAAAATAAATATAGAAGTGAATCTTGATAAGAAACAAATATGTCTACTTCTTTTACCAATTTCTCTGGGCTTTCAGAAACCAACCACATAAGAATTTTATCGATTGAAGAATACATACAGACTTACTGCCAAGATTAAAGCTTTCATATTCAATTGGTAGTTGATTTGTTGTGTAACTAGGCATTGGCTCCAATGAAGAAAAGAGGAGGAAGAGAGAAGGAAGAGAAAGGAGAAGAGAGGAGGAATAATGAAGAAAAGGAGAAGAGAAGATGAAGAGAGGAGGAACAGAAAGAATGAATAAAGAGGGGTAAAATGGTAATATCAGCTCAAAAGTTAGGGAGGAGGAGTAAATTGTAGTAACTTAAGAGATTTGGGGGACTAAATCCTAAATATGAAGATTTGGGGGACTGAATCATAATATATAAAGATTTGAGGGACAAACCAGTAAATACCCCTTCTTATTTATTTATTTATTATGTTTTTCCTTTAACTCTATGCTCAGATCAGCGGGTATAAGGGGATGGAGCACCCGCTTCATTTTTAATTTAAAAGGAAGGTTTCCCTTTTCTCATTGAACTTTATACTTGTGTTTCCTCGGAATTGGCTGTGATGAACTGTTTATATACACTATGTCAATGGTGAATGCTCTTTACATTCTAAATGAAAACAAAGTTTGACTATGTTTCTTCAGAAAGGAAAGAACAGATACTTTTTTTTTTTTTGGAGCATAAATGGTGGATAGTCCCCCCACATTTCATTAATCAGGTGTTAATGAAACATGCTACATATAGAATACGTATTTAGTCCCTCACTCGTGAGTAGACATAACAGTCTAAGACCACCTAATACTTAAGGAGAGTCACTAAAATAAAATAAAATATATAGATACTGTATTTATAAACGCTACATATGACATGTAGTTTATCCAGATGACCCGAGCTGTAGTACGGTGGTGCCCCTTATACTGTTCAGCTATACCCTGATCATGTTATAGAGTAGTCTTAATGGTGAAGTATTTGTCTAGTAATGTATGACCCTTCGTAGATCCAATAAATTTTCAGTACCCTTGCGAGGGCTCTGTCACAACCTATGCCAACGTACTTACTTGCGATTTCTGGCCCTCCATGGGTGTTGAGTTCCATCCCCATCGTAATGTCACAAATCAAGCTCTTGTTAACCTTTTTTTTTTGGCACTGCAGCCAGCAATATCTCTTCTCTCCGTAGCTTCTCTCCTTAGGCTTTGGATTGTGGGAAGTTTTGGATCAAGGGGAGAGGGGGCAGCCATCCCCTCGCCCAGTTGAGGCTCTAGAGAAGAGGAAACTGTTGTTCGGACACAGGGAAGGATGTACTAGCAGAAGGAAAAGGGAAACTGTTCTCCCTTCATTTTTTAAAAGTAGTTTCTTGTTGTTTGTCTTAACCAGGACAAAGCTTAGATCTCATAGCATGGTGATGTGAGCATCTTGAGATGCTAAGTTCAACTGACAGCAGAAAAGGGAAACCTTTTGTTATCCTTCTTCTTCTAAGAACAGCTTTCCCTCGATAAATTCTAAGGCCCAGGAGTATACGTGAAAATGAAAAGTAAAGACCAAATGTCTGTTCTCATTAACCAATTGAAGGATTTTTCAAACATACAAGTAACTCCAGTGAAACTGACAACATAGAGTTCTGTTAAAAGACATTTAGTAGGTTCTATGAACAAGAAGTCAAGCACGTGTCACCAAGGAGCATGTTTATTTAGTAGTCTAGTTCAGATGCTATGATATTCCTTTATTCATCATTTAGTGAATTGGGTTAAGTAGTGTCGGTACACAAGTAAGGTCAGATTTGGATTCCAGCATGGATTTGTATTCCAAGTCATCCAATTGGATTCAGAGAATTGTGGGGTGTTCAAGTTCAGTTTTATTATATGGCACGGAATGTTGGGCTATAAAGAAACGTCATTTACAGAAGATAAGTGTAGTAGAGATGCGCATGCTCTGTTGGATGTGCGGCAACACTAGAAGAGATAAAATGAGAAATGAAGATATTCGTGTTAAGATAGGTGTACCTCCCATCGATGACAAGATGCGAGAAAATTGCTTACGATGGTTTGGTCATCTACAAGTGCATCAGTTCGAAGAGAGGAGTTTATCAATGTAGGACAAGTTAAAAGAACGAAGGAAAAACCGAAGAAAATATGGATGGAGGTGATACACAAAGATATGGAGTTTAGAGGTTTAAATAAGGAAATATTACTTGATAGAAATGAATGGAGAAGGAATATCAATGTGATCGATCCGGCGTGATTTTTTTTTTTGGTTCATGTAGCCTACCCCAAATACTTTGGGATAAAAGGCTTAGTTGTTGTTGTGGGGTGTTCAAGTTCAGGTAGAGCCTGAACTAGTTTTATCTACACCACATTTCAAAACTTATGAGGTTACATGGAGAAGAATAAGCAAGCTTGTAGTTCGAGTTGAAATTAGTAGCTATTCAGTTCTACGAGGTTATTGAGGACTTGATCGCGTTCAAGTCAGGATGGAGATTGTCAAGTTTTTGTGACTCAAATATTCTATTTTCAACAGTTGCAGAATTTAAATTACATCACAATCAAGTCAACATTCAAAAGACCTCTTTCGAAGATATTTTACAGATATTCCAAAACAGGATACCTTGATAAGCATTGTAAGGTTGGTTACCTTACTTTGCATTGTAAGGCAGGTTACTTTATTATGTATTGTAAGACATGTACCTTATTACATATTGTAAGGTAGGTTTCTTGTTATGCATTGTAAGATGGTTTCTTTGATAAACAATGAAAGACAGTCCATGTGAGTTCCAATTTCCATAAGTTATCTTAACCAGGATTGCAAGTCAATCATGTAGCGCTAGAGAGAAGGTTCTTTGTTCACCCATCTAGGGTTTCTTCTTCTCTATTTTTTTATGGGAGTGAAGGGTGATTGGAGTTTCAAGTTTTAATAAAAATTTCTCTTTGTACTCTTTCAGGTTTAGTTGATTCCTCCTTTACTCGTGGAGTGCATTGGTCATCGTGGCCAATGGAACTACGTTATACTATCATTTTTTGTTTTTACAACAACAACAACAACTAAGCCTTTTATCCCAAGTATTTGGACTAGGCTACATGAACCAAAAAAGAATCACACCGGATCGATCACTTTGATATTCCTTCTCCATTCATTTTTATCAAGTAATATCTACTTATTTAAACCTCTAGACTCCATATCTTTGCGTATCATCTCCATCCATATTTTCTTCGATTTTTTCTTCGTTCTTTTAACTTGTCCTACATTGATAAACTCCTCTCTTCGAACTGGTGCACTTGTAGGCCTACGTTGCACATGACCAAACCATTGTAAGCGATTCCATTACTCTCTCTCTGGTTTTCCTAATAGTTTAGCCTATGAGAAGGCTGGAGATAAGATGGGAGAAAGAAGACATCTAGAAAATAATTTTTTAAGTATAGCCAATTTTTCCACTTGTTTAACATTGTTATCCTATTGCATTCATCAAAATGTGAACATCACTTGACCATCAAATGTACGATAATTTTAGTAACTATTTATGTTTAAGAATTTTATATGATTATTTAAGAAATACCTTTTGGATCCATTTAATTAGAATTGTTTTACTCCTTGAGTGTGTTACTCACCCTACGATTTTTCATAAGATTTGGGGTAGATTGTGTCTCCAGTATGTGATAGTGGTGGCTAAGTGAAGCTTAAAAGAAGGTGCTACCTCGTATAGTTTTAAATTTGTTCTGTATTGTGTTGTGATATTGTTTAAGATTCGTGTGGTATTAATCTCTTGAACTTCTGATACTAGCAAGTTATGTTTATTTATTACGATTGATATATGAATGAAGTGTCGAGCTTGGCTTGTGTATAGGGATGAGAATAGGCAGGTTGAAGGGCTAATTTTTGGCCCATCATATTCAATATTTTAAATTAAAGATAAATTTTTTATTTTTTTTTAATTTAAAATTTTTAATAGGGCAGGACAAGGATTGCCCTTTGGACCCGCCCATTTTCATTCCCACTTGCATACTAGATTTGTCATGCCCGAGTTGGAGGATGACAACCTTAAATATTTTTGTTAAATTCTGCAGTTTGTATTTTTCATTATGATACCTATATTTGCTTGTCTATTCATGTTCTGGGATTTTAGCTATTAAATAACTTTTTAACATAATGTCTCAACTTATGTTTGTTATATGTTTTTAGCATTAATTTTTAATAACATTTCTTATATAGGCTTTTCGTTGTTGCACTTATGCCCCCTATCCGAAGTATCTCCACGAAAGAAATTCTTAACGGTATATTAGTGATACATCCCCAATAGTACATGTGCAGACCCTCCGGTTTAAAGCCAAACCGCAGCCATTTAGACCAAAGCCTAACCCACTCCAACGCCTAACCATCTAAGCCATAAGTCCATTCAGTTAACAAGAAATAAAAGAATTTGGTCATTCTCCTTTCATTGTCTTTACCTAATCCAATCTGATTGATTTGGGTTTTAATTTGACAAGAACTTTGAATGCTAAAAGATGAGTATCAATACAGAAATATTACTGTTACATTTAACAGACATAAAACAACCGAATACTTGCATCAAAGCAGTATAAATTTCATTACCCTGGTGTAGCAGCCGCAGCTGCGAGCATGCAGCAACAATTGATGCAACAGCCACTGAACCGACATGCGCGCCATCCCGTCTCATGCGATCGTACACCATCAAAACCTCCTCCGCCCTCCCGTTCTGCGAGTACCCCGTCAGAAGCGCGTTCCAAGCCACCACATCCCTCACAGGCATTCCATCAAACACCTTCTGCGCACTCTCCACCTCCCCGTTCTTCATGTACATGTCCATCGCCGCAGCCCCCACAAACGGGTTTTCAACATACCCGAGCTTGACGCACTGCGCGTGGAGCTGGGACCCGCACGGCAGCCGGAACGCCGAGGAGCAGGCCTTGAGGAGGAGGGGGAAAGTGTAGCGGTTGGGCGAGACGCCGGAGGAGAGCATGTGGACGTAGATGTGGAGCGAGGAGGTGAAGAGGGAGGCGAGGTTGTGGGATTGGATGAGGGAGTTGAAGGAGAACGCGTCGGGGCGGTGGGGTGAGCGGGAGAAGGCGGAGACGGCGGAGGGGAGGTCGCCCAGCTTGCCGTAGGCGGCGATGAGCTTGGGGTAGAGGGAGGTGGGGGGTGGGGTCGGGGACTTGAGGAGCTGGGCGTGGGTTTGTTTTAGAGATGAGAGGGAGCTGCATGAGGCGATGGATTCTGGAGGCTGCAGCAGGATTGGGTCGCAGCTGCAGCAGGCTGTCGCCATGGATGCCCCCTTTAAAATTCTGAGGGCGGGTAGTTTCACTGCAAATGGCTGTTTTTTTTTAATAGGGGTTTTCACATATCTGTCCCTTGCATCTTTAAAAATTAGAATTTAGTCCCTCAAATCGTTTAATTTACCATAATTTAGTCCCGGTCATATTTTTGTCCGAATTTTCCGTTATACTCATGAGTTACTGCACTTTAGTCTTTCCTTCTCTCTTCCTCCTATCTTCCTCTTCTTATTGGTTCCCCTCTCCATTCTTCTCCTCTCTCTCTCTTCTATATTCTTATTGGGTTCTCCTGAGTTACTTTACTTTAGAGATTAATTGGGAGAGAAGAGAGAGAGGAGAAGAATGGAGAGGGAAATCCAATATGAAGAGGAAGAGAGGAGGAAGAGGGAATGGAGTATTAAAGTGAAGTAACTCAGGGGTATAACGGGAAATTCAGACCAAAAATATGACTGGGGACTCAATTGTGGGAACTTAAAGAATTTGGGGACTATATTATAAATATGAAGATTTTGAAGACTAAATTTAAGAGACAAATATGTCAAAACTCCTTTTTTTTATATGGATGGTGGTGGCATGTCGCATTCGGGTCGGATTTTACGACATCCACATGTGGCTCCGCAATGAATTTGCCGGCTTCGTTTGGTTTCTAAATACAACAACAAGTAAGTCTTCTATCCTAAGTACTTGAGATATGCTAAATGAACTAAAAAATAATCACATCGCATCACTCAGATAGATGATCCTTCTCCAGTCGATCCTTCTTTACGTCCAAAATTGGAATGTTCTTTTTCATTGTCATTTAATAAAGATTAAAACAAAAGGGGAAAAAAATTTACAACCATTTTGATCTGGATTACAAGGAAAGAAAAGAGATTACTTTTTTCTTTTGTTTTTGTGGCCTCTATTGGGCAACGATGAAAGATTGCTACCGTTTTTCATTGACAATCTGAATATTGATTAATCACTGTAGATTTTGTTGGAGAGGAAAGCAAGATTGTCAGAAACTCTGTGAATTCCTTCTCTGTTGAAAAATTGGGACTTTACTGTTCAATCCTCCATTCTTTTCCTGCATTCTTAATCTGGAGAGGGCTTTTATAGCCTTGGAGCGTAACCACTCCTGGATTTCCTCGCCCAATCTCTCTATAGTTGGAGTATCCAATCCACGTCCGGAGGGAGTGGAAAATTATAATCGATTATCCCAAATTTTAGTGGAGCGTGTATTACTGACGGAACTAATTCCATCTGCCCGCATGGGAGCATGCTCCTGGGGGCACACATGGGATGCACGGGGCACGTGCGTGCACCAGTGAGTGTGTGCCCCAGGGAGAGCAAGGCGAGCATGCACTTGGTCGTGCGCGCAGCAGAGTATGTGCGCGTTCACTTGGTCGAGCGTGCAGTAATGCACACGTACACGAACATAGTTGCGTGAGCGCAGCACCTGGTCGCATGTGCCTGCACATGGTCGTGCGCGATCCTTGGCATATGTACGATCTTGGGCATGTGCAACCTTTGGTGAGCGCGAGGGTCCGCGAAGCTGTCCTGCGCCTTACTTGCCATGCGTGAGGCGCCCACGTAGGGGTGCGGGTCTATGTCGCCTATCTAGTTGAGAGCACGTCTAGTGGTAAATGCACTGATTCGTGGCGTGCACCTGCTCGGGTGCGTGCATGGTTAGTTTTGGCTGTGCCGCTTATTTTGGGTTTATTAATTTCAATTTTCATTGTCTTTCAAAATGCGCTTAGGAGGCACACGCTCCTGAGCGTGTGCCAAGGATGCACGCGCTCCTGAGCACACATGCCAGGGATGCGTTCGCCTGTGAAGCACGTGCTCTTAAGCACGCGCATCGACGCACATGTGCCGGTGATGTGTGCGCTCCTTGGCATGCGCATTCTTGGGCATGCGCAGGCCTAAGATACGCTCGCCTGAGAGGCGCACTAAGAAGTGTGCGCTCCTCAGCACCCATGCATGCGCTCCTAGACGCACTCTCGGGAGAAAGTGAGTGCTATAGAAGACGAAAGAAAGATGGAAAGTTGTTTTCTCCTCTACCGATTGCAATGGATACTTTGAGAATATCAAAGCCCCTCTGCTCAAACCTAGGTCGCGACACAAAACATTTCTAAGAACTCTTTTGAACTCCATGATGATACCGTTGGATGTGCCTTGGAGTTGAAATATTATTGTTAGGAATCTTGTTGCAATTGGAAAATATGTTTTATTATTTATCTACATCGATCTTTATTATTATCATTTGCTTCTTAAGACTATGCCTATGGAAGAAAATGCAAGCAGCAAGTTTGTAATGTTTTTCATTTGTTGAATTTATTGGATGACTCCAAACACAATTCCAGACATGTTTTCAGATAATTAACATCCATATGGATTCTGAAGTAAATTTGATCTATTTTTTATATTTTATTTTTTAGAGAAGTTATAATGAAGTCCAGAGATCAAAAACACATTATTAAACTGTCAAATATATGAATGGAAATAGAGTTCCAAACATATTTTTACATATGGTAGATTAATAACTACATAAGAGAAACTAATAAGAAGTTTGTACATTTTCTTTAAAAATCTATCTCATGAAAATGGAGATAAAAAAATAATAATAAAAAACAGAATCCATATTCTTTAAGAAAAATGTTGAGAGAGAGGAGGAGAAAATATTTTCATTTGCCATCACATTAGTTTCCCAGTTTTTTAGGCTGAGAACCTTTTACCCTTAAAAAAAAAATTAAAAAAATAAAAAATAAAAAAATCATAGCTGCTTTCTATGTCATAAATAAATCCAACACAAAGAAATTTTATCAAAATGGGGTAATGACAGCAGTTTGAAGATCACCTAGCATAGAAACAGATATATTTCAGGAATTAAAACATGAAATTTCATCTCACTCTGTGTAAGTTGAGAAAAGTCAGACTCCTGAATGACCAGTCAAGTGACAATTTCTGACAAAATAAATTAAATGGAAGTTCACAACAACTGCATTTATTCCATAAATCATTTTTTACATGTAAAATCACAATAACAAATAGGAGTAATAAAAACCAAATGCCTTGAATCCAACTTACAAGCTGAAGTGCTCGAGGCTATTGAACCTTCACATATTAAGCAGGCCATCAGCCTATACAAGAAATATTCCAAACAACAAATTTTGCAGGAAATCTTTGTATCGGAGAAGTCCCACTATCATAATTAGCTCTGATAGTTCACTGTGCAAGATATCCTTCCTCCTCCCTGCATCAGTTCCTTAACGAAGAAGACCTCCTATTTTCTTTTCAGCCAAAGCAAATTCCTCGTACTCTATAGCAATTAGTATTCCCCCCACTGGATCGTGGCAATCAAACACACATCTTTAACAATTTAACTCACTCCTGCACAAGGGAAGAGGATTTGCAGGCACGGCCGTTGTATCTTAGTTCATTCCAAACGTCATAGAGTACAAATAAGAGATCGTATAATTGCTTTCGTGATGCATTCAGCACATATATTTTGAGCTAGAGAGACCCATCTTCCTGTTGTGAAAATATTTGAATCGTTGGTGGTCTTCCCTGCACCTTGCCTGCAATAAGAACAGAAATATCTTTTCCAAACACTACACGTTATCAAGTCAATTAACCTCTTACCATCAATTTCTATGTCATGAAGTCTCATCCAAACATCCTTGATCTTCTGAGCTATATCATCGGGGGAAGTGGATTCGTGAGTGCGCTGTCTAGCCCCTCCCACCTATGTGGCCCGTGCTTGAGACCTGAGTTTGCAATTCTTTAATTTAAATAAGACAGCTTGGAGCCTTCTGATGTATTCTCACTTGCAAGTAGAGATCAGTCAGATAAAGCCCATTGCTGCCTTTTCATCTTGTATATGCATTCGCAAGTTGGCATTGAGTCCTGTTCAGAGCCTTCTACATATTAACAAGATGTTCAAGTCTGCAGTAATCTGATGATGGTGACCCAGATGAACTTCGTATTTATGATGGAAGGTGTAATTGAACTTCCAATTGTGCTCCTTTCCTCAAAATTGATGACCTCCTTTCCTGTGCAACTTGGAGAATCATCTTACTGTTGTCCATGCTTCGTGAAAAGTCTGCACGAGCCAAGAGCAAGTGAACAATGTAGGAGCATCAACAGATATAATATGCACCATACCATCCCCATATCCAGATTTCGATAACGTTTGCGGATATAAGGAATGGTTTGATAAGAAAAACTCATATCTGTATCTGCTTAAATCAGGAATATATATGGATCACATATAGAAAAACGGATACGGACAAAAATCGGATATGACCACATGAACAATTTCACAAGTTTCCAAAAATTGAAAACATAAAAAATAAACACGAATGTAGAAATACAATGTCGATTGTGATAAATCAAAGTCATGTGTCTATTTTTAAGATTTAATTTTGAAAATTATTTAGATTAGATTGTTTTACACAAATAAATAAACAATGCTAAGATGTTAAATCTGAGCACTCAATTAAAGTTCTTAATCTCATAATAACATACAAAAGGTTGAGTCTAAGGGAAAAAAAAAAAAAAAAACTTAATTTAATTATAGTGAGTTTAAAATAATTACGCCATACTACTAGGATATTGGGTTTTGGGCATTAAAAAAAAATCCATATAGAATTTATTAGGTTTGTTGTATTTACGAAAGTTAGTAGGTCTAAGAACAAATTCACTTAAAAAAAAAGGATACTAAGAGGCAAGACATTATTAAGAACAAAATTAACAACTGTCACTGTTAAAGAAGAGGATTAACACTAATTCTAGCATGGGTCAACTTGCTAAAGAAAAGGTGACAATAAAAATGGTTAGGAATAAGTGCATCTAAAATATAAAAAGCATAAATTACTGATATTTGATGTATTGTACATAATGAAACATCATGAACTAAACAAACAAATAATTCAGGTAGATCAGAACTCCAGAAGGTAGCAAAGTAGAACACTGCCAAAGAATTTTTCTTTTTTCTTGGTATTGAAATTACTAAAAAGAGTTTATATTTGAGAATCATTGTTAACAATAGAGAAGAATTGAAGTACAGAAGACTCAGGTAAGCAATAGACTAGCAAGTGACTAAATACATGATTATATTCAAATGTATTGCATAGTGTTACTTTAAAAAAAACAAACACTATAATTATAGAGCAATCAAATTGAATGTGTTACATGCTAAGGTTCTCAAGGCTATAAAACCAGAGGTCATCTGCTCATGTTAAGAAACCTATAAGAATATCAAAAAAATACTAAAAAAATTTCACAGGTCACCTTTGTATCATAGAGGTCATGTTACCCCGACCAATTAGCTCAAATAAAATCACTGTGCAAGACATCCTTCCCCCTCTCCATCAGTTTTGAGAGGAAGCAAGCCTCCAGCTGTCATTTGAGCCAAAGGCAAGCCCTTGCACTTTGGCCAAGCTTGGATACTCATTTGGACTTTGGCCATGAAATGCACATCTAAGGAACAGCAACTAACATTGATCTTCAATGAAGTAGTTTTAGATGGTATGTCATCATAGTCTGTACAAATTTAGCAGCATACTCATCTTGCATCATCATGAAAAAATTTCACTTCTATACTGACGGGATATGCAGGAACGACCATCGCATCTAGTCTTTGTTCGAAATATCATCTAGTACAACATTTTCATTTAATAATTCTCTGTCTTCTTCAACTTTTATTTTGTTTATTTGACAGCGTTTTCCCAGCAAGAGAATCTACAATAGATTTCATAATTATCCTTTACATGTTAAAATTTTGAGATACAGAAACCCAAATATATGGTTTCTGTGACCTTTAAGTGTCTTTGCCAAATAACACCCAGCAAATAGTCCATTTCTAAATTAGCAGCTCGTGGCCCTAATCTGGGTGTTTATTTTAATAGAAATATCCTAACATAGATATGTAGTTAGCTTCTGCAAACAGTTCCCTAGTTAGTCTCAGCACATGCACGTGCCAGAAATATGCTGTGGGAAGGCTACATGACTAATTTAAACCATTATTCTGTCCATAGATCAGCTTATGGGCAAGGCATTATTGATAGTATAAGAATTACGTGTAAGTGTTGGGACCTAAACTATATGATATAATTAAGGGTAGATATCAAGAAGTCTATGAAACATTTAAAAAGTGTCATGAAATGTGATCATAAAAATGAAAAGTACCATGCCATATCAGAGTACTAATTAGTATAAGTGAACATTTATCTTGCCTGATCCGAATGTATTTTGAATTATGTATAGGACACAAATATGGTGTGCTAGTAAGTGTATACAAAATGACATATGCAAATGACAAATGTACATAATCCATCAAAATGTTGCTTATATCAAATGTGCAGGATAAGAGAAGAATTGTATTGCAAGTGCATGAAATGTGTTGTAATGTGAGTGCTAATTTGTTAACAAAGACTAGACATCAGCCATAGCATAAAAATTGAAACATGTCACAATATGCATAAGAACACAAAAACAGTGGTAAAGTATAGGAAATGTGTCTTAAATTGGCATACGAATATGACCAGTGCACTGTACGCATGATTAAAGTGTACGTACCATATAGTTATTAAGTGTCATAACTATATGATATCGGTCATATGCATATAAGATGTGTTTGCAACTTGCAAAAAATACACATGCATGTACCATATACTTACTTTAAAGGACAATGTGAGCTGCGAACGTCATAAAGTGCGATTTTAAATATGAAAATAATCCTTGCCATATCAGAGCATTAATTTGTTAAAGTGAATACTTACTTTACCTGATCATAGTGTGATAAGAATTATGTGTTTGGACACAAATATGGTGTGCCGGTAAGTGTGTACAGAATGACATGCATATGACAAGTGTAAAGAATCATCAAAAAGTGATTCATGTCATATGTGTGGGATACATGCGTGATGTGTTGCAAGTGTAAGAAAATTGATGCAATACGAGTGTTAATTTGTTAACGAAGACCAATAAAAATGAATACTTACCTGATCTGAGTACGGTTTGAACTGCTGACCCCCTGAATGTCATGAAATGAATACTTACCTCTATCTGCCTTCTTCGGCACGGGAGGGAAGACATTCCACAACCTGACTGTCATATCGTCGGCACCCCCCGAAGCGGATGCTAGAGTAGAGCCATCCGGGCTTTGAGCAAGATAAAGAGCTCGACTTGTGTGGCCAACAAGCTGTCCGCACTTGACCATGGAAGGGTACTCCCAGAGGGTGAGTTGGTCGCGATTGCTGCTGCAGGAGGTTAAAAATTGATGACTGTTTTTGCTCCATCGGAGGGCACACACTTGTGATCTGCTGCCCGTTTGCAGCGAATCTATGCAAGTGCCATTGTGTGTGCTCCAGAACTTGACGGATCCATCCCCTCCACCAGTGCCCAGCAGGCGGTCTCTGAATGGGCACCAAGCAAGAGCCCTGACTGTACCACCATCACCAGCATGGTCTGTGAATTGAAAATTCCAGCGATTCTGATTCCGGGAATCCCATATGTGAACGAGGCCGTCCCTGCCTCCGCTCGCCAGTTGTCCGAGACCTGAATCGGCGGACCATGTGAGCCCACAGATGTCTTTGCTATGGCCTCCTCGATAGGTATGAACAACGGCATGAGAAGATTTCAGCCTGGGATCAGTATCAACGACTCGGCCATCAGCTCCTCCGGAAGTCAGAATATTTTGGCCGTTCCAAGCCAGAGACCCGATCCGTGACCTGTGTTGATGCACCCCGCTCAGCATCTTCAGCTGTTTACTGTAGACAATGTCCCATATCTGGACTTGAGAATTGGAGAGCCCAACGGCCAAGCGGAGGCCATCGGGAGCCCAGCTGACGCTGGTGACGGAGGCATCCTGGGCAATCATCAGCAGAGTATTACCTATCGGAACATTCGACATATAAACCCTGTTCCTCAGGGCCACTGCTACGCAGTTGTTGGATCCCCAATCGAGGAGATTGAGACTGTCATCATTTGACAGCCCACAAACGTCAAGAATATGAAATGGCCGATAAAGATTCAACCTTTTCTGCTGATTTGCGAGACCTTGTTGCTTTTGGGATGATAGGACGCTCTTATTATTAAAGGCCAGGATTTTAGATCGATTGTTGAAAAGGACCTCACCGAGTATCTCCCGGTACGGACCCCAACTCGACGCCGCCGCTGATGATGAAGAATCAGATGAATCTTGCGCCGCCGTCAACTGCAAATTTGCGAAATCGAAGTCGATAGCGCTCCGAACAGGGATTTCCCTGTCAAACACCGCAAGATTACTTGATCGCCGGCGGCCAAACTCCATTTCTGTAGCAAGAGAGTGAGTAGCGCTAGGGTTTGGCGGTGGCGACCAGAGCAATTAGGGTTAGGGTTCCGGCAGAGTGTTAAAATTCAAGATCGAGAGAGAGAGAGAGAGAGAGAGAGAGATTTCGGAACTTCTTGTTTTTTTGATTTCGGTGGACTGACGCGGGGGTATTTAAAGATGTTTCTTGCGTTGGAGGAACGCGGTTTCCATCGGAGCGGGTCGATTCTGTTCATGTTAACCCGATCCACCCGAACCATCTTGACATATGGTTTTTTGTTATTTTTTATTTTATTTTATTTTATTTTTGTTTTCAATTGGAGTATTTGTACTCCAATTTATTACTTCCTCCTGGAGATAATTAGATTTATTACTTAAATCAATTAAATGGCTATAATGTATTATTCTTAATTATATTTTCAAATATTTTATAGTGTTTGATTTTAGAGAAAATTAAAATGAAAAGAAAATTGGAAGAAAGTAAAAAGAAATATTTTCTCAAATATTTCTCTCTTTTTTTTTTCTACCCTAGAGAAAATAAGAGAAATGCTATGTTTGGTTTGAAAGAAATAAAAGAAATTAAAAAAATGGGGAAAAAAGAAGAAGAAAAGAATAGGAAAAAGAAATAAATATTTTTTTTGTTGTTTGGTACGAAAGGAAACTAAAATAGAAAATTTAAGAAAAAAAAAGTAAAAGTAAAAAAAAAGAAAAAAACTTGCTTCATACTTCATCTGCTCTCTTATCATAATTTCATAAGATAACAATACAAAGTGACATTTTCTTTATTTTCACTAGATTAGCAGGGAAAAAAAATGAGAGGAAAGATTTTACACTTTATTTTCTCTTACTTTCTTCTAACTTTTTTCCCTCTAAAATTTCTTCTGAACCAAACAATGCAAACTTCTTTTGCTTATTTTATTTTATTTCATTTCATTTTTTTCTCAAACCGAACAAAGCCAATGTTTTTTGTAGTACAACCACATTTAAGTATGGAACAAAATTATTTTTCTTAAATTTTAAATTTTAATTTTATTTTTACTTTTTAATTTTTAACGTCGGATCACTCATATAGATAATCCTCCTCTAGTCATTCCTATTGTATGCCCGAAATCGGAGTTTTCTTTTTCATTACCATTTAATAAAGATTACAGCAAAAGAAAAAATTACAACCCTATGGATCCGGATTGTAGGGAAAGAAAAAAAATTACTCTTTTTCTTTTGTTTTCGTGGCCTCTCTTGGACAACGATGGAAGGTTGTTACTGTTTTCCATTGACAATCCGAATATTGATTGATCTCTATAGATTTTGTTGGAGAGGAGAGCATGATTGTCAGAAGCTCTGTGAGTTCCTTCTCTGTTGAAATTTGGACTTCTTTGATCGAACCTCCATTCATTTCCTGCACTCTAGAAATTTCATTTTATCATAGACCAGAAATTTCATCTTCCTAAAATGATCCAACTACTCTTATCGCAAATTATAAATATTAATATTTGGGTAGGAATTAATTATTTTTGTAGGCTCTATTTAGTTTGAGAAAAAAAAAATAAACAAAGGAAAAGAAAATAAGAAAGAAAATATTTTATAGTGTTTGATTTTAGAGAAAATTAAAATGAAAAGAAAATTGGAGGAAAGTAAGAAGAAATATTTTCTCAAATATTTCTCTCTTTTTTTCTTTCTACCCTAGAGAAAATAAGAGAAATGCTATGTTTGGTTTGAAAGAAATAAAAGAAATTAAAAAAATGGGAAAAAAAGAAAAGAATAGGAAAAAGAAATAAATATTTTTTTTGTTGTTTGGTACGAAAGGAAACTAAAATAGAAAATTTAAGAAAAAAAATAAAAGTAAAAAATAAGAAAAAAACTTGCTTCATACTTCATCTGCTCTCTTATCATAATTTCATAAGATAGAAATACAAAGTGATATTCTTTATTTTCACTAGATTAGCTGAGAAAAAGAGGGGAAAAATTTTACACTTTATTTTCTCTTACTTTCTTTTAACTTTTTTTCCTCTGAAATTTCTTCCGAACCAAGCAATGCAAACTTCTTTTTCTTATTTTATTTTATTTTATTCTCAAACCGAACATAGCCAATGTTTTGGGTAGTACAACCACATTGAAGTATGGAACAAAATTATTTTTCTTAATTTTAAGTTTTAATTTTAATTTTATTTTTTCTTTAGTTTATCACGTTGAATCACTCATATAGATAATCCTCCTCTAGATTTTTCTTTTTCATTACCGTTTAATAAAGATTACAACAAAAGAAAAAAAATTACAACCCTATGGATCCGAATTATAGGGAAAGAAAAGAGATTACTCTTTTCCTTTTGTTTTCGTGGTCTCTCTTGGATAACGATGGAAGGTTGCTACTATTTTCCATTGACAATACGAATGTTGATTGATCTCTGTAGACTTGTTGGAGAGGAGAGTAGGATTGTCAGAAGCTCTGTGAGTTCCTTCTCTGTTGAAATTTGGACTTCTCTGATCGAACCTCCATTCATTTCCTGCATTCTTAATCTGGAGAGGGCTTTTATGTCCCTGGGGCATAACCGCTCCCAAATTTCCTCACTCAATCTCTCCATAATCGGAGTATCCAATCCACGTCAGGAGGGAGTGGGAAGTTATAATCGATTATCCCAAATTTTAATGGAGTGCATTATTGCCGGAACTGATTCTGTGCGCTCGCATGGGAGCACGTTCCTGGGGGCACGCCTGGGATGCGTGGAGTACGCACGCACCGGGGAGTGTGCGCTCCAAGGAGAGCATGGCGCACACTTGGTCGTGTGCGCAGCAGGTCGTTGATACATAGCAGTGCACACGTGCATGAACATAGTCGCGCGAGCATAGAGCAGTGCACATGCGTAGCACCTGGTTGCGCGTGCCCGCACATGGTCATCCTTACGCACCTGGTCTCACACACACGAGCATCTGGTAATGCGCGCAAGCACCTGGTTGCGGGCGCGGCGTGACCCTGGGTGCGCACGCGATCCTTGGCATATGTACGATCTTGGGCGTGTGCAACCTTTGGTGAACGCAAGGGTCTGCGGTGCCATTCTGCACCCTACTCGGCATACATGAGGCGCCCACCGAGGGGTACGAGTCTATGCCGCCTGCCTAGTTGAGAGTGGCCCAGTGGTAGGCTCAATGATTTGTGGTGCACACTTGCTCGGGCGCGTGAATGATCACTTTAGCCTGTGCTGCTTTTTTTTTTGGCTTACTTATTTCAATTTTCATTGTCTATAAAACGCGCTTGGGAGATGTATTAGAGAATTAATTATCACAGATTTTCTCTATATTTTAAATTTTTGTAATTAATTGTAATATACCTATAATCAGTTGTAATCCCCTAATTCTAAGATAGTTTCCATATTTTTGTTATTCATGGCAATACCCAATTTGTGTATATATATTCATTCTTAATCAATGGAAAAGTCAAGCCATTGTTTCTCAATATTCCTCTCTCTATTTTAACATGGTATCAAAAGTGTAATCTTCTTGGGCGTATTATCTTCTTTTTTTTTAAAAAAAAAAATCTCCAATGGCTTCTGCTGCGACCTCCTCTTCCACCAATGATCCTATCACCATCCCAAACTCCCAGGATCCTCAACATCCCCTCCTTACAATCAATCTCTCCAATATCACCAAATTGTCATCCACCAATTATCTTACATGGAGCCTTCAAATCCAATCTCTTCTTGAAGGTTATGATCTTCAGCACTTCATCGATGGCACTCATACTCCACCATCACCCACTGTCATTGTCGATAGTGTTGCATCTCCAAATCCGGCATACACAACCTGGAAGTGTCAGGATCGTCTCATCTTTAGCGTTCTCCTTGGTGCTATCTCTGTTTCACTGGAACCGCTTATTGTCCGCACTACCACTTCACTTGATGCATGGCAAACCTTAGCTCATACCTACGCCAAACCATCTCGTGGTCATATTAAACAATTGAAGGAATAATTAAAGCGGTGTACCAAGAGCTCAAAATCAATTAGTGAATATATGCAGGCGATAAAGTCTCGTGCCGATGAACTTACTCTTCAGGGGAAGCCAGTTGATGATGAGGATCTTATTGATGGGTTCTTGAAGGACTTAGTGATGAGTACAAATTCGTCACTGATGCAATTAATGCCCGTGACACGTCAATTTCTTTTGCTGAACTCCATGAGAAATTTCTCAACAAAGAAGCATCTCTTCAGACTGCTCAACCATCTTCTCTATCACTACCAGCAACAACAAATCCCACAGCCTTCCGGACTCGTCCAAATTGGCGTCCCGCAGCCACCAATCCACAACAACCAGGCCCTACCACTATGCCTTCTCCTCATGATCAATGCCAACCCAAACCTTATTTGGGTCGTTGTCAAGCATGCGACATTTAAGGACACACTGCCAAACGGTGCCCGATGTTTCGGCTTGTCACTAATCAACAATTCTTGACACCTCGCCCTCAAGGCTCTCAAGAATATCGCCCCTCCACACCCTGGCAACCATGGGCCAATCATGTTGTCCTCGGCAATAACACTACTCCTACTTGGCTGCTGGATAGTGGAGCATCTCACCATATTACGTCTGATCTGAGCAATCTCTCTCTTCATAGCCCGTATCGAGGATCTGATGATATCATGATGGGTGATGGATCGGCCCTTCACATCACCCATAGTGGTTCTACCACCATACATACTTCTTCTCGCACCTTTACTTTACAAAATGTCCTTTGTGTCCCTTCCATGAAAAAGAACTTAATTTCGATTTATCAATTTTGCACTAATAACCATGTTTCTGTTGAATTCTCACCCTCTGCTTTTTAGGTGAAGGATCTAAACACGGGGGCAATCTTTTTGACGGGTGAACCTAAGGATGGAGTATATGAGTGGCCAACCACATCCCCTTCAGTTATCTCTTCACCGTTGCTTGCTTTTTCCAGTGTCAAGACCACTTTGTCCAAGTGGCACTCTAGACTAGGTCATCCATCATTCACTATTATGAAAAATATTGTTTCTAAGTTTTTTTTACCATTATCTAGTCCGTTATCCTCTTTCTCACATTGCAATGCCTGTTCATGTAATAAAAGTCATAAAATTCCATTATCTTCTTCCACTTTAACCTCATCCCATCCGCTTGAACTTCTCTTTTCTGATGTATGGACATCTCCTGTTTATTCTGTTGATGGTTTTCAGTACTATATTATTTTTGTTAATCATTATACCTGGTACGTTTAGTATTATCCACTTAAACAGAAATCACATATGTATGATGTCTTTGTGCGCTTCAAGGCATTAGTCGAAAACCAATTTAAACACCGAATTGTTACCCTCTATTCAGATAATGGTGGCGAATATCAAGCCCTTGATCATTTTCTCTCCACCAATGGCATATCCCATCTTACTACACCACCCCATACACCCGAACACAATAGTCTTTCCGAACGACGTTATCGTCATATTGTTGAAACCGGTTTATCTCTTCTCACTCATGCATTGATGCCTCTAACTTTTTGGACTTATGCATTTGCCACTGCCGTATATCTCATCAATCGTATGCCCACACCCACACTACATTTTTCATCTCCGTTTGAAAAACTCTTTGAGTCTCCACCCAACTACACTAAACTTCGAGTGTTTGGTTGCTTATGTTATCCGTGGCTTCGTCCTTATTCTCAACATAAACTTGACTCTCGTTCCACTCCTTATGTTTTTCTTGGTTACTCTTCAACAAAAAGTGCCTATATCTGTCTTGATCTATCCACTTCTAAAACATATATTTCTCGTCATGTCAAATTTCTTAAAAATTCTTTTCCCTTTTCCACTCACCAATCCCATCTATCTCGTCCCACCCCAGAGATCATTTCCAAATGGCTTCTCCCGGTCCAAATTCTACCCATTTCCCATGGCTCACTCAATACGCCTCCACAAAGGGATTCCTGGTGTCAACATCCATTACAAGATGTCCAAACGGTCGACCGACCCTCCTCCCCAGTTGACCGACACAGTTCGGTTGATCGCCAAGAAACCACGGTCGACTGTTTACCACTCGAACTACACAATTCTGAGACCTCTTCTACTTCAACCACAGCTCAACCTACCCATCAAAATACCCATCCCATGACTACTAGATCGAAAAACAACATCCACAAACCCCTAACCAAGATGACTCTCACTGCTGTCCTTTCTCAACAATCAGACATTGAGCCTCATACTGTTAACCAAGCCCTAACAGATCCCAAATGGAGACAGGCTATGAGTGATGAATTTGATGCTCTTGTTCGGAATGGAACTTGGGAGCTTGTTCCATCTACTTCTCTCCAGAATCTTGTTGGCTGTAAGTGGGTTTTTCGTATTAAACGGCTTGCAGATGGTTCTGTGGACAGATACAAAGCCATATTAGTTACCAAAGATTTTCATCAGCGACCTGGAGTGGATTATCATGACACATTTAGTCCAATTACCAAGCCAACAACAATACGTCTTGTTCTAAGCCTGACAGTCAGTAGAAGTTGGCAGTTACAACAGTTGAATGTTAATAATGCCTTCTTTCAAGGCCATCTTTCCGAACATGTCTACATGGCCCAGCCTCCGGGATTTGTTGATCGAGACAATCCAACACATGTATGTAAATTAAAAAAAGCTATATATGGACTCAAGCAGGCCCCACGGACTTGGTACCTTGAACTTCTCCAATTCTCCATTGAGTCTGGCTTCACAAACTCTCATGCAGACACTTCTCTATTCATACTCCTCTCAGGTGACACTACTATATATCTACTTGTTTATGTGGATGACATTATTATCACAGGTACCAACACCAACACTATTCAGCGCTATATTGACCTCCTGGCGCAAAGATTTTCAATCAAGGATCTTGGTGCCTTGTCTTATTTTCTCGGCATTGAGCTTCTCACAACTCCATTTGGTTTGTTGCTTACTTAAAAGCGCTACATCACTGATCTTCTTGCCCGGACAAAAATGTTTGGTACAAAACCTATTGCTACACCACTTGTTACAGATGGAAATCTCATACTTCATTCAGGTGTAGCACTGACTGACTACACAAAATATAGAACAATTGCTGGCAGTCTACAATATCTTTGCCTCACTCGCCCAGACATAGCCTATGCGGTCAACAAGCTTTTCCAATTCATGCATCGCTCGACGTCTGAATATTGGAATGCTGCAAAACGACTGCTTCGATATCTGTGTGGCACACTGACTCATGAATTATTTCTTCATAAGGAAAATCCACTTTCTCTTCATGCCTTCTCAGATACCGATTGAGCTGGTAACAAAGACGACTATACCTCTACGAGTGCCTATGTTATCTATCTTGGTCGTCATCCTATTTCTTGGACATCCAAGAAACAACGTACAGATGCTCGGTTATCCACAGAAGCTGAGTACCGATCAGTTGCCGCTACTACTTCAGAAATCAATTTGATTTGTTCCCTTCTTACAGAACTTGGCATCACTTTTCCTACACTGCCTGTTATCTATTGTGACAATATTGGTGCCACCTATCTCTGTTCTAATCCAGTTTTTCATTCACGCTTGAAACAATTGACTATCACTTTATTCGGGATCAAGTTCAATCAGGCGCTCTTCGTGTTCTCCATGTTTCCTCAGCAGATTAACTTGCTGATGCTCTTACCAAACCGCTTCCACGAAGCTCATTTCAAGAATTAAGGGTCAAGATTGGCGTCTCCTCCGAAGCTCCATCTTGAGGGGGCATATTAGAGAATTAATTACCACAGATTTATTAGAGAATTAATTACCGCAGATTTTCTCTATATTTTAAATTTTTGTAATTAATTGTAATATACCTGTAATCAGTTGTAATCCCTAATTTTATGATAGTTTCCATATTTTTGTTTTTCATGGCAATACCCAATTTGTGTATATATATTCATTCTTAATTAATAGAAAAGTCAAGCCATTGTTTCTCAATATTTCTCTCTCTATTTCAACAAGATGCACTCCTGGGTGTGCACCAAGGATGTGCGCGCTCTAGAGCGCACATGCAAGGGATGCGCTCGCATGGGAAGCACGCGCTCCTAAGCGCATGAGCCAGGGATGCACGCGCTTAGGATGTGTACATGTCGGGGACGCGTGTGCGCTTCGGGGCATGCACGGGCCTGGGATGCGCTTGCCTAGGAGGCGCGCGCTCCTCGACGTGTGCTCCTCGGTACCAAGGCACACTCTCCTGGGCACGCTCTCCCAGGAGAAAGTAAGTGCTATAGAAGGCGAAGGAAAGATGGAAAGTCATTTTCTCTTCTGCCGGCTTCAATAGATACTTTGATAATTTCAAGCCCCTCTGCTCAATTATGATACCGTTGGATGTGTGACGCAGGACGGAAGCGAAATTAGGGTTAGGGTTTTGAAATTAGGATTTTTTTCTAGAGAGATTGGGGAAGAAATGATAAATTGGAAAAACTTTTGGGATTTAGAAATCCACCCAGGCCCACGCCCACTCTCCATGAATCCACGAGAAAAGATTTTTACTCAGCGAATTCCACGCCAGAGATTTCTCAAGAAAATTTCTCAAAATATTATTCCTCTTTTCAATACTTCATACAACCCCTATTTATAGGGAAACCCTAACAAACAGAATCTTAATAAAATCTAAACTCCTAATCAAATCAAATATCTAGTACAATCCAAATCCTAATCAAATCAAATATCTAGTACAATCCAAATTCTAATCAAATCAAATCAAATCTAATCAAATTTATTCCTAAATCAAATTTGATCTCCATCAATTCTCTCCGGCTTCAAAGCATTCATCCTCGATGAATGCGGAGGTAAACAATGATAAACACGTCCGGGTTGAACTCATTGACATCCACGAAGTATCCCAATTGGGCCATGGTGATGGTCGAAAAACTGTATCTAGTACATCATATCTGAACCAAGGCGGTGGAGGTGGAACTGGCTTCTTTTGTGAACCAGTTTCAAATGACTGTAAATCCCACAAATTATTTTGGCCATGAATAGTAGAAGCAAACCTCTTCAAAACTTCATATGAATCTGTATGTTGAGTCGGTAATTTCTTCATAATTCCTGTAATGAATCTCTCAAGAGGAACTGATGTTTTTACCTCTTTATCAACAATAACTTCTTTTCTATGTGAAATCTCACTTTGGATTGAAAGTTCCTGTACTCCCTGTACATCTGCAAATAGGAGAGAAGAAGATATTTCCGTTGGTTTCTCCTCGTAAGTATGATCATCAGAAGTATTCACATGCGGCTGAATTTTCGCAGTTGGTTCTATTGAAGGATCTTCAGAAATCTGAACCATTGAGTCTTCAATTTCTGTGGATGAAAAAAAAGTTCCATCTGGTACTAGTAATGGCTCATCATGAACTTCTGTATCCGGTGTAGGCTGCAAAATACATTCACCAAACATAGAAATATCTGCTTCAATCTTGTTAGCGATGCTATCATTACTAACCGTTTGACTTCTTTCATCCCTACATTTAAGTGTGTTTTTAACACTGTCAAGTATTCGGCTACACTTCTTAAGCTCATCGATCATACATTGAAGTTTTTCATCACTAGTCATTGTTTTATGCTCTGATGATTGAAACCGATGAGATGATAAATTTGGAAGGTGGTGTTGAGTATACCGATGACGAAGTAGACGTTGCAAGATATTTCAATCCAAATATAATTTATACTCTTTACTCCAAGTATAAACTTCTCCACCT
Source organism: Dracaena cambodiana (assembly GCA_036321105.1). NCBI lineage: Eukaryota > Viridiplantae > Streptophyta > Magnoliopsida > Asparagales > Asparagaceae > Dracaena > Dracaena cambodiana. The sequence continues at coordinate 31,643,215 of JAYEPQ010000018.1, forward strand.
AACTTTTGTCGGGTGTGAAGGCATTTCTGTGCTGAAATCAGATCAGAAACTAGAAAGAAATCTTGGATATGATTCTCCCAATTTTGATAATTTTGTCGACCATCGAAACCGAAAAAAATGGGTATAGTAGTATAGATATCTCTCTCAATTTACGATTTTCTAGCATTTGTGTTGATATAATGACCATAGAATATGAACCCTATATATAATCAACTCAAAATTTTAGCTCAAAAAAGTTTAAGAAATACCCAAAAATCACGACGGCTCGAAAACGGCTTGAATCGGAGTTGAAACGAGCTCCGAATTGAAAGAAAACCCTTAACGAGTCTGCTGTTCTTACTTGTTGCTGCTACTGATGTTGTTGTTGCTGGTTTGGATGAAGAGGAAGAAGAGGTGCAGGACAAGTAGAGAGAGGGGGGAGAAGAATTTGTATTTTTTTTTTTTTCTCTCTTCTCTTTTTTTTCTTCTTTTTCTCCCTTCTCTTTTTCTCTCTCTCTCTTTTTTTTCTCTCCTCTTTTTTTTTTCTCTCCTCTTTTTTTTTCTCTCTTTTCTCTCTCTGTATTTTTTTTCAGATCTGATTTTTTTTCAAAAAAAATAAACTGAAATGAAAGAGGATGGAAATGCAGAAGAAGAAGATGGAGAATAAAATTTAGGCTCTGATACCAATTTGATGTAGGACGGAGGCGAAATTAGGATTATGATTTTGAAATTAGGGTTTTTTCTAGAGGGATTGGGGAAGAAATGATAAATTGGGAAAACTTTTGGGATTTGGGAATCCACCCAGGCCCACGCCCACTCTCTACGAATCTACGAGGAAAGATTTTTACTCAGCGAATTCCACGCCAGAGATTTCTCAAGAAAATTCTCAAAATATTATTTCTCTTTTCAATACTTCATACAACCCCTATTTATAGGGAAATCCTAACAAACAGAATCTTAATAAAATCTAAATTCCTAATCAAATCAAATATCTAGTACAATCCAAATCCTAATCAAATCAAATCAAATTAAATCAAATAAAATCAATTCCTAAATCAAATTTGATTTCCATCAAGTGCCTTGGATTTGAATTATTATTGTTAGGAATGCTGTTGCAATTGGAAAATAATAAGTTTTATTATTTATCTACATTGATCTTTATTAATATCATTGGCGTCTTGAGACTATGCCTATAAAAGAAAAATGTAAGCAGCAAGTTTGTAATGTTTTTCATTTGTTGAATTTATTGTGGGGACAACAAACATAATTCCAGACATGTTTTCTGATAATAAACATCCATGAATTCTGAATTCAATTTGATATATTTTTTATATTTTATTTTTTAGAGAAGTTATAATGAAGTCTACAGAAGAAAAACTGGTAAGATGTTTATACATTTTCTTTAAGAATCTACCTCATGAAAATGGAAAAAAAAATTAAGAAAAAGGTTGAGAGAGAGAGAGAGAGAGAGAGGAGAAAATATTTTCATTTGCCATCACATTAGTTTCCTAGTTTTTTAGGCTGTGAACTTTCTATCCTAGGGGTAAAAAAAATAATAGTTTCTTTCCATGTAATATAAATAAATCCAACACAGAGAACATTTATCAAAATCAGTAACCCTAGACTTATATTTTGAATTGAACGACTACAATTTGAATATCAAATAGTGTAGAAATAGATATATTTTGGAAATTAAAACACGAACTGAGAGAAGTCAGAACCCTGAATGACCAGTTTAAGTGACAATTTCTGACAAAATAAATTAAAGAGAAGATCACATTTATTTCACAAATTATTTTTTATATGTAAAATCACAACTTACAAGCTGAAGTACTCAAGGCAAGGCTATTGAACCTCTACATATTAAGCTCAGCCTAGATAAGAAATACTACTCCAAACAACAATGTTGTGCAAGAAATCTCTGCATCAGAGAAGTCCCACCATCCTAACTAGGTAGCTCTAATAGTTCACTTTGCAAGATATATATCCTTCATCATTCCTGGATCTTGGCCATCAACTGCACATCTTGGGAGCATGAACCAACATGGATCATCGGTAAAGTAGCTTTCTCACCTTGACTCGGCATCAAAATTTTACTCGCTTCTGGTGGTCTTCCAACACCTTGCCTGCAAGGGAACAGAAATATCTTGTCCAAACATATCACGTTTCCAAGTCAATTAACCTCTTACCATCCGTTTCTGTGTCATGAAGTCTCATCCAGACATCCTTCATCTTATGATCGGGAAGTGGATTTCTGATAGCGCTGTCTAGCCCCTCCCACCTCTGCTGGCTCGTGCTTGAGACTCGAGTTTGCAATTCTGTAATTTAAATAAGACTGAAGGAGCCTTGTGATGTATTATTCTTAGTAGCAGTAGAAATCAGCAAGACAAAGCCTGTAGCTGCTTTTTCTTCTTGCATATGCATTCTCAAGTTGGCTGTGAGTCCTGCTCAGAGCCCTCTACGTCAAAGTCTTCACTTGTTTGCAAATGGTGACCCAGATGAACTTTGTATTCTCAAGGAAAGTGTAATTGTCTCCTTTCCTCAAAATTGATGACGACCTTTCCTGTGCAACTTGGAGAAACATCTTACTGTTGTTGATGCTTCCTGAAAAGTCAGTATGGGCCAAGAGCTACCGAACCATGTAAGAGTGTCAATGGATATCATATTGGTCATACATATCCATATCTGATCGCCATTATCGTTTACGCATATAAGGTATGGTTTGATAAGAAAAACTCACATCTGCATCCGCTTAAAACAGGAATATATATGGATCACATAGAGAAAAACGGATACGGACAAAAATCAGATATGAACACAAAAACATAAAAAAATAAACACAAATGTAGAAATACAATGTCGATTGTGATAAATCAAGGTCATCTGTCTATTTTTAAGATTTAATTTTTAAAAATTATTTAGATTAGATTATTTTACACAAATAAATAAACAATGCTAAGATGTTAAATCTGAGCACTCAATTAAAGTTCTTAATCTATTAATAACATACAAAAGGTTGAGGCTCAGAAAAAAAAAACTTAATTTAATTATAGTGAGTTTAAAATAATTACGCCATACTACTAGGATATTGGGTTTTGAGCATAAAAAAAAAAATCCATATAGAATTTATTAGGTTTGTTGTATTTACGAAAGTTAGTAGGTCTAAGAACAAATTCACTTCAAAAAAAATGGATATATGAATAATTTTCAGAAATCCAGATATCCGTAAAGCATCTAAAGTTCTTCCATATATCCATAACTGGATGTGAAAGAAAATGCTACCACTTGATAATATTTTAACTTGTAAATTAATGTGGGATTGTACTTTTGTGTTGAACAAATAAATTACTCCAAACATAAAACAGGTTAGGTCTTGTGACTCCCTAAATGGGGCAATCCACAACCAAGCTGTTTATCCCTTATTATTGGGACATGACATGTACAAATCAAGGACACAACAGGGAAATGGATGATAAATGACACAGACACATTGACAGGACAGCATGGTAAAGATATATAGACAAGAAGCAGTATATGTATTCTTCCTAAAAGTAATTGTAGCAAAAATTTGATTACTTACACTTGTACAGAAGTATAATATTGACATAACATGAGCATTAACTTTACATACATCTGCGTGTGTGTACAAAAATAGAGGTTTCGACTATTTCATCTTGCCATAATGTAGTATCTGTAAGATAGCAAAGCAAGATCCTATAGCAAAACCTCTCACTGGTGGTGACGCAGGACATCAGGTGGGCTGCAGGATCTTTTCCTACTTCCCATATTCATGTACCATCAGGTTTTAATTAAGAACAACTAGTTTGGCCCCATGAAGATTCCAAGAAAAGAAATTAACGTCAGAAAAATAACGTTTACATACCATCTCTCTTCTTGCAAGTAAGGGCTTCATCTTGTATCGTCCCATATAGTTTAATTGCACTACGATATAACTAACCATAACAAATTTATAGCCATTATAAATTCATAGCCTCGTGTACGAAAAGAGAAGAATACGCATATAAGGGAAATAATATAGAAAAGTCAGAAATTAAAATAAAGAATCTAGCCCATATGTAGTGAGGAAAAAAAATTAGCTTTTAAACAAACAGAATACTAAGAGGCAAGACATTATTAAGAACAAAATTAACTGTCACTGTTAAAGAAGAGGATTAACACTAATTCTAGCATGGGTCAACTTGCTAAAGAAAAGGTGACAATAAAAATGGTTAGGAATAAGTGCATCTAAAATATAAAAAGCATAAATTACTGATATTTGATGTATTGTACATAATGAAACATCATGAACTAAACAAACAAATAATTCAGGTAGATCAGAACTCCGGAGGGTAACAAAGTAGAACACTGCCAAAGAATTTTTCTTTTTTCTTGGTATTGAAATTACTAAAAAGAGTTTATATTTGAGAATCATTGTTAACAATAGAGAAGAATTGAAGTACAGAAGACTCAGGTAAGCAATAGACTAGCAAGTGACTAAATACATGATTATATTCAAATGTATTGCATAGTGTTACTTTAAAAAAAAGCAAACACTATAATTATAGAGCAATCAAATTGAATGTGTTACATGCTAAGGTTCTCAAGGCTATAAAACCAGAGGTCATCTGCTCATCTTAAGAAACCTATAAGAATATCAAAAAAATACTAAAAAAATTTCACAGGTCACCTTTGTATCATAGAGGTCATGTTATCCCGACCAATTAGCTCTAATAAAATCACTGTGCAAGACATCCTCCCCCCTCTCCATCAGTCTTGTCGTTTCAGCCAAAGGCAAGCCCTTGCACTTTGGCCAAGCTTGGATAATCATTTGTACCTTGGCCATGAAATGCACGTCTCAGGAACAGCAACAAACATTGATCTCCAATGAAGTAGTTTTAGATGGTATGTCATCATAGTCTGTACAAGTTTAGCAACATACTCATCTTGCATCATCATTAAAAAATTTCACTTCTGTACTGATGGGATATGCAGGAACGACCATCGTATCTGGACTTCATTCGAAATATCGTCTAGTACAAGTAACATTTTCATTTAATAATTATCTACCTTCTTCAACTATTATTTTGTTTATTTGACAGTGTTTTCCCAGCAAGAGAATCTACAATTGCTTTCATAATTATCCTTTTCATGTTGAAAATTTGCAATACAGAAACCCAAAATATATGATTTCTGTGATCTTTAAGTGTGTTTGTCAAATAACACCCAGAAAATAGTCCATTTCTAAATTAGCAGCTTGTTGCCCTCTGGGTGTTTATTTTAATAGAAATTTCCTAACATGCATATGTAGTTAGCTTCTGCAAACAGTTTCCTAGTTAGTCTCAGCACATGCAGGTGCCAGAAATATGCTGTGGGAAGGAAAGGATACATGACTAACTTAAACCATTCTTCCATCCATAGATCAGCTTATGGGCAAGGCATTATTGATAGTATAAGAATTACTAAGTATTGGGACCTAAACTATATGATATAATTAAGGGTAGATATCAAGAAGTCTATGAAACATTTAAAAAGTGTCATGAAATGTGATCTTAAAAATGAAAAGTACCATGCCATATCAGAGTACTAATTAGTATAAGTGAACATTTATCTTGCCTGATCCGAATGTATTTTGAATTATGTATAGGACACAAATATGGTGTGCTAGTAAGCGTATACAAAATGACATATGCAAATGACAAATGTACATAATCCATCAAAATGTTGCTTATATCAAATGTGCAGGATAAGAGAAGAATTGTATTGCAAGTGCATGAAATGTGTTGTAATGTGAGTGCTAATTTATTAACAAAGACTTGACATCAGCCATAGCATAAAAATTGAAACATGTCACAATATGCATAAGGACACAAAAACAGTGGTAAAGTACAGGAAATGTGTCTTAAATTGGCATACGAATATGACCAGTGCACTGTACGCATGATTAAAGTGTACGTACCATATAGTTATTAAGTGTTATAACTATATGATATCGGTCATATGCATATAAGATGTGTTTGCAACTTGCGAAAAATACACGTGCATGTACCATATACTTACTTTAGCAGACAATGTGAGCTGCGAACGTCATAAAGTGCGATCTTAAATATGAAAATAATCCTTGCCATATCAGAGCATTAATGTGTTAAAGTGAATACTTACTTTACCTGATCCGAGTGTAATAAGAATTATGTGTTTGGACGCAAATATGGTGTGCCGGTAAGTGTGTACAGAATGAAGCATGCATATAACAAGTGTAAAGAATCATCAAAAAGTGATTCATATCATATGTGTGGGATACATGCGTGATGTGTTGCAAGTGTAAGAAAATTGATGCAATACGAGTGTTAATTTGTTAACGAAGACCAGTAAAAATGAATACTTACCTGATCTGAGTTCGGTTTGAACTGCTGACCCCCTGAATGTCATGAAATGAATACTTACCTCTATCTGCCTTCTTCGGCACGGGAGGGAAGACATTCCACAACCTGACTGTCATATCGTCGGCACCCCCGGCAGCGGATGCTACAGTAGAGCCATCCGGGCTTTGAGCAAGATAAAGAGCTCGACTTGTGTGGCCAACAAGCTGTCCGCACTTGACCATGGAAGGGTACTCCCAGAGGGCGAGTTGGTCGCGATTGCTGCTGCAGGAGGTTAAAAATTGATGACTGTTTTTGCTCCAGAGGAGGGCACACACTTGTGATCTGCTGCCCGTTTGCAGCGAATCTATGCAAGTGCCGTTGTGTGTGCTCCAGAACTTGACGGATCCATCCCCTCCACCAGTGCCCAGCAGGCGGTCTCTGAATGGGCACCAAGCAAGAGCCCTGACTGTACCACCATCACCAGCATGGTCTGTGAATTGAAAATTCCAGCGATTCTGATTCCGGGAATCCCATATGTGAACGAGGCCGTCCCTGCCTCCGCTCGCCAGTTGTCCGAGACCTGAATCGGCGGACCATGTGAGCCCACAGATGTCTTTGCTATGGCCTCCTCGATAGGTATGAACAACGGCATGAGAAGATTTCAGCCTGGGATCAGTATCAACGACTCGACCATCAGCTCCTCCAGAAGTCAGAATATTTTGGCCGTTCCAAGCCAGAGACCCGATCCGTGACCTGTGTTGATGCACCCCGCTCAGCATCTTCAGCTGTTTACTGTAGACAATGTCCCATATCTGGACTTGAGAATTGGAGAGCCCAACGGCCAAGCGGAGGCCATCGGGAGCCCAGCTGACGCTGGTGACGGAGGCATCCTGGGCAATCATCAGCAGAGTATTACCTATCGGAACATTCGACATATAAACCCTGTTCCTCAGGGCCACTGCTACGCAGTTGTTGGATCCCCAATCGAGGAGATTGAGACTGTCATCATTTGACAGCCCACAAACGTCAAGAATATGAAATGGCCGATAAAGATTCAACCTTTTCTGCTGATTTGCGAGACCTTGTTGCTTTTGGGATGATAGGACGCTCTTATTATTAAAGGCCAGGATTTTAGATCGATTGTTGAAAAGGACCTCACCGAGTATCTCCCGGTACGGACCCCAACTCGACGCCGCCGCTGATGATGAAGAATCAGATGAATCTTGCGCCGCCGTCAACTGCAAATTTGCGAAATCGAAGTCGATAGCGCTCCGAACAGGGATTTCCCTGTCAAACACCGCAAGATTACTTGATCGCCGGCGGCCAAACTCCATTTCTGTAGCAAGAGAGTGAGTAGCGCTAGGGTTTGGCGGTGGCGACCAGAGCAATTAGGGTTAGGGTTCCGGCAGCGTGTTAAAATTCAAGATCGAGAGAGAGAGAGAGATTTGGGAATTTCTTGTTTTTTTGATTTCGGTGGACTGACGCGGGGGTATTTAAAGATGTTTCTTGCGTTGGAGGAACGCGGTTTCTATCCGAGCGGGTCGATTCTGTTCATGTTAACCCGACCCACCCGAACCATCTTGTCATATGGTTTTTTGGAATTATTTATTTATTTTTTTAATTTTTTTTTGTTATCAATTGGAGTTAATTGGAGTTATTTGAACTCCTATATATTACTTCATCCTAGAGATAATTAGACTTATTACTTAAATCAATTAAATGCATCCAATGTATTATTCTTGATATTTAATTTAGTATAAATCAAGTGCGGACGGAGACATTCAAATAAGGTGCGAAGTTATTTGTTTTTTCCAAAATATGAACACTATTTATTTTTATAATTGTATGGTAAACTATATTGATCTACACAATGGTATTTGGCTCCGATTACAATTTTACATTCCAATACATGAAAAAAAAAATTTAATTTTGTGAATTGCTTTAGTGTCTTGATACTGAATAATATATTCTTAATTATATTTTAAAATTACGAGAAAGAAAAAGGCGTGCAAGTTTTGGAAATAATTGAGCATAATCTGATGGATTAGAAATGAAGACCCAACTCGTATCAGAATAATAGAGGAATGAGTTTTTAGAGTTTTAGTTATGAGAGAGAGATGGAAATAGACAATAGTATGGGGAGAACAGGGTATTGGAAAAAAATTATAGACTTGAATCTTCACTCTTCAGACTAAAATACTTTAGTGAATTTATTATTTTTGTAGGCTAGTTTGAGAAAAATGAAATAAAAGAAAAGAAAATATTTTATTTTTAGAGAAAATTAAAAAGAAATGAAAATTGGAGGAAAGAAATAATTATTTTTTTTTATGTTTGGTTCAAAAGGAAACTAAAATAGAAAAATAAAGAAAAATAAAAAAGTTAAAGTTAAAAAATAACAAAAAAAAAAAAAACTTGTTCCATATTTCATCCACTCTCCTATCATAATTTTATGAGATAGCAATACAAAGTGATATTTTCTTTCATTTTTACTAGATTAGCAGAGAAAAGGAGAGGAAAAATTTTACATCTTATTTTCTCTTACTTTATTTTAACTTTTTCCCCCCCAAAATTTCTTCCAAACCAAACAATGCAAACTTTTTTCTTATTTTATTTTATTTTACTTCATTTCATTTTTCCTCAAGCCGAACAGAGCCAGTGTTTTTGGTAGTACAACCATATTGAATTATGAAACAAAATGATTTTTTTCTTAATTTTTAAATTTTAATTTTAAATTTTAAATTTTCTTTTATTGTTATTTTTTAGTTTTCTCCTTGACCCAAACAGCAAAGAAAATCACATGATCGGTTTCATTTCTTTTCTTTTCTCTTTCTTTTTTTTTCATTTCTTTTTCTTTGTTTCATTTTCTATAAAAGCAAACATACGCATTGTTGTTTGTGTCCAAATCTGTTTGACTAGCTTGTCTGAACAAGGCCGGGCATAAACTTAGGGTTTTAGGATATTTTACTGAAAGAAAGTCAAGTAAGGAAATAGAGTTTTAATGAGGTCCAGTTGAGATTATCTTGAGCCTACATCATCTGCTAGAGTGGTCGTTCAGCGAGTACTCTTATAGAATGATAGATAAGTACAACTATATGAGGTTATTCTCTCTCAACAAAGCATAATTCCTTCTAATGGTGAAAGAATCATCCCACTTTCTTGCGGAGGTTGAGGGGATATTTATAGGAGTAAATCTTTGAAGATGTAGAGTAATGGCAAATCTTAAGATTCTCTCTTTCTACGCGTAAAAATTGTCGAAGAGTTTTAAAACATCACCAAAACAGCCTCTCAAAAATTTCTTATGCTGTAAAAATCCTTGAAGATGTATTTAAGTCCTGTCGATTAACTCACTTTTGTAAACATCTATGTTTATGTTTTTTCTTTCTAGCATTGTAATTTGGATAATGTCATATATTATGCTGGATAGTAGCTATATTAAATTATCTCTATTTGCATACTCTAATTGTGTGGTTCTTAATTATATAAGACCTCGCATATCCATTTTGGATTAACTACCAATAATGCCCTATCCAAAAATAAGATATATCATTAAAACTTTCAGAGTATAATTTGGGACATTACAAAGAATCATTAGTTGGTTAAGAAGATGAAAAATACACAAAACTCACATATAATAACACTTGCCGGTAGCAATTGGACTATTTGGAAGCCCTAGAATAAGATTTGCTTCATTGTAAAGATCTTCATGTACCGATGGAAGGGATTCCCAAGCCAGAGAAGATATTCAATGACAAATGAAAGAAATTAGATCAGAAGGTTTTGTTGGCTATATAAGACATTGGTTGAATCAATGTTGAAAATAACGCGTTATAAAACCCGTTATATTGCTTTACGTAACCTAACGGAACCTTAACGCTATGTAACAACTAGAAATAACTCAGTGCACTGTAATTGTACATTTTTTTAATGTTATTTTATATTATATTACGTGACATTACGTTATGTTACGCTATTTACAATTTTTTTTAGTAATTTCTATATTATTGTTGATTATTATTTTGATTACTAGCGAATTGTTGTAATTTTTTTAGTTGATTAGTTATTGGCTTGTTTGATTGCCTGTAGAATTGCTAATTTGTAATTTGCGATTGTTTCCTTATTCGCTTATTGTAATTCTTCTCTGGTTGCTAAAATATCTTATTGATTCTATTAAATTTTTAATTGAATTGAAATCAATAATTATAAATAAGATAAATTGAACATTACAAGATATAAATTATAACAATGATAATAACTGAAAATAAAATAAAAAATTAGTATCTTGTTTTCTTGTTTCAATAATGAGTGGACTTATGGTTGTAAACTTAATATAATTTATGAAGATAAATGTAAAGTTATTGTAAGACTTAATATAGAATTAGGATAAATTATGTATTACAAAATAGTTTTATATTCTTTTCTTAGATATTTAAAATTTATTTTTTAATTTATAAAATTATTTATATAGTTTTATATTTATTTTTTATTAAATAAATAGGAAATTGTATAACTTACGTTATACAACAACAACAACAACAACTAAGGTTTTTATCCCAAGTATTTGGGGTAGGCTACATGATCCCAAAAAAGAATCATGCCGGATCGATTACGTATAATTTACGTTATGTGTTACGCTATATGCGACATAACCTAATAGAGACAAAACGTTACATTACCGTTATTGCTATTTTAAAAATTAGGTTGAATGTTTTTTTTTTATTTTACAAGGTATATATCCACAGTTGAAACTGCACAAAAACTATAGACGATCCTGGAGAGTCTCTATGAGCGGAAGACCCAACGGATAAGGCTTACTTTATTCAAAAGCTTGTAAACCAAAGCACAAGGATGATAGCTCCATCATAGAACACTTGAACAAGATTAATTAATAACCTCGTCAATGAGTTGGAGTTTATGGATATCAACTTAGAACAAAAAAAGTTAAGAATTAATGTTGTTATTACTCTACGGGTTAATTACACTCAGACCCCATATAGTATGGGGGTGTATAACTTATCACCTCTAAAGTTTTAAACTCTTACTTAGACTCTCTGAACTACGGAAAAAATATTTTCATCTGAACTTTCCTGTCAGTTTTTTTCTGCGGTTCAGGAGATTTAAGTGAGAGTTTTAAACTTTAAGGGTGATAAGTTACACACCACTCATACTAAAAGGGATCAGAGTGTAATTAATCCTTACTCTATCTAAGATTGACTATATTGAAGAAGCCACCAAAAACATATTAGTTGTATATAGCCAAAGAAAGTGCATGTGGTAGTTTTTATAAATTCTAGACACAAGATAGAGCGACATGAAGACGTGGCTGATCAAACTTTATCCGAAGTTGTAGTACAAATAGCTTGGATACTATGGAAGTTCTTATCAAGGAGAGTACGTACCTACCAAACGTACGTGAAGAACACCTAGTTAGATTTATGCTTCGATTGTTTGCAAGGAAAGCAACACAAGGTCTCTCTCTCTCTCATAGAATACGCATGCACCATCGAAGAGGACTCGTGCATTTGGAATTAATTCACAAGGCGTGTACAGTCCTAGACGCATATTTTGTGATATTTTATGAAGATTTGAGGACACAAGTGTTGGATTAATACTTCAAAGGATTCATGCAGTAGTAGTGGAGCGCCAAATGAGATTTTGACTATGGACGAGTACTTACGACCTTAGCCTACCCAAAATATTTAGGATAAAATATTTAGTTGTTTTTATTATTGTTGACGAGTACTTGCGACCATTTGAGAAGTAATGCAGAGTTCATGCATGGGATCATGCATGGATAGATATTTTCGACGTGTAGAAAGGATGCATCACATTACTGCATGAATCCTTTGAAAAGTTTTACGTACAAATTGTGCGACCCAAAATCTAAAAATGTATTCCAAAGCTCGAATGTGATTTTTAGGGAAGATCAAACCATTCGAGACATCTAGAAGGAAGAAAGGCATGCAAGAGATGCCTACAAGTGATGGTTGCAACATTGATGATAACATTATGAGCCTTATATGGGAGAAGAGCGTCGACCTACAGAGCAAATGGTGATGGAACTTCGATAGCGGACATCGATTATGGTGATATACAAGTGCAGACCCCAAAATAGGTACCAAAAATATTTACGAACCACAAAGTTACCAAAGAGTCATTTTCATAAAAAGTTATCAATGGGTTATTACAAGAAAGTTATCAAAGGTTTGCTGACAAGAAAAGTTATCAGAGTTGCTTCAAGAAAGTTATCAAAGCTTGCTATAAGTAAAGTTGTGTAGGAATATTGCAATATATATATATATATATATATATGGAGAGAGAGAGAAATGGAAATGAGCTGACAGCTCATGCAAGTTACCTGAGCTGCAATTCATTTCCACTATCTCGAATAATATTTTTTTAAAAATTTCTTTTGGATTATGATCTCGACCCTCTAGGGTTTACTCATATCCAATTTCTTGGGTTTTAGTTTTGATTTGGTCCTCCATCAAGCTAACACAAAATTAACAGTTTTCAATAAATAAAACATTTTGTATGCACTTGATGAAAAGGAAAATGAACTCTGAAATTTATGAAATTTAATTCGAAAGAAGTTAAGGAGGTAGAGATGGTTGTTGTAAAAAAAATTGAAGAAAAATCATTGGATCATTATAGTTTTGCCACTAGCTCACATAACTTTTCCTAAACTGGCAGCTCACCTACAGTAATATATATATATATATATATATATATATATATATATATATATATATATATATATATATAACTTTGATATAGAAGGATTACATAATCAAGCAGAGTAGAGAATTGTCGTCGTCTCCAAATAAGCGAGTTGTATATTGAGAGAAAGATGAGAGATGATACTGTTAGGACTTTGTTTGGATCAATCAATGGTCCATGGAGAATCAAGACTGGTCCAACTATATCTGGGTAAAATATTTTTGGCGTAGAGATAACATGCTTGTTACTTCGTGGTTGTTGATCGGGAATCAGTAAAAGTCTATCTCTTCTTATAATTTATACTCTTAATATTTGGGTTAGATAATAGGAGTGGTATAAACAATAGAGTGATAAATCCTATTTACTTTTTGTTTGTGAATTGTTTGTTGCCTCCTGATTTTTCTCTTTTTGGGTTTTCTACATAAATCCTCGTGTATTGTGCTTCTATTATTTTGCCATATATTGTAACAATCGTCTTAATTTGGTTGTTGTTATGAAAGCTTGTGAAATTCATGATCAAGAAAGTATGAAAATACCAACGAGAAGTTAGGACTTTATTACTAATGGCGGCTTGGTTCATGACTTTAGTCATGGATTTAGGTATGAAAAAGTACGGATGACACTGTTCATTGTCTTTTTGATCCAAATCCATAAATTTTGCTGATTTGCAGGAAAATGGGTGTTCGCCATAAAATCGTAGATAATTCTCTATTGAGCTTTTTTAATAAAGGATTACAATTTTAACGGTTTCTCGTTTACAGAAAATGAAGAAAATTTAATTTCCTCTTTATTTAAAACTGGGCTTTAGAGTAGCCGTGGAGGACAATTTTACTCTCCGTTGATACTCTGTATAAGATTTTATTAGGCAGGGATTTCAGATCACTGATAACACCAGTACTTTGGTGGAAAATAACTCTTTTTATAATATTAATCTCCGGATCCCTTTTTCTGCTTAAACTTCTGCTATTTGTAGAGGTTTGGGGACTTTTGAGTTGATATAACTGTTCAACTGTTGGCCTCTACAATATGACAAATGATCCACGTATATGCCATTTTAGACTTTGAACTATGAATCTCTCTTTGATGATCCATGTGTTAACCATTTTAGACTTGAAATATAGATCTCTTTTTAGTTGATGATCCACATATTATTCATATTAGGTTAAGGTTCTCCAATGTAGCGGTGGGAGATGATCATGTTTTTCATTGATGATTTTTTAGCACTGAACTCTTGGAGTTAAAATAGTCTTGCATGACTTTGAAAATGAAAGAGTAGAACTTTTTAAGAGATAAAAATCTCTAAATTAAAAAAAAATTGAAACTCTTTAAGAGATAGAAATTTCTGAATTAAGAATGAGTAAAAATCTTTCATAAGATAAGAATCTATATTCTTCTTATACTAGAGATGGATCCTCTCATAGAGGTGCACGGATCATCTCCTGAGAGTTCCCTCTTGGCCTCTAGGTTTTTATAGGAGTTTTGGGATTTAAACCCTCATTAACTTGGAGATAATGGAGGTGTAACTCTCATTTTTATTTTCAATTAAATGAGGTGTAACCCACATTTTAAAGGTGTAACTCACATTTTAATTTTCAATTGAATGAGATGTAACTCTATTTTAAACCACCCATTAATGGGATGAACTTCCATTTTAATTGGTGTTCATGCATGATGATTTTTTGATTTTTTTTCTTGGTCAACAATGGGCCCTTATTTTTTAAATTTTAGTTGATAGAAGATAGAAAATATTAATTTTTTAATTATATTTTGAATCCAATCTATTTCTGTTTTTCATTATCCTTTTCCATAGAATAGAGCCTAGTGTTATTATATAATTTGTGTGGTTCTGGCCCCAAGATAAAATTCTATTGGATAAAACCCAATTCACTAGGATCAAAAGCTGGCAAAGATGGTAAGCTCAGAATTTACTCAGAAATAATGTAATTCTTGATGAAATCAAATACTTGTCAAATCTGTAAACGCAGAAGACGCATATCTCGTCCTATTCGTATATATGGAAACTAGAGTATTTAGAGATTTTGATTATTCTATTTCCCTACGGGCTCTACTATAAATACACCTTTTTTAGAAGAAAAAGAGAGACATCTCTTTCCCAATGAAAGGGAGCCAGAAGCTTATAACTTAGAAAGAAAGATAAAAGAGAGTGTCATTGAGATATTGTAATCATATTCTTCTCCAATAAAATTCACGTTGAATGGCTAACTTTGCACCAAGGGCGTTGGTCACAGATCTGTCTGACAAAACCTCATAAAATCTTTTTGCACATGCCTTTAAATTTATTATTCTTTATTATATAATGATCTTTGTACATGTTTCTTGCACAAATTCTCTGAAGTCAAAGGCTATCTTTTGAAACCTGACTTGATTCATGATCCGTCTCGAACCCATTTATCCTTTTGGTACTTAGTTGGATAGTTTTTGGTCCAAACATGTAACGCCCCTAATTTCTAAGCCCGTGTATCGATTTATATCGTATCATTCGTATTAGCTCGGGATCCTGGATACTGATACGAATTGACACTGAGCAAATTGAGTTATATTTTTTAATATTATTTTCAATTTCAAATTCCATAAAGCATGGACTTCTTATCTCATAATTTGGATTTGTTTCATATTTTTCTTGAATTATTCCAGATCGAGCGATTTTCAGGCAAATGCCAGGTTAAAATAATTAAATCAAATTAAGAATTTCAATTTTACATTTACACCAGCTCCAAATTTATCTCCAGAAGCCTTCCAGCCTTCGTTGACTAAATTTGAGTTGAAATTGACTCGATTGCAAAGTTATAATAAAGGTAAATTTTAAGGGTTTTTAACAAGGCAAAATAAGCAATTCCCACCAGCTGTTGGACCCCCAAAATAAATTCAGAAAAATATAAAAAAAATAAGTTTCTTCCTCTTGTTCCCTCTTTATTTTCTCTTCTGACCTCAAACCCTAATTCCTTCTCTATTTTTCTGAAATAAATTGCCAAATATTCAGTTTGAGTAGGCCAAAATCTATTAAATTGCTTTTTAAACTTTATTCTTGAGTTTTGCCACTTCAAATCAATTCTAAACTTCTCCACCAATATGGAAAAACCTTGTGAAACTTTGTCCTTGATCCTTAGTGTGATTTTTGGAAATTTCTCCACTTTTGAGGAGAATCGCATCAATATCGGTTCATATCTGATTTTAGTTCAATAATAGCCAAGAATATACTCTCAAACCCTTTATACTTGCAAGTTTTTGATGTAATTTCCTTTTATATGTTCTTAGATGTATTATTAACTAAATTTTTTGATTATTAATACCCAAACTTGCATATATCTTAAGTTTCATTACATGTGTCACCCATGCATATTATACATACATAGAACATAATCCTGTGCAAACATAAGTAATAACCCATCTTTGAATTGCTATAACTTTTACTTCTTAATTTCGACTAACCTCATTCTAGTACCATTAGTGGTTCACTAAATTACAATTTATTCAAGTATATGAGACCCTAATTTAGCTATTTACCTATCCAAAAATAGCATGGAAGATCATTACTTAATATTGTCCAAAGTAATAGCACAACAGTAGTTAGTGACAGTAAAATGTAACTTTATTCTAGAACTCCAATTAAGCTCATTTAAGTTTCATTGGTAGCTAATTGAATTATCTATAACTATCCAAAAGTTTATGTTCTAATTTAATCCTTATCTTGGCAAATAAAACTTGAAAATTCCCTTACCTCTATACCAGATTCATGGCAAGAGGTGCATGGTAAATAAATCATAACTTTTGCTTTACAACTCCAATTGAGTTCATTCAAGTTTTATTGGAAAGCTTATTGAATTATCTAGGACTAATGAAAATCTTAGACTCTAAATTTAATATTACCTTGTCAAATCTAATCTGAAATCCTCAGCTATACCAGATCCATAGCAACAATAGAATGTCCATAGTAAAATAATCATAACTTTTGTTCTAGAACCCTAATTAAACCAATGTAAAATTTATTAGAAAGATAATTGAATTATCTACAATGTACTGAATCTTAGTCTCTAATTTTATTTTGTGCTAGTAAAAAAAAACCTAAAAGTTTGACATGTCCACTGAGTTATAATAACATAAGTACATATTCTATGTCCGTGCATATACATCTTGTTTTATGATGTGATAATCATATACACATATTAAATCACTTTTATTATTACATATACATGATGATCTCAGACCTTTCACAATCCATGTTTAGGCATACATACCATATTTGTGTATATATCACTAGACAAAAGTTATGATACACATGCACATATATTATTTATTCATGTTAGTATTTGTACATATTATTTTTGCTTGGAAATGATACCTCACGCATATGAATAGGGCTGGAAAATGGGTCGGGCGGTCCGTTGGGCACGCCCGGCCCAGCATGACCCGGGTGCCCGGCTCGGGCTATGCCTGAGCCGGGGTTACCCGAGCCGCCCGCACAACTTAGCCCGGCCGAGCCAAGCTGTGCCAGGCACATCTGAATTTATTATTTTTTAAAACTATCCATTTATAGCCGTTAGGTTTTTTTTTTTTTTTTTGCAAACTAGCCGTCTGAATTCTAATTTCTACATTTATAAATTTTTTCATGTAATTTTTTTGAACTCATAAATCTCTTGGAAAAAATACTAATAATAAGTTGAAGGTAACGGTCAGGACAATCTCCCATCTTTTTGGATTTTGTATGATTTTCAAAGATTTATAGAGCAATTATGTCAATGTAATGAGATTTAATATAATAAAATTTTATTTTTACTATTATTTTTCTTGTTAAAACTAATTAAATTAATCTAACTATTCTATTAAACTAACTTAATCATCAATTTAATAGTTTTTTAAAAAAATTAAAAAACGTACCGGCATGCCTCGATCCGGGCACGGCACGTGCCCGACGGGCCGAGCCCAGTTCAATACCCGGGCAGACGTACCATACCCGGCACGACACGCCCGTGCCAGGCACGGGCCGGGCACGACACCTGCTAGAGCTACACATGAACATGGCTTGTAAATCTTGTATTTACTAGTATTACTCTTATACTTACCAGTATTGATATGAGTGTCATTTCATCTTCACCTAGTTTACATGCACACATATTTAATTATGCATATTACTACCGTACATGTTATTCTTATTTCGAAATGATATCTCACACACATGAACATATCCTATAACTCTTATACATATCAGTATTGCTCTTGTACTTATCAGTATTAACGTGTGTATCGTTTCATCTTCACCTGGCTTATATGCATCATATGTAATTATGCATGTTGTTACTTATATATACTATTTTTGCTCGAAAATGATTCCTCACACAGGTAAACATATTTCGCAACTCATGTACCGGCCAACATCACTCTTGTACTTGCCAGTATTGCGTGTTGTGTCATATTCACCTAGCTATTGATACATGTACCCTTATTGCATATGTCACATTGATACTTAACATGTACTATATTTTGGATATAAAAAAATGAATGGTGGAATGAAATACGTATTGTGAAAGTTTCTGTCTCGTTTGGATGTATCCACTGATCTTTGTACTGGCACTATCGATTTTTTACTTGTCTTGTTTCTTTCTTGTGTTCTTATCAGGACGTCAGCTGATTCGAATGAGGACCGGTACTTGAGGCCGTGATCCCGGATATGAACGGAATATCCAGTGCACATAGTGGTGTGAAATCTGATTTATATGTATTGGTCTTGGATCCGTAGTACCGAATATACACGGTATACTTCTAGAGCACGTGAATACTTTTATCATTTAGTTCCAAACTAATATAATAGAATTTGCATCCATTTGCATGTTCATATTATGCTATATACATTAATTGCTTCATGATTCAAGTTTTTTTTTATGCATGTCATGTACCACATGATTCTTGTTATATTTGACATATCTTATTATTTGATCACATCATACTACATGTATCATGTACTGCATGATTTATGTTATTATGCATAATATCTTATTGTTTGATCACGTTATACTATACATACCATGTACATTATGATTCATATTATATTTAACATGTTTTCAGATTTATTCGCATCTTTTATATTGTTCCTTCCAGCATACCACACTGATATAGTTCTCATACAATTGCACGAGTTTGGATTTGTATTTTTGTTTGGATTCTGACCTCTGGGATTATCACACGCTAGATCTGCTAGCGAGATTGTGGTAGTAGAGAAGGAGGACTCACTTTTTAAGAATCCACATTTTCAGGAGTAGGTCAAACACCAATATCTAGCTTCTTGTTGGATCCTCATCTTTTTGTGTATATCTTATTTTGGTTTGTCTGTGCATAAATATCCTATATTTCCTAGTTCTGCCTGTGGCATTAGACACTCTTGTATATATTCAGTATTTAAGTTATTATGTTATGATACTGTACTTGACTCTACATGAACAACTTTTTAATGTGCATATTGCTTATTATTTCTATGTAGATATATTTTTTGGATATTGCTATATTTATGCCTGTGATATTGTGGTAGATAAAATCAGACCAATAGTATATATCATGTATTCACGCTTCCATATCTCTTGTCTGTTTATGTTTGTAATAAAAAAAAAAGGGTCTCGCACATTCCGGTATTAAGAGTGTCTATCGGTGATTCCCTATCCCTTTATTAGGACACACACTCAGGCCCCGTCACAAAACACGTGGAAAGTAGAAAAAAAAACTTATCATTAAATTCTTATCTCTTTTATATGAAACAAATATGAAAAAAATAAAAAATAACAAAAACAAGAATATGATGAGCGCAATTCACTGTCATGAATCCATTATTCAGAGTCATGAACCAATCAAGCCTAAGCAATCCCGAAACCCAAATTTTATGCCCTGCCAGACCTGTCACACGATGATAGATCCATGCGATGTAAGAATGGGGTTAAAGCAAGTCAGGTTAGGTCGGGTAGAGGTAATCATCAATCTCCGGACCTTTTATTTCAGGTGTTTTTCACTGTACACAACCACGACGTCTAATCCCGAATCTCAGATATGTATCGTTGTGGCACATGAGGACTAGGGTTGCAAAATACCAGAGTGAATGTCAGGTTCTAAAATGAGACCTTCACCCGATTCTTCACTTTGCTCGATGTTTTTTTTTTTTTTTTTTTTTAAGATACTAAAGGGTTATGGCTGTCCCTTTTGTTACATTTTCTATGGAATAATCAAAAGGGTTCAGGATTTGATAGCCCGGCCCGGTCCTGCCCAATTACAATCATTCGTTTTCCTTGGGATCGAGCATCTCTCCTTAAATATAGCATAAGTATGAAGGTAATTTTGCAAAATTTTCAAAAATAATATTTCAGAATATTTGGTGCAATTCTAAACAAGCACACCACTTGACTTAGTGAGCAGCACCAACTTTTTAAAAAGAGAGAATTTTTCTTAGTAAACAGTGCCGGCCCTGGGCAAGTGCTGGCTGTGCACCTGCCCAGGGCCCCTAATCTAAAGGGGGCCCAGCCGCCCAAGGTGCAACGGTTAGTTTTTTTTTTTTAATTTTAATTTATTTCAAACGGCTTGTTTTTAACACTCCATTCCAAAACAAAATCCACACTAAACCAATATCTCCTCTTCTCTCTCTCTCTTTATCTCTATAAATATTTCTTGTTATTAGGTTGTCGAATGTGTTAGCTTCCAGCTATTCTGGTATTCTGCTGCTTGGTTCTTTTCAAGGTGCTTTTGTCTGAGAGTGAAAAAAGAAAAAAAAGAAAACAAATAGAGCAGTTAATACAATCACAAAGGGGGTTATGGATAAATTTGTTAAAATAGCAAGTTCCTCTAATGAAAATTTGGATGGATTAAGTGATGATAATGTTGAAAATTCAAATGAAAATGTAAATGAACAAAATCAAAATAATGAGGATATTGATAATTTGAGTGAGCATAATGATGTATCAAATGAATCTATTATTGAAAATGTAATAGTTGATGAACAACCAACCCATTCTTTTGATATTTATTATCCTAGAAATTGGGATAATCTTGATAATAAATCAAGAGACATTTTGGTTAAAAAATAGCCTATTAGAGAATTGAATCTTGTGTTTCCTTTATATAACACATCTAGGCATTTTTCATATGGTTATTATACTAGGAAGTTAAGTAATGGAGAGACAAGTGATCGAAAATAGTTGGTTTATTCTAAACATGTGGATAAAGTATATTGTTTTTGTTGTAAATTGTTTAAATCTAATAATAATAAAACTGCATTAGCAACTAATGGATTTAGAGATTGGAAGTATCTTGGTGAAAGATTCAAAGAACATGAGAATAGTATTGAGTATATGACCAATATTTGTCGGATGTGGATTTAGATGATTTTTTTTCTGAACTAAAAGTGTTGAAAATGACTCTGCCAAATATGTCAATGTCATCAGTTGAAATTCTTGAGTATGTCAAAATTGCAGATTGCTATCCTAATATTTCCATTGCTTATCGAATCCTATTGACAGTACCTGTGACTGTTGCATCAGCAGAGAAAAGTTTTTAAAAGTTGAAATTGCTGAAAACCTATTTGAGGTCATCAATGTCACAAGAAAGGTTGAATGGTTTGACGATTTTATGTATTGAGAAGGAAATATTGGACAGTATTGATCTTGATACTATTATTGAGGATTTTGCATTTAGGAATACCCGAAGGAATTGCTTTTTATGAATTATAATTAGTTTTTGTAATGGTAAAACTATGTACTAAATTTTAATTTTGGTAATGAAAATATTTATTTAAAATTTTAATAAGACTTGTTAGGGTCCGTTTATCATTTCGCCCCGGGCCTCTAAAACGTTAGGACCGGGCCTGTTAGTAAACACTCCCCTGAATTTTTCTTAGTGATCACTCTCCTTCTTTCGATTTTAACCCGATCAAATCTACCTTCCCCATTTTCTCTCACCTGCATCCTTTCAAACCCATTGCTCTCACCCGCTCGACCCCTCCCTTGCTTGGTCCAACTGTCACTTCCTCCCTCTGCTCACTCAACTAGTAGATCAGCCAATCCTCCCGAAACCCACAGGTCAATCCCTCATCTAAATAGACTGTCTATATACTGTCAGCTCTACACTTCCCTCACCAAATACAACATTTACTCCTCTCACTACCGTCCTAATACCCTCGGCACAATGTACACCAAGTGCGGGAACATTACCATTATACTAGATATGTTCGAAAAGACGAGCAGTGCGGATGAGAAAATGGGTGTGCTCACTAACTCATCTTGTGTGCTCATTTAGAATTCCCGAATATTTGGGAATATCCTTCTCTGTCCGAACACAACACTCCCACGTTCTCTGTCTCATCTTTTACCTCTGATATTTATTTCAAATATTTTATCCTCTCTCTCTCTCCCCTCTCTCCCCTCTCTCTCAAGCGCAGCCCAGCTGAAAATCTCTGCAAAAACTGGTAGAGGACTGGCTATTCGAGTAAAGGTGAGATCTTTTTTTCCACTAAAAATCAGTTTTTTTCCCCCTTTCCCCCCCTGATTCAGAATAGATACAAGTACTGGGAGATTTTGATTGAATTATCAAATGGGTAATTTCCATAAGTTGCAATCTCTATCCCCTTTTCCTCTTTGAGCTACAATCTTCTAGCTTGGTTGGATTTTTGTGTAAAACATCTAAAAGATCAGTCTTTTTATGCTGTTAGCTTGTGGAAGTTTAATCTACTAAAATTCCAATCTTTTTTAGGTTTGCTGGATTTTTTTTTTATTTTTTTTTTTATTGAGCATTGAATGTGTAGAATTAGTGTTTCAAGATCACAATTTGAAATTCTATTAATGTTAGCTTCAGTGTTAGTTTGAATTAGAAGTAAGAAATTTGCAGCATATACATATTTGAGTGCAGTGCCCTTAAATGGAGAAAGGATTCGTGTGGTGAATCCCAAATATTTGGCGAAGGCCGAAGAGTTTGCGATGGTTGTTGTGGTTGTTAGTGCTGGTGTTGCTACAGATCCAAGCCACCCGACATTTCCTTAATGCTAAAGTTTTTATCATCCAATGCTGTAATGTATTGAAAATTTAGCCATGTTCCATTGTTTTGCATTACCCATTGCTCTTGCAGTAATCCACCCAGCTGTACTAGCAAGTATATCGCTTTAGTAATCGTGTTGCCTGCTATTGTTATTGCTAAGTTGCTGAACAGATAGACCTGTGCGTGAAGCTAGAATAAGAAGATTTGCTAATGGAAATTTTAGGAATTTTTGTAGTGTTTTTGAGCAATAGTTAAATTTTATTGATGAAGGAAATTAACAATACTATGAACGAAAGGAAACTAATAGCATCTTACAATTCATTATGTGTAATCAACATAAGTTTAGGCTAGCTCCATCAGTAAAATATGATAAGCGGTGAACATCTAGGTATTATTCATTCCATTGCTCCGAGAAACCATGGTTAGATGATTTTATACTTACATTCTATCCATTGGTTCGTTGAATTCGTTAAGCTGGTTGTCAATGCTAAAGGAAAATATGATTTGTCTAGTATTGCAGATATCCTTGCATTTGTTTTCACTTGTCCTTGTTTGATGTTATATTTGAGGTTCAAGATATTGCTTACTCAGGGTATATGTGAAGTTCTCGTTATTTAGAGTACTAAAGAGAGTCAGATTTTCTTTTCTTCGTCTTCTTTTCCATATAATCAAGCAATGCACAGTGTAGCATTTTTTTTTTTTTTTTTTTAAGAAAAAGATGGGGGAGATCGAAAGAAATCCCTGGCCATAACTCCATTAAAGCATAAGGTAAGTTGTACCCTTCAACCGTCAAAAATAGGGTTTGACATAGTTTATAATTAACCAGATTCCTCCCTCAGAAAACTAGCTAAAATTTAGAATGCTTATTTGTTGTGAGAGACGTCACCCTTTCTCAATCCTATCATTCACTGCCTTCTAAGTGGAACTAGAAGGCTTGGCCTTGTAAGTTGCTTTGGTGTCAGAGTGTCATTTTGCTTGATACAAGGTAAACGATTGTGGATTTGAACCCGAAATTTTGTCCAAGTACGAATTTACATATTGGATTTTGTTTGGGAAATAGCATTGTGTTTACTTCATAGGGATGAGAAGGAGGGAACTTAATGAACAATTTGGGATCAACAAAGGAACTGAATATAATTGGATCCATGCAAGTAGGGGGTGGGGGCGTGGGCCATTGTTATTCGATCAGGTTCAGTCTAGGACTTCTTTCTATGAACAGGGCATTGAATAAGATCCCATTTAGTCTTATTGTCTGTTATGTGATAACCATAATTACTATGTTGTTCCGTGGTGTGCTGTTTCTTTGGAGAACTGCCCAAAGGGGAACAAGTTGCAAGTGTTATCACTAGCAGTTTCTTAGCAGCTTATGGAACTTGATGATATCTTCCGTTTCAAATGTTATCACTTGTTACAGACTCTCAAATGTTTTTGGCTTTACGCTGTTACCTGAGTTTGTTTTTTTTAGCAGTTTATTGAATTGTAGACATCCATCTCAGGGACATCACTGGTTTGGAGCACGACCCTGCTAGCTAGGGATGGTAATGGACCCCTCAACGGGCCAAATTTTGGCTATATATATAAAATTTTGAATTAGAAAAATAAAATTTTTATTTTTAATTCAAAATTTTGTGTAGAACGGGCCGAGAATTGACCCATGGACACGTCCATTTCCATCCCTACTGCTAGCTTGTCCACATGTGCATGCTTACCTGCCTTGAAATATCATTTTCCTAGATTGCTATATTGCAACAAACCTTGTATATTTGGCCAAACCATAATACTGAAATGAACAAATTTCTTTTTGTTTGGAAATTTAAAGGCTAAATTGTGTATTGCAGGTACCACTGTACCAGTAAGTAGAATATTTTCTGGACACCAGTTAGAAAGCATACATGGCACATTTGGTTGCAGCTAATTGTGCTCTAAATCCTTTTCCATCGACGAAAAGATACTTTAAACCACGCAATCAATGTTCTCCCATCTGTCATGCCTCTGTTCCATTTAAAGCATATAAATCTCCATTTATCAGCCTCTGGTCATGTAAGGGGAAACCTCAAAGACGATATATCATTTCTGCTACTGCAGCTCCTATAACCCGTGAAGTTGAAAGCAAAATCCATTCTGGTTCTCAGAGTCCTACAGAACCTGCCTCCAAACAGAACAAGGTCATGATCATCGGTGGTGATGGATATTGTGGGTGGGCCACTGCCCTCCACCTTTCCAAGAAAAACTATGAGGTTGCTATAGTTGACAACCTAGTACGCCGTCTCTTTGATCACCAGCTTGGTCTTGATTCCCTCACTCCTGTTACTTCCATCCAAAACAGAATCCGCCGCTGGAAATCTCTCACAGGCAAAACAATTCAGCTCTATATTGGTGACATTTGTGACTTTGAATTCTTATCTGAAGCCTTCAAATCTTTCGAGCCAGATTCTGTTGTCCACTTTGGCGAGCAAAGATCTGCACCCTACTCCATGATAGACAGGTCCAGAGCTGTGTTCACACAGCACAACAATGTAATCGGAACCCTTAATGTTCTCTTTGCCATCAAGGAGTTTAGAGAAGAGTGCCACCTGGTAAAGCTGGGGACCATGGGGGAGTATGGTACCCCCAATATTGATATTGAGGAAGGCTACATAACGATCACCCACAATGGCAGAACTGATACATTGCCTTACCCGAAGCAAGCCAGCTCTTTCTACCACCTCAGCAAGGTGCACGACTCTCATAATATTGCATTTACTTGCAAAGCTTGGGGCATAAGGGCTACTGATCTAAACCAAGGTGTAGTTTACGGAGTCAGGACAGACGAAACTGAGATGCACGACGAGCTGTGCAACAGATTTGATTATGATTCTGTGTTTGGAACCGCTCTTAATAGGTTCTGTGTCCAAGCTGCTGTGGGGCACCCACTTACAGTATATGGAAAGGGTGGTCAGGTACGATAATTTCTTACGTTCGCTCTTTTATTTCCCGATAACCTCTTGCTGTTGTACACATACTATGCGAAGTGCCTCTCAACCATTAGTGCATAATGTCTTGCTTTCTCCCAGTATCTAAAGAAAGATCAAGTACACTGATGTCAGATGCATGAAATGTTACGTTAGGTATAGTTATTTGTTTATATTATTTAGTAAGATAAAATATTTTGCCTAGTCTTGAGAACTCAGCCTACTTATTTTAAAAGGTTAATTACGGAAACTATTCATGTACTACTAAGGATGTATCACAAAATTTGTTGTTTTTGTTGCACTTATACTCCCTATAGGAGGTCTTTCTGCACACACAAAAAAAAAAAAAAAAAAAAAAAAAAAAAAAAAAAAAAAAAAAAAATCTTAGTGGAGTATCTGACACAGAATGGAAGGAAATTAGGGTTTGAGGTGGATAATTGTGTTTGAAATTAGGGATTTAGGAGATATATTGGGATTTGAATCTCACATCCAGGCGAAGTACATGCCCATTCTCTCACGAGAGAAAGATTTGAGAAGAACAAAACATATCCTCTCAATTTTTTCAATATCAATCTCTGATTCGTATTAGAGTTTTATAAGAAATATATACAGTAAATCCTTAAGCAAAAAGATAAAAACAAATCTTTTAAAATCCTAACTAAATCCCTAATCCAATCTTAATATTATCTTTATTCTAAATAAACTTAATCTTAATTTGTCTCTATCAGTATTAGTTATACATCCGCAATAGATAGCTGTTGCAATTAACCCTTGTTTAAATGAAAAGAACTCATTAATGTCCTCTATTCAAAGTGCAAGCTACAATCTGGATTCAGGTTTTTCTAATATGGGCAACTCAACATGAATTAGCCCAAAGCATAACAAAACAAAACAAAACAAAAAAGTAAAAGGAAACGAGGTTGAAGTAATATCTATATTATTGTTTATATAAATAAAATAGATAGAAACCAGTGCAGGCTGTTTCTTTCACGCCATACCGTGGTAAATAAGTGATATCAATCACATTTCAAGTCATGTATGATGAAATACTTGGCATCCTGCATTTTGGGTCCAAATTACAGGTAATTTTTTTTATTCTAGATCCTTTTTATATGGATTTATTGGCGATAGAGATGAAAATAGGCGAGTCCGAAGGCCAATTTTTGACCATTCTATTCAAAAATTTGAATTAAAAATGAAAATTTTCATTTTTTTAATTCAAAATTTTGAATAGTACGGACCAAAAAATTGGCTCTTGTGCTTGTCCATTCTCGTCAGTAGTTGGAGATGAGGGAACAGGTTCAAACCTATGTGCTTCAAACTGCCTCGTTTTATGCTAATATATTGAGGAAACATCAAACCTTGGATTATACGTCTCGCTAATCCTAAATCTTATTCGAGGAAATGGTCAGGATAGGATGACTTAGAATGTATGATTTGTATTCAGAATTTCTGTTATTTACAGTCCAGATATGACCATCCCTCAGCAATTTTTTTGTTTCAATTCTCTCTTTAAACTCATGCAGACTCGAGGATACCTAGATATCAGAGACACGGTCCAGTGTGTAGAACTTGCAATCGCCAACCCTGCCAACCCTGGCGAGTTCCGAGTGTTCAACCAGTTCACAGAACAGTTCTCCGTCAACGACCTCGCTGCCTTGGTCACTAGGGCTGGCAAGAAGCTCGGGCTGGATGTTCAAACCATATCAGTTCCAAACCCTCGCGTAGAAGCTGAGGAGCACTATTACAATGCTAAACACACGAAGCTCATTGAACTGGGTCTGCAGCCGCACCTTCTATCTGATTCCCTTCTGGATTCTCTCCTCAACTTTGCTGTCAGGTATAAGGATCGGGTTGACACTGCACATATCATGCCTAGCGTTTCTTGGAAGAAGATTGGAGCCAAGCCTCGGACTGTTGCTGTCTAAGCATCTCTACCGGGCGCAATATTGTCAAAGTTATTATTGCTGCGGACTTGGTGATTAGAATAATAATAATGAGATATATAATGTCAATTTAGAAAGTTGGCATTAGTTGAGTTGTATAATTATGGTTTGATTGCTATATTAGGATAATGAGTATGAATCTGAGCAACCTAGTTCAGAGAATGTAGAATCATGAACTAAACTTTCTGACCAGAAAGAGTTCAGCATTTTCATGGTATTTTCTTTTGGTACGCGATGTTAAATGGATCTTTCTCCTCCAATGTATTATTTTTAATGTTTATTGTAACGAAAATTTCTAAATTATGTGTTCACATATTGTGGGATGAAAATTTGTGCATTTTGAGAAATTTTAGTTGGTGCATTGTCTATTAAATGTGAATTTTTGAATGAGATCAAGAGGTCTATAATCATATATTATGTGCTTATGTTTTGCATCAGTAAAATTTTGAAGCTCAATTTGCTGTGCAAGAGGAGTTTCCATCTATGAATATAGATTGCAGTTTCACATTGAAAAGCTTTGTAAATGGCAATGTGGGCAGCACTGATATATTCATATTATCAAATAAAATTTAAACAAAATGTCTGTTGGAATGTAATTTACACGACAATTTCAAGGATCAAGCTTATGCTATGAGCAAAATGTCTGTTGGAATGCAATTTACATGACAATTTCAAGGATCAAGCTTATGCTATGAGCAAGTCACGGGATAGGCCCTTTTTTGTTGGTGGTGTCAGGGAAGAGGTTAAAAGATTATAAATATTTACTTGGTATTGAAATCTAAATCGAAAGTGTAATCTAGTGCATCCATCGAAATAGATTCAGGAAATCAATCCATCCCTTGTATTATTCTGAAGTTTCTTTATCCAGTTCTTTATCCAATACTCCCTTATGTAAGATGTTGGAGGCAAGCCAAAATAAAAAGTTTTATCGTTAAACAAATCGATTAGCAAAAATATAAATAACTTTAGGTGGGATTCAAACATTAGTTTGTTCTTTCTGTACCAATGGAATGACGAAAATATAGAGAAGTGGAAGAGAGAGTTTGATAGTTTGGTGAAAACTTTCCCATACATCAAGTTCTTGATAATAGATTAATAAACCAACCTTATTTAAAATGCCCTTTAATTTGTTAAATGTGCAAGATTCATTTTAGTCTAGAATTGTTCTATTCTTATAACAAGCTTTTATAATCATGTAAAGTAACTTTAACTAGTTCTCACTAACACTAAGCATCTTCCAAAAGTAATTGTAGGAAGTTTTTTTATAGTCAAGTAAAAATAAATCCCCATTCCTAAATTAAGTTTGATCATCTATTATAATCGAGTTATAATGTTACTCGAGTTAAAGCGTATAATTTTTGATCGGAGTCCATATTCCTAATCAGGAATCACAGCCTACTATCATTAATTTTCTTGCATATGATTCGAACTCTAGCATGATAAATCCTTATTTTTATGAAATTTTTAAAGAGTCGTCTCATTAAATTGAAAGAAAAATAAAGGGTTAATAAATTGAAAGAAAAATAAAGGATTAATTACATACAGACTCCCTGTAGTATGAGAAGTGTATAACTTATCATTCCTAAAGTTTAAAACTCTTAAGAGTTTAAAACTCTCACTTAGATCCCGTGAACTGCAAAAAAAAAATGAGAGATTCACTTAGCCCCTCTGAACTGCAGAAAAAAAATGAGGGAAAATCTCAGACGAAGACGAAGATATTTTTTTCGCAGTCCAGACAGTCTAAATGAGAGTTTAAAACTTTAAGGATTATAAGTTATATATCTCCATATTACAGAGGGTCTGAGTGTAATTAACCCAAAAATAAAATCAAGAATAGGATTTGAAAGTAAAGAAATAAGAGATCCAAGTGAAATTGACAAGGAAAAGAATTTGCAGTGTACTGAGATTTGAAATAAAAATTTAGCTCTTGCAAAATCTAATTCAGCAATTCATTTCAGTAATCATGAGTAGAACCTGCAGCAAGAAGCATCAAAGATTTGAAAACGAAGGCATTATTGTGCTACAAGCTCTTCCAGCCAAGCCTCAACAAGTTCGTAAAATACTTGAAGACAGTCTTGCACAATATTTACCGATTTCTGTTCTGCATAAGGTGAACTTTACCAAGCCTATGTGACAAATTGAGGTCCCAAAAAATAGAACAAAATGAAAAGGAGGAAATCCTGTAACTACGCATTCTCATAACTTCATGTTCCATGTATTTAAAGCTTGTGAGAAGAATACACTATATCTATTATCACAGAGAGAAAATTCTCGTCTCCTTCTACCTTTCGTTCTCAAAGTCATCAACCAACAGGAAACAAGCATGAGAACCAAGAGATTTAAGTGCCAATTTAGATTTATCTCTCCCACCTATGGCAAGAGAAAATTTCCCGTAGAAGATTAGAGAGCTCACTGCATCCTCATAACCCAATAAGCTTTCTGTTGTGCACATGCTCTACACCTGAATACCCCTCCCCTTCATGGTAATGGAAAATGTATGTTAATATTCCCACCAGGCACAACACCGATCCAACAAGAAGCTTGTCATAGCGCTCGACCCAGTGAAACTTGATCTTGCTAGCGCCATAGAATGATAGAGCTACCAATGAGGTCATCACAGTAATAGTACTGCAAAAGTAAAAAAAAAAAAAAAACAATTTAACCTCATAAATGATAGCCTTCAAGACAAGGGGTAGTGATCTATTGCACATTTAAAACGTGTCATGATCAGTCATATCTGCGGTTTGGGAACAAAGATATTTAGCTCCCTACAACAAGTCTTAGAGATGAATGTGGTCGAATCTTAGGTGCAAATCAAGTTCTTTCTAAATAGCATGGACACTAAAACCATACCATGTCAGGCATATTGGGTCCATCGTATTGACACCTAGACTTCCTAACACTCCTTGGACACATTATAAACACCCCTTTGACATGTCCCCAGTTACATAATGTTTTTTTTTTTTTTTTTTGACGTTCATTTTCTCAACACACTTCTTGAATATGTCCTACAATTCTGGGACTATTGTGCATGTTTGTGTGTGTATAATCAAAGACCATAACTTAGTAAAGAGAGCTGCCAAAATCTTGACTTGTATTGTGCTACGATAAACTATGTATGCTTTGATATATGAAGTTTGATACACTAAGTTACTCTTAGAAAGTTGAAAAACCAAGGACTTCCATTTTTGATACATTGACATGTTTATGTAAGTACATATACATGCACCCTCTTAGTTATTACTAGACGTCATATCCCCGAGTCCTGTTATTAGGAATTACCATGTCACACGTTTGTATGCACGTCATGTCCGCTTCCCGTGCTCCCTAGATTCTTTCCTTCTGTTTTCTTTTAGAAAATTTGACCTCATATCCAAGACTATGAAACAATAGTAGATATCACTTTCGTCTTAGCCTTCCCTATCCAAGTTGTTTGGCTATTGGTTGCATATATATATATATATATATATATATATATATATATATAGAGAGAGAGAGAGAGAGAGAGAGACATATATATATATATATATATATATATATATATATATATATATATATATATATATGGAATAGTGTACCTAAGGTGCCTCCATAGAAAAGTTGCCTATGGAGGCGCCCTATATCTCAAAATTGAGGGTGTACATGAAAATTCGAACCGTTGTCTTAATTTCCATACTATAAATAGGTGATGTATAAAAAATTATGTAATTTAGACACTTCTTTATTATCGATCAAAAGATCTTATTTGTTCTATTGTCAAAAACAGTTCATTTTGTACATATCCAATATAGGGTCAAAAAGGATCGAAAATGCATGATTTTTTGTATACCACTATTTTTGGATACAAAGATCACAATTAATTGTTTGGATCCTCCACAAACATTCTCTATGTTGAAATTTAGAAGCGCCTCCATAGACAACTTCCTATGGACACCTTAGATATACTTTTTCCACATAATATATATATATATATATATATAGAGAGAGAGAGAGAGAGAGAGAGAGAGGGAATGGTGTACCTAAGGTGCCTTCATAAGGGAGTTGCCTATAGAGACACCCTAAATCTCAACATAGAGAGGGTATGTGAATGATCCGAACCGTTAATTATAATTTTTATACTCTAGATATGTAGTATATAAAAAACTTTATGATTTGGACACTTCTTTATCATCGATCAGAATGTTTTATTTGTTCTATTACTGAAAAACTGTTTATTTTGTATATATCCAATATACGATCAAAATGTATTTAAAATACATGATTTTTTATACACCATCATTTTTAAATGTAGAGATGACAATTAACGGTTTGGATCGTTCACACACTCTCTATATTGAAATTTAGGGCGCCTCCATAGGCACCTTGCCTATGGAGACATCTTAGGTACACTTTCTCCATATATATATATATATATATATATATATATATATATATATATATAACCAACTACCTATTGACCACCATTTATCAGTTTCCATCCTCATGGTTCTACAAGTGATCAAGAAGACATTGTCTTATATAAATCATATTAGATGCTTTTGCATGGACAATTACCCCCACACTCAGCCATCTTTCATTTCCGTATACTGTGTACCAATCCTGCAAAAGCAGTAGAGCACACTGTACAACAGTTTGTATATCTGTCTCCTGATAAGAAGTGAAGCACAAAAAGCTGGAGGAAAAATGGTGGAGAGAGTACGAGCTCAAGGTGGTCCCCGTCAATGAGAACATGACCTACTAAACACTCTTGGGCAGAAATGTAGTGCGAGCATTAAACCAAGGAAGAAATTGAAAAGAAATCCAAGAATTTAGAGAGCACCTAGTGATATATTATGTTCAATGAATGGTCAGCACAGAACCACATGTAGGAAAACTGGTTGAAGCGTCTAGTAATAGAGCTCCTAGAATTCCCAAACCAGCCATATTGATCTCATCAAAATGGAAACTAGCTAGCCCATTACTAGAAGAACTACATTAAGATGGCTGTTTGATCCCAACTTATCCAAGGTTAATGCACAAACATGAAATTATGGAGAAAGAAACAGAATGATAAGGCCTGGTTGCATTGCCGTGAAAAGACATTAGCAGTAGTGAACCCGCGATCTCTTCAATTCAGCCAAAAGTTGCAAGATAAAGCCTATGGGCCACACTAAAAGCTTACAGCCTAATTTGGCCCACTTCTGGGACTTGAAGCATGCCTCAACCTGCTTATTAGTGGCAAAAGTGAGATAAGGCACTGCTCCACATACAGTATGTAAACATCATAGCTAAAGCGCCTGATGCAGATTCTGGGCTCTGTGTGCTGCATGCTCAGTGTTTAAAGAGCAGGCTTTGTGCCACATGCTCAGTGTTTAAAGAGCAGGCTTTCTCTAAGCTGGAAAAATGTTCTACTTAGCGAAAGCAGCTCCAAAGTGGCCTAGCAAGCTTATATTCATTTATACCTGCTTTTTATCGAATTTCTAAACACTAACCCACCCGGCCCAGCAAACTTAAATTCATTTTGCTATAGTAACACACTTTAACAAACCACCCCTCAAAACCCGAAACATCCCAAAAACGACTAATATCAAGCTCTGTCATAATAGGCAACAATCACCACATCACCCGCGATCTGCCCGTAATCTCCCTTTGACAATGGCAATATCTCTCCCTTTGACTCGTGTAGACTCTACAATTCATGACTCATCAAAACACATTTATTTCTGGGATTTTCTCTTCAAAGTTTGCTTTTTCTTTTTTTTCTTTTTTAAATTTTTAAGTTTTTTTTTTAATTTACTATCCATATTTTCTTTTCGAATTGGCACTTTTTCGAAACTAAAACCATAAATGCCTAAGCGGTACTCTCCTGCTTCCCTCTGTATTATTTTTCGTAACTTTGCACAAGAGATCATGCAATGGCCCTCTTATGACAAGAAATGAAGAAGAAAGAGAATTCAAGGTATGAACAGTAACGGTGTAGGTATGGACCTGAGTTTAAAAGTCATCAAAGAACTTGTCACACTAGAATTATTGGAACTGACATGTATGTGAAAAGATGAGGGAAGAGAACAATGAAGTAGAGGAGATAATACACATGGCGCAGCTCTTGAGGTTTGTGACCTCCAAGAGCATGAACAAAGATCACCAACTAGAATCGGTTCATTCCTTAGTGCATTGCAGTTATTGCAAGTCCTGGTTCTTCATTCTTTCGTTTTATTGAGATCCAGTAAATCGCCAGATGAGTTATAAAGTCAATCTTTTCAAATGTATATGGTTGATGGTTCTAGACAATATAGAAAAATTCTGTAATGATATTAATCCATTTTATTTTATAATCAATATAGAAAACACTCTTAATTTTCAAATGATGATCTTCATGATGGTGAATAACAATTTGTTAGCATGTACAGTCCATTTGTTAGAATGAAAATGGTTGTTCGCTGAAAAAAACTGTTGCCCTTTGTTGAGGAAGTGCAGTTGCAATTTGTGATCTTAGCCAGTGTTCTAAATATCGGATACCGGTCTCGTACCGGTCAGCCAAATTACATACCGGTTACCGAATACCGGGTGGGATATCGCGATATGACCCTAAATACCGGAGTGTCATATCGGTGTCATACCAGTTAAAGAATAATCATATAATTGGCTATATAGAACATAATAAAACGCATAAAATGAGTTTATAGCACTTACATTGGCTTATTTACATTCAACTTACGAATTTGCAGATATCGTTTAGAACGTTCGCATATGCACAGAGACAGAGCGAAATACAATCATAAAATAAAGAAAAATAAGTTTTCGAGATAAAAGAAAAGTGTTTCTGCAATACATAAGTGATATAATTTATAAAATTACAACATTGTCCTTTAAATGAGTTTATTTGAAACATGCTAGAAACTTTAAATAGCTAAATAATTGTTGCACTTAATTTATATTAACTTAATTTATTTAAGAATTCAAGCTTTTACTAAAATAAATAAAGTTAATACTTAATAAACATAATCTAAGTTAAAAAAATAATCATATAAACATAATCATAAAAAAATAATTATATAATTTCATGATTTTTATTGGACATTTGGATACACAATCTTATTCTATACCTGAAACATATACAAACTAGAGAATCCTTATTATAAAGTCAAAATCGAATATATTATAGAGACAAGATTATTTTTATTCACAATAGTCAAAATAGAAAATCCGGTATTTTAGGAGATTTTCAAATTCTTATCTACTCAAAACACTTAAAATTTTCTACCTCAAATCACATACTTTATCAATTTTTATATAAACATTATTTAATGCCTCTAATCACCATAAAATGCCAAATGTGACATTATGCACTCTTAATTACAATTCAAATTACTAACTTAACCAAATTCCTTGTGAACCTAGTTAATCAAGTACATTATCCAACAAGTGGGTCTAACTCTATTGCCCCCAAGATGTTGAACCAATGCCAATATGTTGCTGAGTTACTGTAACAGTTCAGTCTGAGGATAAAGAAAATACTCAAGGGACCCAAGAACTATGCTACAGTTCAGTGACACTGTGACAGTCACTGGCCGAACACTTTGACAGTCACTGGCCGAAGGGTGCTGCCCTAGGCATCAATTCCAAACTTAAAAATGAAAACTCCCTAACTCAATCTTAATTTAAAAAATAAAATACACTAATTACAATAACAAACTAAAATTTAAAAGAAAATTAGACTAACATTAAACAAAAATTTAGAGAAAAATTAATTGCAGTCTACTTACCAAAATTCAAGGTCGAGATGCTAGAAAGCACGCAAGAGAAAGAGGGAGAGATGGATTACCGGCGAGTCGACGGAAGTCGGAGAGACGACGATGGACGAAACCAGATCGATTCGGTTGCTCGGGGACTGGGAGAGACAGCAACGGTGATTTTCTCCGAGAGGAACGGTCGATCGACCAGTTGAGGATGGAGAGCCGGAGAGACGGCACTGGACGAAACCAGATCGATTCGGTTGCTCGGGGAGAGACAGCAACGGCGAAATTTTCTCCGAGAGGAACGGTCGATCGACCAGTTGAGGAGGATGGAGAGCCGGAGAGGCGGCGATGGAAGCGAAAACCGGCGATAGCTAAGGCGACGAGGAGTGGGGAGCTCGGTTGCAACGGAGTTGCGACGGAGGAGATTAGGGATTTAGGGTTTTTTTGTTCGCGAACAGAGGAGTATCGGATTTTTATGTTTTCCTATCGGGTCGGGTCTAACGGGTTAACGGGTTTCAACCGCAATCGTAACCCGTTAACAAAAAACCGATATTAAACCATACCGGCCGGTTTTTCACATACCGGATACCGGCCGATATATCGCCACGTGGCCGATATATCGGCCCATACCGGTCAAAAACGATATGCGATAAAAAAAACCCCATATCGTCTCGTTTCTTTGTAAAAAACGATATATCGGCCGGTATACCGATATACAGGCCGATATTTAGAACACTGATCTTAGCATGCAAAAGTACTACAATATAACCATGGATATTAAATTAATAAGTTCCAAGTAATAGGAGCAGGTAAAGACTCAGTAATTCCTATCATGGAGAAATGATTATCAAATGTATCAAAAAATTATTCATAATATTAATCACTTATTAGACACAAATGAGTTATGTTTTTGATAGTATGGTGCATGGTGCTAATTAGGGATGGTAATAGACGCGTCCATAGGTCAATTTTTGGCCCGTCCTATATAAAGTTTTGAATTAAAAAAATGATATTTCCATTTTTAATTCAAATTTTTTATAGATTGGACCAAAACTTGACGCATGGACGAGTCCATTACCATTCCTAGTGGTGCATCTACTTATGAAGTATGGACACTTCTATTGTAAAGTCATGCCTAGGTCCATGCGTAGTCTATGTATTTTTAGGATTAACCTTGTATAGATGTATAGTGTCCATGCCAGTATTCCGTGTCCATGTATCATTGCATCTACCAATTTATCCTTTAGGGTCTATTCTTAAGCCCAAGCTTGGTTCTAAATTGCCGTGTCACCTTAATCAAATTAAGGTGTTTAAGCACATCTTTGTTCAATGCTTGCACTCCTTCGTCATGTATATTATTAAATAAAATGTCATAGTTTGAAGACAGACTTCTGATACATTGCTTTCAAGGCGCGAGCAGAAGAGTGCTACAAATCGGGAAGCTGTATAATTGGATAAATACTGTCTAACAGTGATCAGCAACAATCACTTGTATAGCATAATCCTATTGATCGATTCATTATTGGGATCTAAGGAGAAGTTTCTATTCTATTTCTGATAATATGATATATAATTTCAAACTAATTAAGCATGAGAACAAGAGTATCATACTCCCGCAAGGACATAGGGCATCAAAAATGGCAAACTTCAATATCTAGATGAGGGCATGAGTAAATATGTGCATTTTCTAGTTACATGTATATTTAACTTGCATAAATTTATGTACTGTTTGTTATAAACAAGTGGAAGAAGATAAAAAATACACGTATATTTAACTTACATATATTTATGTACTGTTCGTTATTAACATGCAGAAGAAACTAAAATAGTTTTTCTTTTTAAATATTAAAAATTTGATTTTTCTCAATAGGGTGGCATACTCTATATTGTACATATTTTCCAGGTGAACACAGATTTAAATATCTGCAAGTGGCGTGTAGAGATGGACAAGGGTGTTGTATCCGACATGGATGGACATTACCAATTTTGCTTCAGGGGAAATTTCCTACATATCATATATTTAAGCTACACAATCAGCAATTCTCAAGCAGACAACCTGGCACAATGTAGAATCTAGACGTATGAGTTTGGGCTAACTTCTGCTTGTCTGTGTTTTATTTTCTTATTTAATTCTACCATCTAACTCTATCAGTAATGTGAGAGGACAGAGTAAAGGGAAAGAAAAGGAAAAGACAAAATTCTCTTGTATCTGAAACAGCAAAATTTTCCCCATAGTCCATATGTAAGGATCTTTAAAAATAACGGTATCAGTCCCATCACTAATGAGATACCCATACTACATCCCTAATAAAAAGATTAAAGAAAATCCATGCTTCCGATGGTAAATAAGTTGTTACTCCCCTATGTTTTAGAATTTGTCATTCTAAATTAACACAGAGATGAAAATAATACAAAACCAGACAACGTTCCTACATAATATCCTGCACATTTCTATCAAGTAAAGCAAGATTTGCCACTGGAAAATATAAAATAGTATGCTATCTTGCAGCCAAAATAATTAGAGCTGTCAGTAGGATCTGATGCCTCCAACACAACTGCACGAAAAATTCTCAAATTTTAACCTTGAAAATCCAGGATCAAAAGATATAGAGAGCAAATGGCCAGGTAGATCAAGCTTGCTCTGCTAGACATTCCCCGCTCTATGCATTAGAAAGAGAAATCAAATAAGACCAGTATGTATCGCACTGTACAGATATGCAACTTCCAATTGATGGCTAGGGTCTAAAAGCTTGGGCACTCAGATTTCATAGGCCAAATATTACGTAAATAACACACGCCGTGCTACAAATATATGAGCAACACAGCCTACATTCAACCATTTCCTTAGGTACTCACTCACTCAAATCTAGAGTATGACTACACGAACATCAAAAGTAATATTATTTTCCACTAGAAGTATTGAACGAGAAGGAGATGAGAGTACCTGAATAGCAGCACAATGATGGCAAGCACCATCATAGAGGATGAATTGCCAACTGCAAGGAACACCGGGAGTGTTGTTGCACAAGGGGACAGAGCTGGTACAAGAACAAGCCCGGCCACAGCCATCTTTTCCATAGGATGGCTGTGAGAATGACTATGCCCACCCTTTCCAAATGCAAACAACAGGATATAACTTCCTCCAAGGATTACAAGTAGTAAAGAAGCTAGTCTGTGAACTGTTTCCTCACCGGCAATGGTATTTGCCATGGTGATTGCAGTTATGCCAAGAAGTGAAGTAGACATCACATGTAAAACGGCGCCAAATGCAGCTGTAAGGTTGATGAAGTTCTGTTAAAATGCTTTAGAAATACAAGTAAAAAAGAACCCAAAATAACTGTAGCATACAGAGGCTTATGAAAGAATGAAAGTACTATGCAAATAAATGTGTGTGACTTATAACCCAAAAAATAGGGTTAATTACAGTTAAACCCCCTATAATAAATCGGTACAACAACAACTAAGCCTTTTTATTCCAAGTACTTGGGGTAGGCTACATGAACC
Organism: Dracaena cambodiana; assembly: GCA_036321105.1. Lineage (NCBI taxonomy): Eukaryota > Viridiplantae > Streptophyta > Magnoliopsida > Asparagales > Asparagaceae > Dracaena > Dracaena cambodiana. Next base: position 31,682,409 of record JAYEPQ010000018.1, read on the forward strand.
AAACGAGAATCAAGCCAGATTGATCACATTGATAATCCTTCTCCATTCATTTCTAATTTTCTATCAAGTAATATCTCCTCATTTAAACCTCTAAAATCCATATATTTTCGTATTACCTCTATCCATATTTTATTTGGTCTTCCCTTCACTTTTTTAACTTGTACTACATTGATAACCTCCCATCGTCGGACTGGTGCATATATAAGTCTATGTTGCACATGACCAAACCATCATAAACAATTTTCTCGCATCTTCTCATCTATGGGGACACCCCATGTAGTATGAGGGTAGTGTAACTTATTATTCATGAAGTTTAAAACTCTCACTTTAGTCTTGGGAGAACAAACGGAGTGAGAAAGCCGTTTAGAGGAATGACACATAAGACGAACGTGCGATGAAAGGATAGTTTTGCCCCTACAAAGAATATGTGGGGTGGCGGCGGGTTTTGTTGTGGGTCGTCATCGGGATCTTTGCTGGAGCTTTCGTCGTCCTCCTCCTCTTGGGCAATTGCGGGGTTGTTTATCGAGGGATTTTGGACAATCAGACTATTGTTTGCATCAAGAATCTGTTGAACAATATGTCTGTGATGAGAAAGCTTAGATTTTTTTTTATTGTTTCTTCTACAGTTGTGTTTTTTTTTTCTTGTTTTAAAGAAATGGGTTTTGAAACTTTGTTTGATTAGGGGACAAGCAAAGGAGTTTAATGTGGAGGTGGAGCCATTGGGCAAGTGAGAGACAAGAATTTGGTAAGATTGCTTAGCTATAGTGTTGAGGGAGCTCATAGACAATTTCATTGCAAAATTTAGCTTTAAAATGCTTATGTTCTCCATAAAAAAATACTGATTTAATCTTCGTGGTCGAAATTAGGATGCTTGTTTATGAGTATGTCGACAAAGGAAATTTGGATCAGTGGCTTCATAGGAATGGGGATGAAGAGAGAAAGATGCAGAAAAATACAGAGAGGGATGCATGAAAGAAGAGGGAGCCCGGAAAATAGAGAGGGAGGTAGGGAAGAAGAGAGAGATCCAGCAAGAGATTACGTGGATCAGAGAGACAAAATGGATGAGAGGAGGAAGAGAGAGAGAAAGAGAGAGAGAGAGACCTGCACAAAGAGCTGCCTGGGAGTGGAGTGGAGGATGGTCGAGTTGGCTATGATTTGGGTGGATTCTTAATGAGTGAGAAGAGGGAAATCTTATGATTACATAAAAAGAGTGAATGTTAATTTAGAAAATAGTGAGAATATCAAACTGTTGACTAACACCGCTTAAAGTTCAGGGACTAAAGTGAGAGTTTTAAAATTCAGGGATAGTAAGTTATACTATCATCATACTACAAGAGGTCTTATTGTAATTAATCCACGCACACGCACGCACATACACACACGTATATATATGTACACACACGCTGCATGGCAAGTACACAAGACAACATGCACTTGTCAGAATCCTCAAGCTGAACCATAAGAATGACAACATATAACTGCAAGTTATTAACTTTAAGCTTAAGAGAGGGCTTTTTTAAATTTTGAAAGTGAGTAGGGTGTCAAACTAAAATAACATAACAATCCAAAAGCAAGAGGATACTATATGCCCAAAAAGAAGCATGCAAAGAATGGCCGATCATAAATACAATTATACAAAAATGCCATTTTTTGGAATTTCTTTTTCCTGCTTGTGTGTCAGAATGGGAAGTTAAACAACCAATTAAACAAATTAAGCACACACTTCAAGCTTATAAAATGCAATATATATATATATATATATATATATATATATATATATATATATATAAAAGAAAAATCCTAAGCTAATAGCTATATCAGTATAGATTCAAGTACCTCAAGCAAACACATAAACTTTAAAAATAAATTATGTATTCATAAAGAATCATTTTGCATTGGACGTGGCATTGGCACTGTACTATAGGGATTATCTAATAACTAATAGTAGCAAATCTACTTGAATTTTCTAACTAACTAAAACAACATGGAGTTTTTAGTTTACCTACAGCATCCCCTCTAAACTAGATCCACTAATGGCAAGTAAAATAATAAAAATGATTGTCGAAAATTATTGAAGATAACCATCTAATAGTTACCGCAAATGAGGCACAAGTTCAACTCTTGAAATTGAGCATATCTAGAACATAGGAAATCCTAAACTGATGCTAGCCTATAGAGTCCTTGCCCTTCATGGCATCATCGATATAGAATCATTCATATCAAACTAAAAACCATTAAGCTCATAAATGAATGTCAAAGATATATAATAGTTTCATTCTATCTTCATTTGGCTCTTTAACATATACCATGCCTAAAACTCAGCACAGAAGAGTCTTGTGATCTCCATACCTCCCTATTGATTAATTATCTTCCTATGAACTTTTTGAGCCCCAAAGATTTCATGAGCTTATGCCACATAACAAAAAAAATTGATTTTCCTGGCTTGTTTGAGAGTCAATCACAGTATCTAATATGTTGTCGTTTGACAAGCTCACAGCACCAATTCGGCAAGTTAACTGCAGCACAATACACTGACAGCACGGCATAAGATTGTGTCAAATTCTTAGCAAAGAACCGTCAATATGGAACTATAATGAAATAATATTACTTAGGGTTAATTATAACAACTACCTCTATACTATTGGGGGTGTAGTACTGTAGTAAGATTTCCCCCTGATAGTTGTAATTTGTTGAACTTGTACCCCATATCGGGGGGGGGGGGGGGGGGGGGGGGGGGGCCTCTTTGCAAAATTATTTTTGCAAGGGGTATTACTGATACATCCTCAATAATAGAGGGGTAGTTTCTGTAATTAATTATATTACTTATTAGGGCACATTTTCCCAATTTTGGATCACATCCCTGATAACAGCAACACGATAATTCACAATTCTGTACAATCTTAAGATGGGAGGCTCTAAGCAATGAACTTTTCCTACCTTCTCCTAATTTGCTAAGCCAATTCCAACTTATTCTCACAAAAGGTACTTGCTTGAATCTAAAATTATGAAAATTTCCAAATCACATGAGCTCCACCGACAATCTAGCTTCAAAAGATCTACATGAATTCAACCGAAAATTGGCAGATTCTTTCAACGAATCAATGAGGTGAGGTTAGGTTAAGAGACTTACTGACGAGGAGAGTTCTTGATAGCGTCCATTTCTGAGCGCGGCCGACGACGGAGAAAGGGAGCCAATGCGTGGGGATGAATGAGTGCAGCAGCGACACCGTCGCGATCCCTCCGATCTTCGGCAGATCCTCGAACCCAATCCCTTCCATCTTCTTCTTCCACCGAGACCGCAACCACCCAGCAATTCTCTAGTCTTCGGTTGTACTTCACTCCATTAACAAGATCGAGAGGAATTGTTCATTTGAATTGTTAGGGTTAGGGTTTGGAGAGATCGAGAGATGGAGCCGAGATCTGAAGGAAGGGAAAGGTGACGAGCGAGAAAGGGGGATTGTGAAAGAGGAGGGAAGGAGGGGGAATTCTATTTAGCACACCAGATTACTCAGTGAGCCGCCCGTTTCAGAATTAGTTTCGTAATCGGAATCAATCTCACAGGCAAGCTTATATTTTTTTGGGTGTTTACAGATTTATCCCTTAAATCTTTATCAATTGTAATTTAGTTTCTAAATCTTCATATTTAGAATTTAGCACCTCAAATCTTCTAAGTTATTACAATTTAGTCCCCTCCCTAACTTCGGTTAGTCCAGTTTATTTTTTAACCTGATTTTTCCATTTTATCCCTCCTTAATTCTTTTTCCCTCTTCCTCATCTCTTCTCATTTCGACTTCTTCATCTCTTTTCGTTCCCTCTTCCTTCTCTTTTCTACTTTTCTTCATTGGGTTCATTGGCATCTCCCTTCTTCTTCTCTTTTATCTCTCTATTCTTTCCCCTTTTTCTTTATAAGGATACAAGTTATTTCATTATTTTAAAAAAAAGTAAAAAATTAAATTCTGCCATTTATTTAGACGGAAAAACTAACAGAGACTAAATTGTAGTAACTTAGAAAATTTGAGGACTAAATCATAATTTATAAAGATTTAAGGAACAAACCCAGTAAGAAGTTGGCATAGCAAGCAAAGTGGTGTGCTCAAATAGAATTTTTCGGAAGGATGGATGAGGTTAAAATCTTTTCCCAACTCCTTTCATTATTTACATTAAATCTATTATTTTAACTATCTAGGATAAAATTGCATATTAGATTACTCAATGAATCCTATTTATTGAAGAATGTCTGAATCAGGAGAGGAGTGCTTATAGAATTTACTATGCGATCATATAATGTACAGACATTTGATTATGTATTCGTGTTTTTTTATTTACTATATATTTCTATTTGGTTTTTCATTTAAATATGAATATAGATATTGTTCGAACTCACTTTTCAGGCAAAACATAATACAAGTTTGGAACAAATCTGAATATTAAGTGTTTGTATTGCGCTTAATATCCTCAAAGGAGAGAGGATGGAAAGGACCCAGCATATTTTCAAGCTCACAATCCACAAGAAATATCTAAACGAACACACCAATGGTCTTGTGACCACACTTTTTTTTTTTCCCAAAGGAATTGGTTCTTAAAACAGTTAAAACAGTATTCAAACCGTTCAGGAATGGTTTTAACAGCATTCAGTTATTAATTCCCAAGCAACTTGTAATTAATTTTTCTTACTTTAAAAAGTGGGCTCACTAAAACCAGTAGTGTGCTCATTAGAAATTCCCAATCCACATTATCTACTTCCACCAAAGATAGAAAGGTCTAGCCAAATGCAAAATTTGGAGAGTCAAATTGGCTAAATTCAATTAAAGCTCAAGCATTTGCTGCCTTATTGTTAAGTGCACAATCCACTTTTATCGACGACAACAGAAGAAGAAGAGTGATGATACCACTAGAGCCAAGGCTCATTGGCTTCTTCCGGTGACGAGAAATTAAGCTCCCACTGTGCGATCAAAACTGTCTGTAAACTCCGAACACTCACCAACAATACTTGATATCTCCATTACCTAATTATGACTGCATTCATCAAAACACTTAACACAAGTAGCAAACATTCAAGATATTCGCATTCACAGTTTATTCAAAATTGCGATTGTTCATACTCATTAAAATCTCAAAATTCATAGTTCCTGGAAAATTTCGCTCAACAAAAAAGGAAAAGAAAAGGCCTGGGAACAGCAGCACGTTGTGCTGTACTAAGACAAAATTGAACATAGCTCCTCTGCGCTCTTCTATGTGAAAATGCAAACTTTGCTGGCTGAGCCTTGGTCGAGGTGTTAGACTGATACTCCTGTAAGATTCAGAAACTTAGATGGTCATGAGACACATGAGAGGACTAGTGCATGAAAATACACCAAATAAATATGAAAGATTCATTCACATAACTGTTGTACAAAATTTCTAAACACCTTTTTTGATAGCTATGTCCCCCTAGGTTAGTTGTTCTTCTTAAAAAAGAAAAGGATGATTTTAGTATTTATTTTGGGTATAATAATGTCTCGGGGTTGGTTTAGTGCGCATGAATGCTAAATCATCACACACACTTAAATTGAGGGAACTTGATACTTGATACGTAGAATGCTGCAAGAGATCTAGTCATAATTTACTATCTGAATTATTTGCTAGGAAGCACGCCTCATAGATAATGAGTGTCAGCTTGTAATAGCGGCAAATGACTTTGTGCACATAGTGGAGAGGGTAGGATATGCATGATTCCTATATGGTTATAGAATTGCAAATGACAAAATGAGTCAAACTGAAACAATCAGGTCTAAATACAGTCATCAGACGCTAACAAAACTGCAACAACCTTACAACAACGTAAACTGGTATACTAAGAGGGCAATCTGCAAAATGGTAAAGGAACCTGCCCATTGTTAGGTGCGGTCATGAATTCAAGGCATGCCCTCAAACATATATACTATTGGGTTTGTGTCTCGCATCCGTTGAGTATCCAGATGCGATCAAGAATCACAAGGAGTCTCAGTTGGACTTGGGTTAGAAGACCAAAGTTCTAATTGGATTGGAACACCAATTAGACGGTAATAGTGCTATTCTAATGGGATTAGGATAGGAACACTATATATATCTCTTGTATGTGATACGAGAGAGTAGAGTAATTGGAGAGCAATTGGAGAGCAATTGGCTGAGAGATATGCTTCTGTTATTATGAGAGATGTGAGAGGTAGAGAGATACTTGGATCTCTTCTTGTAACCTATTTTTCTCATAGTGGATATTTCTCTCGTTGCTCCCGTGGATGTAGGTCGAACTTGGTCGGCTGAACCACGTTAAATATTGTGTTCTTCTTGTGTTGTTTTGTTTTCTTCGTCTCTACAATCTCGATGGGGGATTTGATTCCTAACATATACGGCAAAAGAAACTTCTCACCTACTTAGGGAGAAGGTGAAGCACTGCACTTCATTCAGTCAAGGAGTGAGAGAAGAGAGAAAATGTGAGTCAACCATACAAAATATGAGAAAGATAACCGTAACTCTAGGCACATTTAAGGAGTCTTAACATGAAGGAAGTCATATGCAATCAAGGAGCTGAAAAGCACAAGATTTGGATAATGTCCTACTCTCTACTACAACAATTTGGGAGGTGTATTGAGCACAATTTCAGGGCTCTATTTGACGACTTTTATGATTGAGGAGAAGAGCTCCCTTGTCTTAATAATAATCATGGGCATATTGCTCATATTGCTAAGAAGGAAGGAGAATCTACAGACTAGAGTCACCGAAGTCTGACTGATTAGCCTTCTCGACGGCACACCAAAGTTCCCTCCGACCCTCCTTGTCACAAGATTCATAATCTAGTGGACAAGCCAATCATCTTCACCAAGGACCAATACATTCTTGATATATCGCAAGCATGTGTACAACCATAACTTCCATCAAGTAATTTTGTTGCACTTCGAGTATGCTTGAATCTGTTAGTTATGACTTTTTTCGTCTATTTTCTATCTTCAACATGCTTAATGGACTGGCTGCGTCATGTTTATTTCAGCTATATATTCGTTGCTCATTGATGGTAACCTGGGCCTCACATTCAGGAGTGGACCTACATATAGGTGGGAGATGCCCGTGCTCGATTTTACAAAAATTTCGAAGTCTATATATATAACCATGAGGCCTTATATAATATTTCCTTCGAGTCGAGAGTATATTCTAATAGAAAACGTACACCAGGGGTTTGGCTCAAGTGTTAAGTTTTGAAAATAAATTAGAAGTCCTAGGTTCAGGCCATGCCCTTCTATCCCCCCTCAACATTAACAATAACAACAAAACCTTTTTCCTACAATTTGGGGTCGGCTACATGGATCTTTTTCTTCCATTCCATTAAGATCAGGTCCATCTTCATGATTAAGTCAACTACTTCCATGTCCTTTTTAATTTCTATCATTCATGTCCATTAAGGCATATCTCTAGTTCTTCAAACTCCATTAACTACGATTGCATCATCTCCTAACTATTGCACTAATAGGCCCTCGTTGCATGTGCTCAAAAAATCTAATATTCTCTTCCAGTATATGCTTAGTAGGATCAACTTCTAATTTATTACCCATTACACCCACATGGAAAAACATAGAGTCTACCTTTGCCACATTTGTTGATGACGTCTACGGCAAGGTGACTCCACGTCTCCTACCTCTTCATTCTTGCTACCGGAGTGCTCACAAAAAGTTTACACCAAGCCAGTCAAAATAGTCAAAACCAGGTTGTTCTAAGAGTGGGAAATCCCCCTTGGTATAGTAAGCTTATGTACTACATAATTGCGTTATACCATGGTACTCATATTCTAGCATCATAGATAATAATTGTTGATAAATCTTATACTACTATTATGTGGTTTTGGAATCATTTCCGAATTGAAGATTTAACTCTGTAAATATTTTTGGCTACTACCTCTCTCATGATAAGGACCTAAATGCCTGCTAACATCATCAACTGCCAACTTGGAGCTTTCCCAATTTCTTAGAGTGGATTGCCAATTAAACCTAGAACCCACACCAACTACTGGATCATAATGAAAATTGTCTCGTTTCTTGAAAAAAGACTTTATCTCTTGGAGGTAGACGTGCGCTTGCGAAATTTGTCCACATGCTCATGCCACTCTACTATATCTATTACCAACATTTAATTTTGTCAACATTCGGTTACATCGCATATAGCGTAACACATTACACATGTTACGCAATTTTCTATGTACTTAATAAAAATAAATATAAAACTATATAATGATTTTTATAAATAGATAAATAGTTTTAAAAATTCTTGAAAAGAATATAACAATATTTTCTGACACATAAAAGGTATTCTAAGTTTTTAACAATTTTCAGAATAACTTTCAACATTCATATCAAATTTATATAAAGTTCGGAATCATTTCATTCATCACCAAACATTTAAGCATGACTTGGGCAATAGCATGCATACCCCTATTTTAAATCTCCCCTATCTGTTATATGCTTCAATGAAAGCATTCTTCTCGTGGATAAGCCTGAGCACAGTGATATTTATTGCCCAAGTTGGGTATAGGAGATGATAATATTATATCTATTTAGGCCTGGTGACATGAAATAAGATTCTGAATTTACTTATTTCAGTTTTAATCAACATCAATACTATGACTTATACTTTATAATGCTAAATTCATCTTAAATTTAATTGTTCATTTCAGTTAGATTTTAATAGAATCAACATCAAATGAGAAACTCTAGCAATCGGTTAAGGAATTACAAGCTCTAACAAAATATAAAAATATATGATCATAATCTAAATCAATCATCATAATTTCTCTATTTTCACATTCATACTACATAAAATACAAGCTCACAAGAATCACAATCACAATAAATTTATTAATATTACCATAATATGATAATGAATATCAACCATAAGAAAAATGTAATTATAAAAAAGTCAAGTACTCTAATAATATAAGTAACATAAAACAAACTAGTCATATGATGAAATCCTATAATGAACATCGAAATGGAGGTCGACTATCTAGAAATTGAGATCAACACTCCAAAATCGAAATCAGCTGGGAAATTAAAATTCAAATGGGCTAGGGAGTAAATGGTAGAAATCGTTGTTGTTGGAGGCCACAAGATTTATATACTTAAAAAAGTGCATAAAGACTTAGGTTACGGTAAAGAACATAACCCAAATAACTTGTCATAACCGAAAAGAATGCAACATTATAGGCAGTAATAGGTTATTTGGAGTAGGTGCATAACGATGTGCTCTCATCAAGTTACATAACGAGTACATAATGAGTTTATTAAAATATATGCTTTCTACTATCCCCCTAAATCCAATGGGCGACCAATGCTATAGATTGCATCCGTGTTACCTTCTTTTCGAAAGAGGCCAAGGAAGCTAATAGGGTCTTTGCTAGTAAATTGAAGCGGAAAAGCTCAACAATCAGGATGGGCAGATTTAGTATGCTTCACCTTCACTCTTTCGTTCTTGCAAAATGGTGGTGACATATTCTCAACTTCATATCATCTCTACCATGGCCTAAGCATGTTAGATAACTAAAACAGATGTAGCAAATCCTTAAACCTTTCCACTAACATTGACATGTCATATTTTGCTAATGTTTAAAATAATCCATTACCCGTTATATTGTGCTATGATACCTAACGAGAACCAATATTCAAATATTGCTTTATGCAGCTGCATAACGGAGTGAAACCGCATAGAAAATCCAAAACTCGCTAGTATGCGGATAACCTTGTAAACGGACTGTATGCAAGTTATGCGGATTATGCGCCCTCGTTAATCAGACACGTCCCTCGTTGTCCCTGACGCGTTTCTCGCTCTCGTTGAGACTCACTATCGCCAAGATTATTTCGACGAGTTATCTTTCCTGAAATCTTCTCTCTTTGGTTTATCCTTTCGCCGACTCTTTTCAGAGCCTCTCGCTATCGCCGAATCACTCTCTCCTTTCTCAGCCTCTCGCTATCGCCGAGTCACTCTCATTGCTCCTCCCTATCACTAACTCTCTTCTCAGCCTCATGCACTTGTGCTTTCTCTCCTAGATCATCAGCCTCTCGATGCTTACTCTCGCCGCACTGCAAAAATAATACTATTAATCTCATATTATATTTGAGATTTTGATCAGAACTTGAAATTAAGACTAGAGAATTTGATGTCTCAAGTGGATTTTGATTTAAGTTTGAGTATGAGATTATTTTAAGTATGGTTTGTTGTTAAACAAAACTGAGAAATTAAGATACATTTTTTTTATGGCACTCAATATATGCATGTTTAAGTAGTATTATATTATATAATAAACTATTAATATTCCATGTAATCCGTTTATTCTCCATGGAATCCGTTTTAAGTATTATGCATTTCAAGATTGCAAGCATAACAAAAACGTAATTTACAACACTGGCAATAACCTAACGTCATCTACCGGTTAAAAATAACTCATTGCCCCATAACAATACACTTTTTACGATATTTTATGTTACATTATTTAAATTACAATATGTTACATTAATTATTGTTATTTTTTTATTAATTATAGATTATTGTTGATAACTTGTTTTGATTATTAGCTGATTATTGTAATATTTTTTACTTAATTACTCGTTGTTTGTTTGTTTGTTTTCTAGCTTGCTAATTTATGATTGTTTCCTTGTTTCCTCGTAATCCTAACTAATTGCTGGAATTTCTTACTTATTTATTATATCAAATTCTCAGTTGAATTAAAAAGAATAATTACAATAAGATAAACTGAGCATTACAAAATATAAATTACAACATAAATAAAAACTGAAATGAAATAATTAAATTTAAAATTTTGTTTTCTTATTTAGATGATAACTGAAATTATGGAAGCAAATTTAATATAATTTATGAAGATAAATGTAAAAATTATTGTGAAACTTATTAAAAATTGAAAATAGATTCTATATTATAAAATATTTTTATATTCTATTTTTAGAATTTTAAGTTTATTTTCCAATTTATAAATACATAACTTTATATTTGTTTTTATTAAATAAATTGAAAATTACATAACCTAGTGTTATGCAATATGCGATATAACCTAACAGAGACAAACATTACGTTATCATTATCTCCATGTTAAATATTGGATTGGCCTTTCTAAAGAATTGTTCCTCAACGCCTTTATACCTTTTACCTTGGTGTCAAAGTAGTGGTGGGCAATGGGATTCAAAAATTTGGCTAAAACACTATATTGTTAAGCAAATCTCAATGCTCCCTTCACACACTACCACGTTGCTAGATCATTGGGCAACGATTTCTTCTCAACTTGAACTGATGGACGGTGTATGGATTTGGACCCAAAAGTTCCATAGAGGTATTCAATTCTATATCATACAGGATTTACAAAGACTCCTTGACATTTTACTTGTTTTCTCTCTCCAATAAAGATGTCAAGCACTAACCCTGTTCCTAACATATCAACCCGTTTGGAAGACGACCACTAAAACGATGCACATATACAACAACAACAACAAAGCCTTTTATCCCAAGTATTTGGGGTAGGTTACATGAACCAAAAAAGAATCACGCCGGATCGACACTTTGATAGTCCTTCTCCATTCATTTCTATCAAGTAATATCTCCTCATTTAAACCTCTAGAATCCATATCTTTTCTTACCACCTTCATCCATATTTTCTTCGGTCTTTCCTTCGTTCTTTTAACTTATCCTACATTGATAAACTCTCATCGTCGAACTGGTACATTTGTAGGCCTATATTGCACATGACCAAACCATCGTAAATAATTTTCTCGTATCTTTTCATCGATAGAAGCTACACCTATGTTAGCACGAATATCTTCATTTCTCACTTTATCTCTCCTAGTGTTGCCGCATATTCAGCGGAACATACGCATCTCTACTACACTTATTTTCTGTGACTGCTTATTTGTATCTTTTGCCCATCCAGTTTTACAGCATTATAATCTATGGTCCATCGTTTACTAAATTTACACTCCATATATTATGTTTTAGACCTACTCAATCTAAAACCTATAGATTCTAATGTGTACCTTTATAACTCTAACTTGGCATTCACCACTGCTCTTGTCTCATCATCTAAGACAATATCATCAGTAAATAACATACACCAAGGTATCTCATCCTCAATAGTTTTAGTAAGCTCATCCATCATTATAGTAAACAAGAACGTGCTCAATGCAGACCCTTAATACTCCAATTGTAATAGAAAAATTACTTGTTAAACCACCACATGTTCTGACATTCATCATACATGCCCTTAATTATATCAATATACTTGATGGGAACTCTTTTCTTTATCAATGTCCACCAAAGTACCTCTCGTGGTACCTTATCATAGGTTTTCTCTAAATCAATAAATACCATATGCAAATTTCTATTTCTCTCTCGGAATCGCTCTATAAATTAATGAAGTAAATAAATAGTTTTTGTCGTCAATCATCCCAGCATAAATCCAAACTGGTTCTCCGAAATTTTAACAGTTTGCCGCAATCTATGTTCAATTATCATTTTCCAAAACTTCATAATGTGTCACATGAGTTTTATTTGTCGATAGTTAGAACAACTCTGAATATCATCCTTATTTTTATACAGAGATAGTAGGGTACTCTTCCTCCATTCATTTGGCATTTTCTTAGTTTGTCAAATCTTGTAAAAAAGATTTATCAGCTACCTCACACTAATCCCTTCTAAGTATCTCCATACCTCTATAGGAATCTAATCTGGACCAGATACACATATACATGTTGCTTATTTTTAGCAACAAACTGCTTACTGGTGACACACTTATCAAACACGGAATGGCCACTGTAGATACATATGCCTCTTGTCAAAGCGAGCCTAAGTCAGCTTCGCTTATCTTCCTGGCCTCTCTATTTGCAACCAGGTAGTTAGTTTCCATTATATATCCTCCATGTCATCATACATATTCCATTTCGTGGATAAATTGGGATAAATAATCCAAGAGCCATAACGGCAACACTGTGTTCTTGCAGTTACTGCCCTGTGGTGTTTGATCGTGTTTAAGTGAAATGATAGCATCTTCAGTTGCAGAGGCCAGCCCCAGGACTACCTTTACGAGTGTTGAGTTGGATTCTGGGATTCCTGATTCAAACCTGGCGTGTCATCAGGTTGTAACTATCTTCCCTCCCTCTCCCAAAATGAAAAACTATATATCCAGAAGAGCTAGAAAACAGAATCATGCAGACGCCATATTAAAAAATATATCAAAAGACTTTCACAAAGAAATTCTCCTCTTCAGATATGGAAATAAAAACATGATAGTTAACCTGAAAGGGGGCTATCTGAGACATATTGTCTTCACTGCAAGAAGGTTGGTGTTTTTTCCGTAGCCTTGTTCATTAGACTTTATTTTATGTGAATCATATTAAAAAGACTACAAGTCTTAGCATAGAAAAAATAAAGTACCATGTCACCTTAGAAAGACCATGGGCTGGGATCACAAATTGTATCTGTTTCCTGCATCCCCACTTTTCCAATAACGAAAATACACAAACTGAATGAGTATCTGAGAACACAATTAAGGAAGTTAAATCTCCATCTCATCTCGGTTAATCATAATATAAACCCGAAAGGATAATATAAATTTTGAAAATGGAAACAAGAGAAGTGTTTTAGTTTACGAAATGATAATGCTTTTATAACTCATGTAATTCAAAGTGACAAACACTATTATCCTTTACACTATGAATAATAACCATCATCATCACTTTGTCCTCCGATAATGAGCTGTGTGTGTGCATGCATGTGCGGTGTTCCATTGTAGAAGAATAAAGAGCTAGAATCTATAAATTAACAGTCAAAAGGATACAAAAGCATCGAGAAGCACGCATCCTCCAGCATCGACCAACCACGGCATGTTAGGCCTGATTTTAGACCATTCCACGCTATTCACAAGTATACTGCAAAGTGTCCATATGCACAGTTACATGCATAATTTAATGAATAAATATAAGGAGAAAAATAGTAACAACAACACTAAAATTAAAAAAGGGGAAATGTTACAAATAAGCTGTTTGAGAAATATGTCTGAGTATAAAGGATACCTGCCAACATATGTTGCATTTCCAATCAGAGCAAACAGAAACATCAGAGGACTAAGGCCCTGCAAAAAGGAAAAAAAATGTTTACACGTCCATCATGTATAAATTGTCTGATAAATGGTCAAAACAAAAACCTCATGGGAACATCACTTTTAGTATACAAGCAGATGGTTTACATGTAAATGATTGTACCTACAAAGGCTCACAGGATAATCTTTAATTTACTGTATGATCAAGAATCCTGATCAATACCATGGTTGGATATTATTGCCTTTTAATCAGGATTCAAAATATCAAGATACCAGAAACTGGATTCGTATTAGATGAGGGTTTTCATATCTAATGGTGGGATACCGGAAGATATATTGGAGATATTAGCTCAATATCGACAGATATATTGTCAATAGTGGCAGATATTTAAAACAGTGCTCATAATTTTCCTATGTTCTAGGACTACGACTTGAAGAAATTTCCAGCCAAACTAATGAAATTAGGTGCATAGTACTTGAACCTTGCACTAGGGTGAGCTGAAGTAACGGAAGGTTCAAATAGTCCAAGAAGACTCAGAATGCTTCAACATGAACATACTAACTGAATGATAAGTTACTACTTTTTCATGTTATTTATAACAACTTATTGACACAGTATATGTTAGAAGTTAGAAGATATAACCCTGGCGAAAAGCAAAAGTCAAAATACTTGCCTCCACATTGCCTCTTCTGATCTGCAAAAAGTAGACAAAGGGACTGTTAAATTATGTCATACTTCTTATATAATATACATGGAAACTATGTGCATAAGACAACCAAACGAAATAATCATTCTGCAGATAATTACAGAATTAGAATATCCTAGTCCCATGTGCACTTAGTTCTCTTCAGAAATAATGTTGCAGTTCATAAAACACTAGAGTATTTGTTGAAAATGAAATGGTTCCAGCTAGGGTTCAGCCTCACATTCAAGCAGATTTGTGGAAGCCGTCCACCCATATATATAGCTGCCATTGCCCAGCCTAGAATGCTTCCAATTTCACTTCCCCCACCACCATGTCCTACTGACGAGTCTGCAGCTGTAGACTGTAAATAAACAATAGTATTAAAGATTCAAAGTTTTTCTGCGACAACTAATAATTGAAAACTTTGAAAACAGTGTCAAAAGATTTTGCGTATACAATCTCTACTTATACTCTATTTATCAACTGAAGTTTCAGTATCCATCTCCAGTTACCTGTAGAAGTCTACGGCCCACCATAATGATCATTCCACGAGGAGATTCTTCAGGAGAGTGAGTCATCGAAAGATGAAACTGATAGGTAAAAAGGAGAAAAACTGACGAAGAAACCTGGACAAATAATGTTGATGACATCAAATTCTAAAATATAAGAACCCAAACGAAAAAGTTCCTGTAAATTGAGATTTTAAACATACCACACAAAACATATTCTTGGTCGTCAACAATGGTGCAGACTGTGTAGGACCAAGGTTACCATGCAGAGACTCTCTAAATGAGTGCTGATCATGAGCAAAACTAGGAAGTGTTCTGCAAGAATCTCGTAAATGTGCTATCCATGTTCCTGCTGCAGGTACTGGGCTCTTTGATAGAGAACGTGCTGACCTGGAAATTGAAGAGTAAAATAGATCAATACCTGACCATGGTATTCGAAAGAAAACTAATCCCAAGCATACATGTAAACTATAGCTGGAATTAACATGGATTTACAATTGTCAATTTATTGGAAGAGCTAACTTGGAGATTTCAGATCAAAATAGGGTAATTTCCAAATCCTGAATATCTAAACCCATAATCCAATATGAAGCAAACTTGTGTATAAAATATGGCAATATCAAACTTTTTTACTTTGAGACCTCCGAGTCCAGTAAAAGGACAAATAGCAAACAATAGACACCAACATCCAATTATTTTAACTGAAAACGACATATAAAAAGATCTGAACTACCAGAGGCAGATCTTATATTATGTGAGAAGCTGACCTGGTAAACTAAGTGTTAAGTAATAAATTAGTAATAGGACTTTTGAGAAAAAATTTATATATTATTATTGTAATAAAAGGAGATGAGATGGAAAATCTGTCGATCCAATTTTCTTTCCTAATCCACCACAAACCCTACATCTACTCCCTGATGACATGGTATGGTATCAGAGCCATCCCTAACATGATCACCTTCTTCCTCATCAACATCATCACCCAGCTATGAACCCTTCTTATTCACAACAAATCCACGACCTCTCAGCTTCGTCATTTGTCGCCCCGAAACTTCCTCCCTTCAACGTCGAAACCTGCTCCCTTCTTCTTATCTGACAACCTTGCTACCAGGAACCCCAACCCACCGCGAACTCAAACATCAGTGCTTGGACCATTGCCGCTTTCCAACAATGCCGTCAACTCTCCTACTCTCCAACGCCACTGTCGCACCTGCTTGGTCCCCTATTCTCATTTGATCTTTGCAGGTATGATCTTCCTTAATCAGATCTAAGAACATTCCCAAGAAAAAAAAAGTTTGTTGAAGTCACTTATCAACAACAGATGGGTAGAAGAAAAAAAGGTTTCTTAGTCTTTTTCCTTTGTCTTCTTTGTCTGGCTGCACGAGAGGGGTTTGATGAAACCAGTGCTTTGAATTTCGAAAGCTGTGTTTTATGTTAGTAGAATCCTTGAATTTTGGTTGTAGCGGTAGATGGAAAATTAAAAGTACACCAATATTCGAAGAGTATGGCAGTGTCGGCAGAACCAAAGTGGATTGTATTAGAATTTATTGCTAATAATCATAGATATGAAGTTAAGTGGGAATAGCTATTTACAATGGAATAAATTTATTAAAACTAATTCCATTTTTCATGGACAAAAGAGTCATTTGTACACGGATCCTCCTAGTATTAAGAAGGATGAGTGAGAGCAAGATGATGTTACTCTCTTTGGTCAGTTATTGAACGTCATGGAGCCAAAGATATAAGAATTGGCTGTAAATTAGTCAATAGTAACAAAAATGTGGAACTATCTTGAGGAGTTATATTTAGGAAAGAATAATCTTAACAAAGCTTTTGACGTCATTCAGAAAAAATTCCGAAGCGAGAAGAGCAACCAAATCTTATCGTAGCATTATGTAGACAACAAGATTTATGAAGAGATGAAGTTATTTCTCATCTCAGATAAGCACCGGCAATAACTAATAGTACTACTTTTATAGAGAGTTTGTCATTAGAGTATACCCCTACACGTCCACAGGTAATAGCTTGTTCTATAGTTGAGCCTCCAACCAAGATATTGACTTCTTCAGTGCCTTCTCAAAGAAATCACAATCCTACAGAGCACGAGTGCCCAGAGTGGTCAACTCTAGTCATTCAATAGAGGGACAATTTATGCCTTCTGATGGTGGTCTAGGATGTCACTTTGGTGGTGGTAGAGGATATATTAGTTGAGGAGGCTGGTGCATGATATTTTGGCCGAGGAGGCCAATTGGGTGATGTCAAGGAGATTCTGGCCAAGAGTACATTGGTGACTGAGACGGAGATTTTGGTAGTAAAGGAGAAGTAAAACATTGGCAAGATATGAGGACCTATTTTAATTATGACCTATGGGGAGGTCAGATACACGAGAAATAGGCATCAATGGTTATATAACACCTCCTCTCAATTTAGTCAATGTGCTCATGTGGTGTCCACTTCATAAGGGCCGATTCTCTTAGGTTCCAAAAAACTAGTTAATCAAATAAAGAGTTTGGAAAATACCAGATATTCAAGTAGTTTCAAACTACACAGTTAACTCCATCTTAATCTACTGTTTCTTTGGTAGAGTCAGATAACTCTGTTACTTGACTAACTTTGAAAACTTTTAGAAATTGAATCATTAACACCGCTGCAGCTGCATCTTATCACATAATGCAAAATTAAGATATACTGCATGATTTACCTTCATTTTTATTTGTGCCTCTTCATATACTGACTTTAACCAATGATACTCCATGTCAAGTTGAGAGTATAAGCACCGCAAAGTTAATGCATTGCTACCATTGTTATTTGTCTAAAATATTTCAATGTTCGTTTAATTTACTATCTGAAAACTTACAAGATCCACGAATTATCAAGTGATGTTCTTTCCTGATTATTGTGTATTTCAGATGATTGGAATGTAGAGAATGATTGGCACAAGGTATAAATATGGAGGATTGCATCACCCGGAAACTAGTAAAAGTTAAGTTGCATATGTTAGCTCTACTTCTTTGCAAGATATACATTATCAGTTTAGCCATCTCCCCAAGTTTAAAGAAATTAGTTCCTATATTTGGTCAAGTATCATCTCCTATATGTATAGTGTCAAATGGGTAAACACCAGCATATATTTATTTACTGAGTCAACAAGAGGATATATTACCTATTTAAACTTGTTCATTATGATATTTGGAGACCTTGTCCCATTAGTTCAACTTTGGTTTTAAATATTTCAATATTTTTATGGATAAATTTTTTTCTAATGTGACATGGTTATATTTAATAAAAATCGTCCAGAGGCTCTCCACGTTTTTTGAACTTTTTTAAAATAAAGTCAAGAATTAGTTTTGTATGTTTTTTTCATACTTTGTGTACTGATATCTTGACAAGTACAATGACAAGGTTAGAGACTTCTTCAATTTGAAGCATTTCAAGGAGTTTTATATCCACCTTATTAGTAACCCTCCTAGTACAATCATGGAATTACAAAGACAGGCTTGATGATACATCAAACATGATGACATGAATATACCTCTTTGGGAAATCCCTCTGACTCAAAGAGGCCAGAAAAGTTGCTATAAGCAAGAAGCTGTTCAAAAATCGACCAGTAATAAAGGAAAAGAAAAATAATTCCTAAGGAGTTCACTCTTTAACACACCTCTAACTAACGTTCTCATGTATAAGGGGAAGAATTACTTCAAGTCTCGGGGAAGGATCACTTTAGATCTCGCTCAAAAAGGAGTAGGCCTCAAGGGGCTGATAAGAGCCAGCACTATTGTTATCATGACTGTGTGGAACTCATAGCTAAAGACTACATATAGCAGAAGCCGGGTATGAAGTGCCCTCAGCTCGCGAGACATCAGCTAGTCGAAGAAATCCAATGGTGGCTATTACCACCTCCCTCGTATGTGACCTCATCCTAAGATAATTACAACTGTTGGTGATAGAAATTCTAACGAGATTTGAACTTCAAATTTTACTCTCTAAGATAATGGCTTACAACCAGATTTACCGACTAAGCAAGAGATCGGATAAGATTGCCTATATATACCACATGCTTTTAAGTCTAAGGAACTTAACAAAGAACTCCAAAACCCTAAAGTAGAGAGAAACCCTATCTCTCTACCTTCCTCTGTTGTTTCAAAAGGATGATACCGGGCCACCACTCCTATTGAACTCCTTTCCTTTGCAGATTCTCAGAATCAACTACCTAGCTACTAAGTTCCCACTCAACAAATCTATTGGGTGTTAGATTTGACCCAACCCAGTGGGTCAGTTCTAATCAAGCAAGAAAAGTGTTGAATGATGGTCAAAACAATAAATTTAACAACCTCCTATATGTTGAGTTACTCCACATAGCTGATCATGGTTGACTTGAGACGAACCAACCAATATTCAAAAAGACTAACAAATGACAATCTTTGGCAATCAGCATATGTGAATAGACAGTGGTTACATATATATTCTTAAAATATATTATAGAATAACATAGGTAGTCAGAAAAATCTTGTTGGATATAATAGCTGTATGAGCAGTTAACAAAATACCAGTAGAATAAAAGTATGACTTGGAACAGGTGATGGGAATGGGGAAATGATGAAGCATCTCGCTTTGTTAACTGGTTTTCAACGAGGAAACCAAAATAGTGGCCCCTTGACACCACCATATTAACTTGAGATCAGATTGGCATCTCACTCAGGTAGGTCATCAAAAAAATACAAACGCAACAAGACTTGGAAGCGAACGTGTTGAATGTGACATAAGTGAGTAATGCATAAAACTCTAGGAAGTAACTATAAAGGACCGTATCCATATATCAACCAAATCAGACAAAGAATACATTGCTGATGCAGGTAATATGAGCATAAACTGTGTGACAGCATCATCTCAAATAATTAAATCATATATAATTAACAAGAGTTTACACATTTCTTTTGCTTCTCCTCGAAGTGGTTGTTGCTAAGGTATAGCCACCTATGAAATAGATGATTAGAAAGTTCTTATTTCATTGTCATTGACGATTCAGATGACATTTCATTTCCAAAAAAGTGTTCTAGTTTGGAATTTCAGTAAATAATTTTTACTTAAAAAGGTTCAAAACCATAGTCATCTGCTTAAAGTAGCACTGCAGATTTGATAAGATGTCATGTTCCAAAAAACACATACCATGCTACTAGAAGGAAATTATAGATAGAGAAAATTATTCATTAAAACAGATAATTACTGTAGAAGAAATTTAAATAAAGAAAATTATTCAGGGAAAGAGATTATTACATGTAATAACGGTCCCTTCCTGCTGAACCATGATGGTGGACTACTGGTGAAGAGACCGGAATTGGTGAGGTTGAAATATGATGACCTTCCTTTACAAGGTTAGATCCAATGGCTTGATAACCACTAGTTTTATCATCTCTCTCATCAATTCTGTACAAAAGCTTCTCTTTTTCGAAGGCATCCTCCTCCTGAAGTTTGTGATGCCAAAAAACATAAGCCATTATGTTGTCAGAGGGTATCACGAACAGAAAACTAATAACAAATACTACTGATGAACATTAAGATATTTTTTTCCCCAGATTTATACCATCTATTTCTTCATCATTAAGTATAGAGATTTGGACTTAAAAGATATAATATCTTGATAATTATATTAGAATTCTTTTATTATACAAGGGTATGGGTAGACGTGATTCATAATACAAGTTATCATTTGAGTTGCAACTAATCTACATCTGTCTTCTTTAGACTATTTTGTGTGGAAAAATGTGATAGGATAGCAGTAAAGAAATGAACAGAAAAGAAAAAAGTGGACCAAAGGTTACACTATATTTCTGTAGAAGCAGATTATCAATGAAGAAGTTTTATGAGCACAACCAAATACCAATGATAGCAGGTCTCGGGATTTATCAATGAAAAAGTTTTACAAGCACAAACAAGGACTGATGATAGCAGGTCTCGAGATTTATCAAAGTCATGTGGGCGCAATACTTGTGATAGCAGGTCTCAATATTGAGTGTGATTCATATATACCCATGTACCAGTCTGCCTTAATTAATTATTCCCTAGGTAAATTTAATAAGTTTCTAACTACAAATGCTTCTCATATAACCTAGTATTAATAAAAATGTCCAAATAATGTTGAAGGACCTATCTTAAGAAGCTAATAAATGAACTAGACAACCTTATTTGATTCCTCCTACAATTACCTACTAAAACAGTCTACTCTCAACTTTGAAAGGGTAAATACAGAGAGAGAAAAAAAAACCTTTATTCCTCATTCCATAGAGACCAACTAAATTATAATTATAATTATAATGACACTCTAACATGGCATATAGAGACCAAAGAACTCCAATATATGTTATGATCATTGTTTTCAATATCCCTGCT
Source organism: Dracaena cambodiana (assembly GCA_036321105.1). NCBI lineage: Eukaryota > Viridiplantae > Streptophyta > Magnoliopsida > Asparagales > Asparagaceae > Dracaena > Dracaena cambodiana. The sequence goes on from JAYEPQ010000018.1 coordinate 31,704,092, forward strand.
ACAATTGATGTCCCTGATATTGTAACGGCCACTTTTCATTGTGTTCATTTCACTTCAAAAAAAAAAAAAAAAAAAATTCTATTAAACTGAATTAAAATTTAGAAATCTGAAAAAAATAAATAAATAAATAATAATTTAAATATAAAATATATATAATGGGGTTGTTGGAGGGAAATCTAAACAGTTGGAAGGATATCAATCTTATCCGAAAAAGATTCGTTTGTTGGATCTCAACCAAATAGGTTATATCCTAACCTAAAAATAAATAAGGATCTAAAATCCGTTCTCACCTCTCTTCTATTCTGGAACGCTGGAAATCTCAGGACGTACAGGAAGAGGAAGAGGAACGCAGGTCAGAAAAGAAAAGGGAAGGGGGAGGTGACTCAATTAAAGGTGAGTTTTTAAACTCACTTAACATGCTATGCTTGTTTTTTTTATATAGTTCCTATTTTATTTAGATCCATAAATATTAAATAGAAAATAGTCCTATAGATTTTGTTAAAGATAGTTCTATGAATTTTACAATCGTGATTGACTAGAATATTTATATTAATTTGTTCCAGACGAAGGTATATTTGACAAAAATAAAATTGGAATTTTCACCATTGTCAGCTTGCTTGATTAGGCAGTCAAATAAATTGTCATTAGGATAAATTTCTTCGATGCCTATGAGGTTTTATAGATTGGAGTAGAGCTAGGGTTTGATACGCGCACTCAACTCTTCCTCTCCGGTGAATTGTGTACGGCCTCCTCTTTGACAATGGAAGCATTAGTGCCTCTGGCTGCATGCTGCATGATACTGTTCTCTTTGACAATGGAAGCATTAGTGCCTCTGGCTGCATGCTGCATGATACTGTTCTCTTTGACAATGGAAGCATTAGTGCCTCTGGCTGCATGATACTGTCTCCGTATGTTTGCAACTTATTTACTCGCTTCTTCTTCTTATTGTTGTTCCTTTAATTTTTGTATGGAGGCAATTATGTAAATCAAACATTCATGTTACTAGCAAACACTCATCTTCCTGTGCTTCTTCCGTTGTCACTTCCGCATCTGTTTGTGTTTCTTTTTCACTTCCACTTCCACTTCCACTTCCGTATCTTCTTGTACTCCCTTTTCCACTTCCACTTCCTCTCCCACTTGCGCATGTGCTTCTTCTTCTTCTTCTTCTTCTTCTGCTTCCGCTTCCGCGCCTTCTTCTCTTCTGCTTCCGTTTCCGCATCTTCTTGTTCTTCTTCGGCTCCGTTTCCGCATCTCCTCGTACTTCTTCTTCGGCTCCGTTTCCGCATCTTCTTGTTCTTCTTCGGCTCCGTTTCCGCATCTCCTCGTACTTCTTCTTCGGCTCCGTTTCCGCATCTCCTCGTACTTCTTCTTCGGCTCCGTTTCCGCATCTTCTTGTGCTTCTTCTTCGGCTCCGTTTCCGCATCTCCTCGTACTCCTTCTTCGGCTCTGCTTCCGTATCTCCTTGTGCTTCCCCTGCTTCCACTTCCGCACCTTCCTGTGCTTCTTCTTCTGATTCCACTCCCGCATCTTCTTGTACTTCCTCTTCCACTTCCTTTTCCACTTCCACTTCCACTTGCGCTTGTGCTTCTTCTTCTTCTCCCGCTTCTGCTAGTGCTTCGGCTGTTTCTTCACTTTCCTTCTCCTCTCTTCGTTGGGTTGCAGGGGCAAGGGAGAAAATTTTTTGGGAAATTCTCAAAAAGGGGAAATTGGTTTTGGAGGGGAATTCTAAAATGCACCCATTTCACTAGTGAACACCATTTTCCCTATGATGTAAACCACTTTACCATGTAGTATGTAGGCGCATTTAGACTACCTGCAAAGTTGCAGGCAGCTTTTAAGAAATTCTAAGTGCGCACCTATTTCACTAGTGAACACCATTTTCCCTATGTTGTAAACCACTTTATTATCTAGTATGTGGTGCGCATTTAGAATACCTGCAGCAACTTTTAGGAAATTCTAACTGAGCACCCATTTCACTAGTGAACACTATTTTCCCTATGTAGTAAACCACTTTACTTTCTAGTATATGGTGCGCATTTAGTCTACCTGCAGTAATTGCAGCAACTTTTAGGAAATTCTAAGTGAGCACCTATTTCACTAGTAAGCACCATTTCCCCTATGTTGTAAATTACTTTATTAAATGGGTTGTGGTGTGCAGGTAGAACTACCTGGTTGTAGTGCAGGAAACTCTTGGGAGTTCTAAACGCGCACATCTCTGCTAGTGAGCATCATTTCCCTATGTTGTAATTCCCCTTAATTATATAGTATTAGGTGCGCATCTAGAACTACCTCAATATTGCAGGAAAACTTTAGAGAATTCTAAATGCACACATATTTTACTAGTGAACACTACTTTTTCTATACTGTAATTTACTCTACTATATAGAATGGGGTGCGCATTTAGTAATTCTACTTTTTCTTCTTTTTTTTGCCTGTTTCGGCTACTGCTGCCTCTCTTTCTCCTTACAATGATAAGTCAACTTTAGGAAATTCTAAATGCACACATATTTAGTAGTGAGCCCCATTTTTCCTATATTGTAAATCACTTTGTTATACATCATATTGGAAATAAAGCCCGAAAAGACACCGTATAAATGCAAATTGTTATTGTATAAGATTGGTGATAGATAATTAAATTACCGCAACGTTATATTGTCACTGATATTGTTACTGTTCACTGAACTCTAATTATTATCACCGATCTACATACTGAACTGAAATTTACTGAAATCATAAATTATATTGAAATTGATAATTAACACCGAACTTGATATACACTGGGGACTTGGGGGAAAATTTAGGTTTGTATGAATTAGATGGCTGAACGTAACTGTACTGTGCCACTGTTTCCCATTGTTGGGAGGATCGGGATAGGCTCCGATCAACTTACTGCGCCACTGTTTCCCATTTTTGGGAGGATCGGGATAGGCTCCGATCAACTTACTGTTCCGTTTTCCCGGGGGTAGACGGAGATGCGTTCAGACCAGCTATATTCATATTTCCTGAATTTTCAAATATCATAACTAAAAGACATTACTGTAAAAATTTAAAAGATATCGATTAAAATAATAGTAATGATAAGCATAAATACGTAAAACCTTCTGTCCTTCATTTGCATGATTGTTCCTGACATTGAGATATTATTATTCATTATTTTTTTGTTGTTCTTTATTATTTAATATTGGATCGCTTTACTGACGATCCTGGTTATGCATGACCAGATGCAGACCTCTATCAAGAGGTAGATCCACCAGTGGCAGGACAGGATATGTTGTACTTCCAGGAACAAGCAGATCTGCAGGATTGATTACTTCCTTTTGTTAGCTGCTTTCTATTTAGAGAAATGTAATAAGTCCACACGGCACTATATTTAGTTTCATTTGAGACAGTCCCTTTCTTTTCAGAAAGAATTTATCTGTAGTGACATTCGTTAATTTTATTTTGAGGGAATTTATTATTGCTTTGTTTTGATAAAGAAAAAACAAAATTTCATTTAGTTTCTGCATGTTATTCATATTAAATTGCAAATGGTGACTGTAATATTTTGTTTGAGGCTCGTCGAGTTATCATTCGACGCCGAACGTTCCAGCTTTCCATACTACTGGAACTGGGGCGTTACAGATATATCAGCTTTCGGGGTCAGCCGCGATGATATGTTAAAAAAGTGATCATATTGTTTTTTTGTGTACATTGACTGATATTACCAATACTGCCCAATACATAGCCCCGATTTATCACTTCCGACGATTTTTCAATAATGTTTTTTAACATAGAAATAAAATTATTTTTCATACCAACATAGTTCTCATGTTTAAGAGAAAATCCAAATTATTTCATACCAATATTAATCCTAAGTTCTATAGAATTCTGTTTGTCATGTTTGGCACCTATCTTTCTGGATTTTCTATGTCTCGATCTTTATTATTTTTTTCACTATTGTTAATTTCTATCATATGCTTGATTCATTTATTACTGGGACCGACTCCTAAATTACCTCTACATGCCCAAGTGTTAAAGATTTCAAAGACATGACAGTTGGATGAAGATCCTTACTTCTAGGAGGAAGTAAACTCTTAGGAGACTGATGAAAAATTCTTTTCCAGTAATCATCTCTTGGCTTGTAATCGTTATATCTGGCCTTATCTTGTTAACCTTATTGAATAGCCCTTCTTCCATGGACCATAATATCATAACTTGTCTGGGTAACACTCTTTTAATCATCTATGTTGTAATTCTTTTAAGAATTGTACTAGATAATCCAATATAATAATTATGAATTATAGCAATATAGATCATTCATGTCCGGCACTCTGATTACATGGTTCGTTAATGTAAAAGGTCTTGTATATCCACTTTTGGGGTACTTGCCAGTAATACCCTACCGAGAGATGGGATGTATCGCCAAAACTTTCAGAGTATAATTTGGAACATAACAATATCTTAGTGCCTCCCCTATTCTCCTCAGAAAATCATACACATACTTCCCTATTTACTATTCTTAACAGCCAAAGTTAGGAAACCTCTTAGGTTTCCTACCTTACCCGAACAACAGAATGTCACATGCATACTAGTAATTTTAGAGTCTAGATCAAGAAATTTAAAGTTATTCAATCAGTTTTGTTCCCCATCCCCTACCGCCAGAAACAAAAGAAGAGAAAAGAAACCCAATAAAGCTTCCCCATGGAGTCCTACTTAGCAATCTAGAAGAGAGGCAAGCTAAGGAAAAACTTAGCTAGAAGAAACTTTATGAGGTGGTAAAATTTTAATTAAGGTTTTCCTTGTTTCATGTAGAGCTGCTTCTCCTCTATCTTCCTCCCTTCCCTAATTCTTCCCATCCCCTTCCTCACCTTGCCTTCATATTCCCCTTCCTATTCTCTTCCTTATAGAACTTACCTTAACTTTTCAGCAATTTCCATAATTTTTCAATTTAATTTTTAGTTTTCTTATAGCTCAAAAGAAAATTCCAGGTTTTCCTTGGCAGGAGCCGTCCAGGCACTCTTACCGCCAGGTATGTTCCACAATAATGGTTAGAGGAGAAATGGTTTTATTTGTCAAAGATCCAGTCTGTAGTGTTCAACTATAACTAGTTAAGCATTAGACGCTTGTTGAGTTCAATGACATGTTCCACAAATCCAAACAATGTCCATGGCACCCTTGTTATCATGTCACAAAGTATAATTCATCAGACTATTCCATTGAGGAACAGAGATAATGATGTAAAACGCAAACATCCATAGAAACACAAATAAAGAAGCTGGAGCTCCAGGGTTGTCTCTGTGTATGAACACATACATGTGATATGGGTGTGTATTTTCCGTAATTGTATGGTTATTGCTAAGAAATTTTCATATATAAGTATCTTCAAAATCACATCTCAAACTTTCAATGTCTCTGGTTCTGGAACCACAAAACATGAGGTTTAAAAGAAACACTATCCATCCTATAACATTACAAGAACATATTTGCTTACTGCACAATAAGATTATCACCACATAACAGTAAATATATAAAGAATACATTTTGACTTGCAACTTGGCAAGATCGCATTGGAACACTGAGTCTAATCTACAGGCAATGATGGTGTTAATTATAGAGATAGAGTGGAACAATGCAAGAGAAAATCATATCAAGGTGCTGTAGCAGGATTAACTAAAGTCAACAGCAAATATGAGAAATGGCTTCAGGAAGGAACAGAAATAAATATAGCTTTCATGTGATCATATTAAGATAATTGCAACTTGCAACATATTAACAAGATTGTGTCCGACTGGACATGCCAAGAAAAACCAGAAATGTATGAAATCATACAAAAGCAACAAATTCAACTGCAGCGATGTGCTAAAAGCAAAAGTGCATGCAAGAGAAACTTCAGCGCACACCCCAAGTTTATAAAAAGAAACATTAAAATCTTACCTTATGAAGTAGGCCAAGTTTATTAGCTTTCAGCCGAGGATATATGTGGCTATAATATACAGTTTGAGTTGTCAGAACCACTGTAATTACCGTGTATAACTGCAAATCGAAATGAATAGTATATTATTAAAAAGGAATTAACTATATAACAGATAACAAGTAATTGAATTGAAGTTTAAGATTCATACCAGTGCCATGTAAAATTGTGTCAGCAACTGCATAAATTTATTTTTTAAAAAATCAGTATTTTTCAAGCCCAAAAATACATGCGTAAAGATTAAGCTATATCTACTTCGACGTGAAGCATTAAGGGAAACAACAGTGGCATAGAATAGAAAATAGTTTGGCATGTATTGAACCACCAACAAACATGGGAAAAACCTCGCTCGAGAACTCCAACCACACCAAACCACCCACCCAAGAAACAGAGAAGAAAATTAAAGGAAAAAATTATATCCAAGAAATTAACTGGAAACTGAGAAAGTAACTCGAAAGGACGTCTATCAGGTCAAAATATGACATATCCCTATTAAAATAAAACAACAGGTTATAAGACTAAGGTTTCACTGCCCTATAATAAATCATCATATTGAACATGAACTGATGCATACACATGAAAACACATGGCAAGGGAGCAACATTTCAAGTTTAAACAGGAGAAACTGATGGAAAGATACATGAAAACAAGCATGAAGTATCCATTAATTTATTGATTGGCTGTTGAATCAGTAATATACAGTTGAACACATGCATATTTATATCATGCTTACTTTTACGTGAATATAGAGGCAAGGATTTAAATACTTTTTAACTTCTTAATATACAGGAAAACGAGAAAATATACTTCAGCAGTAGTAAACAGTGTTTACAAAATACATAATGTGTTGTGAACATCAAAAGCCAAAAGGCCAGTGCAGAACTTACAGTTGCTGGCTCCAACCAACACCCAATAAGATTGAAAAGATCCCTGTACATAGTTAAGAGCAGGAAATATCAGTAACTGGAACTGTAAAGGAAATATTATGCAAGAAAAAGAATGTGTATATTTTTCGTAAGTTTTTCCCCGAAAAAGGGAACTGTCAAGATGTTATCTAGCCAGGATAGTTAAATACAGAACCTTTCAAAAAGAAATTGTGCATAATTTAGATAAGTTTATTTACCATATAAATTATATTCATGAACAAAATAAATTCAAGCACACAGTTACACAAGTATGACATTTCCAAATCCAAAGTAGAAACAAAAACAAAGGATAAACAACCATCTTTGGGTATTAGAGATAGGTTTATACCCCACATATGATCAAGTATTCCAGATTCTTTCTTTTTTAATGTGGAGAAATTAGAGATCCTCATAATATATGTTAACAATGTTGAAACAAAAAATTGAACTCAGAGAGAACATATGACAATCAGAATTATCTTCTTAAAGGAACTATAAACAGTCACAAGAAAAGGGCAAGTATGAGCTAAGAATTTATAACTTGACAAACTCCTAGAAAACATACTATGGCAAATTCCAATAATTAAAACGAAAGGGAGACAGAAAAAGTAGCATGGACACGCTACCATGGAGCAATACCATGTTGGACACACTGACACTTTTTGGACAATCCTCAGACAAATTTTGGACACTTACTCGGATTTCCAGATACATGTTTGTACATTACACATACATTTTTCCTTCACCTTACATAATCATTTACTTTTATTCATATATTAAGCGCTTCTGGTAGTTCACGCTAGAGCAACCATACAAAGACGGTGGAAATTAGAAATAAAATGTTTATGGGAGAAAGAATTTTTATGGGCCAGGTTAAGAAAAAAAGCGAAGCCATGCCAAGTAATACACCCATCAGAGTTCTCACCGAACAAGCAAAATCGTAAGTCAGTTTCTTTCTATAAACACAGCACGGTCTATAGTTCAAAGTTCTGCATGTTAAGAAATCATCAAACACTATTCCTACCTTGCCATTACCTACTCTCTCTCTCTCTCTCTATATGTATATATATATATATATATATATATATATATATATATATATATATATATATATATATATATATATATACATATACATATATACATATACATATATATATATACATATATATATATATATATATATATATATATATATATATATATATATATATACATATATATATACATATATATATATATATATATATATATATATATATATATATATATATATATATATATATATATATATATACACACATATATACATATATATATATATATATATATATACACATATATATATACACACATATATATATATATATATATGTGTATATATATATATATATATATATATATATATATATATATATATATATATATATATATATATATATATATATGTATATATATGTATATGTATATATATATATATATGTGTATATATATATATATGTATATATATATATAGCGCAAGTTTTAGAATATTGTGATACCTCAAAGAGGATTACATATTTCCTTCTCAATGGAAATGGAAAAGATTTCATTATGATTTCGTTCATTAATTTGATATATGGAAACTCAACCAAGCACAAAAGAAATTTTGAAATGGCAAGAGCACCTCATAAATGCAATTCTTATCTTCCTAAAAGTATTAGGATCATCAAGTATGGCATATATACTCCAGATTGAAATTCAAATACTTTTGTGCTGACGAGCAACTATCAGGTACTACAAACACACTTTTACGTAAACAAGGATTCTGTTATGCCAGAACCTTCTTCATCTCACTAAATTCTCTCATCATGTGACATAGATTCAACTCTTGCAATTAGTTAGGAAGTCTAAGCAAGTTGGTGCACAAAGAAATTCCAAATAAAACAGCATGCTGAGACAGAGCTCTTGAATTATAGTAGAAAAAGCTTACTTGGACAATCACTGGTCAAGCCTGACGCTAAATATGTGAAGTTCTTGGAGAAAAAGATAACTAAGGATATCTTACACTAGAATGCAAGCAGCTCACGTATAATAACGGACTAGTAAACTTTTTTAAAAATTTAAATTAATGTGAGAAATATATCATATTACCCAACAATCCAAGTCATCAAAAAAGCAATAGAGAGGCCCTCTGTCGATTTCTCTCTATAATTTGTAATGAGTTGTGGCACTTCAGCAACACCCCAACTGAGAACACTGACCAGGCCAAGTGTTAATGCCACAGCATCCTTTGTCCCGCACAAACAATACTTTAAGTAGGTCCAAGCCCATTGAGAGCAGTGCTGATTGAGCGAACAAACTGGAGGAGCTTCTCTAAGACTCCACATTGCAAGAAGGGAATTATTTCAATCCTGAAATAAATAAGAGAGCAATTTATACATCTGAAATGGCGAAAGAATCACAACATGACCGCTGTGTGTTTGTGTACCATTATAAAGGAAAAATTCAAATGCTCCTGATGTAATATTAAACCAGCAAAATTTATTTTTAATAAAAAAGTTCTAGAAAACTAGAACAATAACTTAATGTCCTGCAAGTAAAGCACCACATAAAGATGTTGGAATTTCTGTGACTTAATTGAGTTTATCCTCGCCCAAACGGCAATTAAATCATTCAACATATTCTACTTTATCCAATATCATACAACAACTAAGCCTTTTATCCCAAGTACTTGTCGTAGGCTACATGAACCAAAAAGAGAATCACACCGGATCGATCACATGGAGGAAACACCCCAACAAAATTCAATTTTGGACTCATGTCATAACATGTGATAATGTTTTACACTGGCTGTCACCGGCCTACCATAACTCTCCTCATTTATCCTGACTTGGGACAAACAAACAGTAAAAAAGATCAAAAACTTTAAGCACAGCACCGGCGGAGTTACCTTGTCCAACATCATGAACAATAAAAAGAAGGAAACTTTGCATGTAAATATGGCTCACCGAGGTACTTATGAATCAACAAGTTTAAACTACAAGCATGATCCTCCTAATTTCTAAGAGATAACACAGTACAAGAAACAGTTCATCAGATGCCTGACCTCTCAGATCCTATACACTCAATTTACATCTTTCGATGCGAACCATATATATCAAGAAATTATACAAAACTACATATTCTTCGGATAACGCGTCAGCAATCACAAAGATTCTTACTATAGTGGTCAGTAACTTATCCAAGAAAAAGACTAGATTGGCTTAAAATGGTTTATCAAGAACTAGGTCTACTCAACAAAATGATTTAATCTAAGTTGGAATTACTACTAGATATTGAAAATTCAGAATCTTCAAGCTGCCACCTTGCTTGCTCTTTAAACTCTTAATCTCAAATGAAATAAAAACGAGAGGGCTACGTAGAACAGAGATAACTTAACTTCAAATGAATTGAATTGAATCATGGCTAATCAAGCAGACCGACTAAAGGATGACCTAACCCTAACCATTCATGGACTGAGCTCCATTGATAAAATCATTCACGGCCGACCCCAAAATTGCAGTACAAAGAAACCAAAATGTCCAAAAAAACGGCGGAAAAATGTGATCTTTACGATAAAATATTCCAAGAAAATGTAAAAAAAAGCAACATGAGATCGATGTGAGCATCAAATAAAGAAAACCCAAAAAAAAAAAATTTAAAAAAATCTAAAAAAAGATTAATTGAAACACGGAATTAGCTCAAAATCGTACCTTGGCTTTGATATTTGAGAAGCCACGAGACAGCGAAAACTCCAACGCTTTATTGAGAGAGAGAGAGAGAGAGAGAGAGATTGGGAGGCCTGGTGCGTTGACGAGATTACAAAAGATTTGATTTGTTCGATGGATATTCTTCTGGAATTTTTTTTACCATAAAAGGAAAAAAAAATGGAAATTAACAGGAGGCCATTTTATTATTAATTAATTTAAATAGACGGCTGCGATGAGATCAGGTACTTTCGAGAGATCTCGTGAGCACCCCACTTTTGGCGCGTTCCTCAATTGAACGCCACGTGACTGCTCACGTGAGAGACACGAGAGCAGAGTCTGTGCGCCGCATGCGAAACAGGGGAGGAATTCAATTTGGCTACTGATTATAACTTTCTATCTTTTTTATTTTTTAATTGGTTCGAAAAATAATTATAGAAAATAATTATTAAAATTTGTTGCAAATTTTTTGATTGATTATTTCATAGAAAGTGATAATTGAGCGCTGTATATAGAAAGTGGAGATATTACAATGAACCAATCAACTCTTCTCATATTTAAAAATAGTAATAATTTCTCTGTTTCAAGTCAGATTTATGTAAAAAATATTAAATCATTCACCAACTTTTTAGATAGAAACTTTTCTTAAACTTTTTTCATAGAAAGTAGAGAGAGTATACTTTTCGATCTATCTATTTTCCAAACCATTTTATAGAACACTTTTTATGAATCAATCAGTCCCGTTAATTTCAAATTCACCTGAAAGTGAATTTGGGTACTGGTACTATAGTTGAGAGAGTGGAGTTTGTGCGCCGCGGGCGAATGAGAGGAGCAATTCAATTTGGCTACTGATTGGTTTATGGAAAGAGTATTGTAGAACTCAATAATTTTTTATTTTTTTTAATTGGTTTGAAAAACGATTATAAAAAATAGTAATGAAAAGTTATTTCAAACTTTCCATTGATTATTTTATAGAAAATGATAATTGAGAGGGGCATAAAGAAAGTAAAGAGATTAAATCCATCCACCAACCTTCCAAATAGGAATTAGAGCAGGTTTCCATAATTGGCACTTTTCTTAAACTTAATTCATGAAAAGTAGAGAGAGTAATACTCTCCGATCTTTGTACTTTTCAAATCTTTTTTCGAAATAATTTCCATAAACCAATCAATCCTTACTAACTTCAAATTCACCGGTACATATGCCCTACTAATGTGGGGCCATCTTGGCCTCTTTTAAAAATATATATATATATTTATAGAAAATAGTGAGATTAACATGAACCAATCAACTCCCCTCACATTCAAAAATAATAATAATTTCTCTGTTTCCAATCAGATTTATCATAAAATGCGTTGAATCCATCCACTGACTTTCCAGATAAAGTATTCGAACAAGTTTTTATAATTGGCACTTTCCTTCAACTTAATTCGTAGAAAGTAGATAGTATACTCAGGACACTTTCTATTAACCAATCAGTCCCTATTAACTACTTCGTAATGTGCGCCCTTGTATTTTATTTGGTGGGTTTGGTGGCTTTAGCCTTCTTTTTTTTATATAATTTTTTTTTGGTTTTATTGATATAAATAATGGCATAGGATTAAATTAAATGTCTGGTTTTGTATCTTAGCAAATGGAATTCAATAGGTATGGGAATGTTTCAGACAGCAGTTGGTGGTATAATACCAGCACTTTGGATGGTTTCAGCATCTTTGGGAACTTTTCTTTGATGCATTATTTTGGTGGTTTTGTATTTTAGCAAAAAGAAGTTTTAAGTTTTTTTAATTCAAGATTTTAAATTGGACGGATTAAAAATTTACCCATTGGGCCGAACCCCGAATCAGTGGAACACAAATAATGCTAAAGTAGATAAAATCCCCACAAATATCATTGACATTTTTCTTAAACTTAATCCAATAGAGTTTCAAAAACTCCTAAATAGCATTAACAGAAAATTAATGAATCAATTTAGAAATACATTATATACATACTATTCGATTTTTTTTAATACTCATTTCCTAATTTAGTGTATCTACTCAAAATACGTATATCTAAAGTTGTCTGGAAATAAATATTTGTTGCATTTTAAATCGATCAGTTAATCTTGCCGTTGTGCCACGTGGGAGTTTCATTAAATTTAAAACTTTATGGAAATTTTATAACATAAAAAAAAGGATTTTTACATATCAATCCTTTACATGTTTAAAAATTTGAATTTACTCTCCCAAATCTTCATATATTGAATTTAATCCCCAAATCCTTTAAATTACCTCACTTTAGTTCGTAGCTATATTTTTAGTCCGAATCTCCCGTTATACTCTTAAGTTACTTCAGTTTAGTCCTCTATTTTCTCTTCCTCTTCTCTTTCTTTTCTTATTGGATTTTCCTATTCATTCTTCTATTTTCTCTCTCTTCCTCCCAGTTAATCTCTAAAGTGAAGTAATTTTAGAGATCCAATTAGAAAAGGAAAGAGAGAGAGGAAAATAATGAAGCAAAAAATCCAATACGAAGAGAAAGAAAGAAGAGGGTACTAAAATAAAATAACTCAGGGGGTATAATGAAAAATTCGAACAAAAAATATGGTTAAGGGACTAAAGTGATGTAATTTTTGGAGACTAAATTCAAAATACGAAGATTTAGAAGACTAAATTTAAATTTTTAAAGATTTAACCCAAAAAAATAAATAAAAAAACTTATGATTTATATACTCCTTGTACTTAGCCCACAAATAATATGAGAAACTGCCATTTGAAGGACCGTTACCAACACAAATTTAAAATAAGAGATAAAACTCCACTTCACTTAGAAATTTTTGCTATATATTCAGAAATATCTTGAATGCAAGACATGAATGCACATAGATCCAAGTTCAAACATAATTACAAAATAAACCAAATTGCCCACATAAAAGCTCAATACTGTAAGTTATCATTCTTATGTTTTCAACTAGTTTTCCTAAGTATACCACTTCGCTATAACAACAAGACCACAAATCACAAAAATCAACTACATTGATCACACATATGCTTCTCTACATAAAATGCAAAATGGAAGAGAAATGAAGTAAAAGTATGTGGTAAGCTGCTAACAGCTGTGTATCATCTTGAAGCGTCCATGGAGGCCAGAACGTCAAACAGAATGTTGCATCAATGACCTGCTCAGGCTTGTTCCGGTTGGTTCGAGTCCATTGTCTGGGGCGGCGGTGCAGTTACAGCAGGAAGTGCAAGAACGGAGACAGACCCATCCGACCTCTCCCGTATCTCCCTGTACTCTTGGCAGTTGGCACAGAGGTGGCAGAACACATGAGTGGTTAAATCTCCACAGGGTGCTTCCTGTAAAGAATACAAAGTCCGTGTCAGGAAACATGAGCAGTGAAGCAAAAGAAGCCGCCTATATTTCAAAATAAATTTGACGAGTTATACCTGACTTCTGATATCACGGCAAAATAGTACAATGTTTGAAGTAGTATTGAAAAGTGTACAGGAATCATTTAGGCTATGCTTGGGAGATTAGTTTTGAAGTGTTCTGGGGTGTTTTGGTGTGAGTTTTTAGATAAGTGTTTTGCAACATTCTAAATTATTTATTCAAAAATACCTTCTCCTTTCCTCGTTCCAATACTCTCCGATGTACTTTCCTTTTTCCTAATTTGTCTTTTACCTGTTTATGAAACCCACCAAAACACATGAGAAAATTATACTCCCTCGTGCAAACTTGGACACCCCAAAACTCATGATCACAACACTCTAAAGCACATACCACCAAGATACTTCGCTTTTGATATCCAAGCACGGCATATTAGAGTCCTTAAATAGTCCAATGTTCAGGGGAACTTGGGTTCTTGGTCTACTAGAAGAGTTGTTAAACATATCTAGAGCCTGTAATCAACATGTCTAATTATGATGTTTGAAGTAGCATGAGCAAGTCTACAAGTAAAAATTATGATGGTAAGCTTAATGAAGCATCTATAGAGACCTGAAACAATCAATTGTTCAGGGAACTTGAATCTTGCCTTGCTTGAAAAGTAGTTAAACATAGCTAGAGCCAGTGTTCAACATGTCTACCTAGAGATTTATTTACTGCCGTTTTAACCCAGCCCAGGCTTCTTTAAACAATGATGCATCATTTGCAGCCCGTATCCTCATTAGATTTCCTCACACTTCTCTTAGTGGCATCCACCAGCCCCGATTGGAGTTCCTCACACTTCTCTTAGGGGCTTCCACCAGCCCCGCCTCCCGGTACCCAGACGGAAACCGGTTGACTGCCCAGTCAACCGGTCTGGACCCACGTACGTAGCTGAAAACCCGGCCCACTCCGGTTATTAAATATGTAATTGTTATTAAATTTAATAATTGGTATTAATTTGATAATTCCCATGTTTCTTTTATGGTAATTTGTCTTAATTAAACTTTTACTTTTGTGGTGTCATTTAGATCTTAATCTAGTCAAATTGACTCTAACATTTATTTCTAAAGACTTATTATATAAATAATTACTTATTTACGAAACTAAAAAATACTTATTTTTCTTGTTTGATAAGTTAGAGTGGTCATTGGTGAACATAATTATTTCACTTGAATTCAATTAAAAAGATACTTATATGCATAATACAAATTTGATTTCATTATAATATGGAAAAATATCATAATTAATCAAAATTTAGTTTCTATTAAAAAATGCCTTTCTCGGAATTAACTTTCTTAATAATCATACTCTATAATAAGAATAACAAATCTTTAACCTTCCACAAAAGGTCATTATATAAAAAGGCATGTGGCTTTTTTACTTATTTTATTTAATATTTTACCATAAGAAAATTCTAAATACATCCACTAATTTTCTAATGACCCCCACTTTCTAAGCCACTCCCCATAATGTTAAGGGCTTTTCTAAGTACATTCAAATATATTTCCAAACTATCCTATTATTCTTTCTTTATTTCTTCCTTTCTCGCTATCCCCTGCCTCCAACTCCTCCCCAGCCACCCGACCTCGCCGTCGGCCTCCTTCCCAGCGACCCGACCGCCACCGCTCCCAAAAATCCAAGCTCCTCTCAAAAAAACATCTAAAAAGTTCAAGTTTTTTAACTTATAATTTAATTTTAGAATTCATTTTATTTTTTAATAATTAAAAGTTATTTGGGTTTGAATTTTTCTATTATTTGAGTATTGAGAATTATTAGGGTTTGAATTCTTTCTATTCTTGGAGTATTGAGAATTATTAGGATTTAAATTCTTTCTATTTTTGAAGTATTAAAATTTATTAGGGTTTTAATATAAGAGAGATTAAGAAAGAAGTATGAGTGAAGAAAAAAGAAAAGGTAAACTTAATATGAGAATAAATTCGTCAATAAATTATAATGACAAAACTGTAATAAAATTAAACTTTTCGGAGTAGTTAGAAAATTGTTAAGTGCATTTAGAATTTCCCTTTATCGTAAACTTGATAATTATTTCAAACTTAGTAAGTCAAAGTGGTCAACAACTTAATATAATTACTTCATTGCAATTCATTAGGAAGGCTTTTATACCATTCATCCATATTTGATTTCATTCTGATATTATAAAATATTTTAACTAATTTAACTTTCCATAGAAAAATAAAAATAAAAAATGACCATCAAAATTTCATAAGTAATCAATAAACAAACAATCATATTTTGCAATAAGGACACTCTAATTTTAATCAATTGAAATTCATACCATATTTTTAGATAGTCAATCGTAATATCAAAAATCTCTATTTAATGAATACAAAAAATTATTTTCTTTTTAAAAAATTCAGGTAAATTGTTACATTTTTGCTGATTTTATAATATCCTTTCCATTCTAATTTTAAAAAAAAAAAAAAAAAAAAATTAAAGGTTCAACTTTTTTTAGCCGGGTTCCTCAACGCCTGGCCCGGGCAACATGGCCAAGTCAAGCAGAGGGTATAACCCAGGGTAATTCTATTTATGCACAGCAATTTACCCTAAACACCCAGATTACTTTTTACACCAATCTCCCATTTTAAAATATCACCAATTTACTTTCTACGCCCAAATTTAACTCTCCCTCTTGCTCTCCTACATTCATCTAACGAGACTAAACAGTAAAATTTCTAAACTTTCCTCCGAATCTGCTCCGCTGTTCATATCGAAACTCGCATCAATTACAGAAAAAGGGCGTCATCACTATGAGTTTCACCATTCAAACTAAGACCAGCACCCTAAATTTAATTTTTCCAACATTATAACCATTAGATTGATTTCAAAATTATTTGAAAATTGCTCTCACAATTTAGAACATATACACTAAATATTAAAACATTCACAATTGCGGACAAAGATTTAAACTTTGAGTCGCCTCGATTATATATAATACCATTCACCGATGACGACCAGTGACTGACCGTCGCACAAAAAAAAATAGTAATAATAAATTGCAAACAAAAACACTTAAAAATTAAGAATAATTTTAAACCGTACTTTAGATTTGTCCTCCGACACCAATTGCACATTGGATTTTTCCATTTACTTCAAAAAACTCAAACTCTAAATCCTATTTCGCTTGTGATAGTGAATTCAAAGAACTTAAAATTCTTCTTAACCTTTTTGAAACGGGAATGTTAAAAATTTTAGAGAGTCGGGAAATTGATGAGTTTGTGGGAGATATATTTTTTTAGATTTAAATACCACAAAAAAATAATTTTTTTTTTTGAGTTCTAGAGAGAACGGAGGAAGAAAACGATGACAGTATTTTAAATTTTTAAGACGTCTTAGAGATTTGGTATTTAAAAGTGTAAGTCAAAATAAAAAAAAAATGACAAACTTGTAATTATTTGTAAGTTTCAAATCTATGCGTCAAGAGTAAATTGCCATGTAAATAGAATTTCCTGTAAAACCTGGCCGAGCACGATCTCCCTATTTGGACACTCTTACTCTCTCTAGTCCCTCCCTCCCCACAGTCCAAATAACAACTTGATTGATAATCAGCAGCTTGCTCATCCACATATTGAGGTGTCGGGTTGTGCTCTCACTTATTCTGCCCCACTTTCCACCTCTACCTTTTTCAGATGGTTCTGTGAAACAGCATCAGGCGAATAGTGCTGACAGCTGAGCATGTTGACATACTAGCAATTAATCTCCTCCTGAACGTGATGAGGAAATGGAGAGTCTTCCTCATTCTCTTCTCTTCTAACTCTATGAAGGTGTACCTCTGGGTTCTCTTAACGTGCTGGATAGAGTCTTCAGAGACTTGGGCAATGAGGAAATGGCTATAAGAGCGTTCATTTTGGGGTCAAGGATAAATGCAACCAGTTCATCATAGAGGTGGAGAAAACAAGGCTTCTCCAGGTGCAATGAGCTCTTGGGGTTCATCATATGTGGGTTCTGTTTGGGTCTTAAGAGCTCCTGGTTGTTGAAACTTGGATTATGTGTATATCAGAATTCAAGCTACGCATTATGATTTTAATCAAGTTTTATTTAGGCTTCTTTCTTTGTCATCATATTCTACCCCCTACCAACTTTCTACTTTAGTAACATCCTCCATAGGAAATGAATACAATAAATCAAAAAAATGTTTTCAAACACAACTTTCATCTCTCGCATTCAGTGTTTTCTCCCACACTCTCCTCTCCTCGCCCCATTGCAGAGACAAAGATGCTCAATGAAGCGGAGATCCTCCTTCCTTCCATACATTAGCTTATTCTTCTTTTATTGGAAACAACAAGCACATAAAGTGGTTGTGAAACATAAGCAATTTAAGAAATAATCATCAGCATACATGAGTCTAAATTAATGTTATGCATGTGTGTGGGGTGGTGATCAATGACATGAAATAATCAAAATTATAATGTTGTTCAAACATAGGAAACTAGAAAGATTCCATCCACTTCTACCATGACTAGTTGAATGTCTTCGACCAGGACTATAGCTGCTCTGTGCAGACAGTTTCTATGTGTTTCTAACTAGTAGGAAGGAAAGATAGACTTGGACTTTAATATCATAATCAGTTGTTCCATACCAAACAATATTAGCAGGGCAAACCACACCATAATATAGGAAATAATAAAAGAAATTGGACTATCGACAAAAGATTGGAGAAGGATTATCAATGTGAGCGATCCGGCGTGATTCTCTTTTGGTTCATGTAGCCTACCCCATGTACTTGGGATAAAAGGCTTAGTTGTTGTTGGACTATCAACAAAAGATGGCAAGAAAATCGTTGGAATCTTCCTTGGCAAATTATGAAATTCCAGAGGCCGATTATTAGATGAATAAAAACCCTGTCTATAGCCATCAACTGTCCACATTCTAATATAAAGACGGAGGGAAAAAAAAATTGGACATCAAAGCCCGTAATTTATTGTTAAAAAAAATTAAAATTTAAAATTTAAAACTGCTACTCCAGGAGGCAGTGGTATACCTGTATGTTATACTTAGTGCGGAGTGCTTTACGATATCCACAAGCATAACAAGCAACTGTAGCTCCTGGTATGATTGTGAGGATGCCTCCCGTGAACATACAACAGAGACTATTGAAAAGACCCCACAAAATAAAATGTGTCATGCATGATCCTGCCATAGTTCCTGAGCCCAAAAATTCTGCATTTTTTCCAAACAGATAGCATGGGCACAGAGTACCTATACAGCCTACAAACAAAAAAAATATCATATGAGAGGCCAAACAATAATTGCAGTAGTATAGGCTTTCTTCATAATCACCACAAAGAAAAGATCTCAGAACTACAGTGAATTAACAGAACTAGCTCAAGAGACGGATCACAAATGAATGGAACTTTATCTGATCCTGAGTTGAAAGAAAAAATTATTCATGAATGTATACGTCTGACATCTGTTATTATATGGATATACCAATATTTTAAAATTGCAAGTGGCTTAAGGTGAGAAGCTCTTTGACTTTGCACATAAAAGAATGAATAAGAGATAAGCATAACCCTGCAAAAGTGCTAGATGCATCACTTGGCATAAATAGTTTTTATTTTTACTGGAATTTTTGAAATGAAGCAAACAGAGGAAAGTTGCCAACAAAAGTAAAGTAGAACTATACTATCCAATTTTGTGGACCAACATTTAAAATCTCAGAATTGGTAGTGGTACCCCCTTGATGGTTTATGGTACAAAAAAATTGGCGATATTGAATGTGTCGGAAAAATAATGGTAAATATTGACAGTGCCGGTACAAAAATTATAGGCTCCATATTATATCAAATACCTCAAAATCCGATACATATTTGCCATATACATCAGTATTTAAAACCTTGGCCAGACAATATCATGTTCCAATTCTCAAGCTTAACTGCAGACATTTATAGTCATTACACAAGTAAATAACCACCAAGGGAAGCCATCAAAGCCCAAGCCATGGCACTCATCCAATAAACAACAAGAAAATGAAGTAGTAACAAAATTATCCATGTGCTTAACTAAGATGTAAAATCAGATACAGTGCAATTATAATTAATATCTTGGATAGTAAATGCTTTGCCAGCATTACATAAATACAGGAATAGGAGACAACAAAAGCACAAAATATTCCTCAAAAGCATATTCATCTAGACTTAAACTAATGAATTAGCTGGACCATTTCCATGAGCACATAATTCAAAATTTAAGATCCTTATGCTCAACTCACTTGGTGTCAGACATTGACTACTTTTAAATGTCTTTGATGATATTTGAGTTCCTGAATCTGAAAACCAAAACCAAAAGCATCCAATATGTCGCCTAATTTCTTTCTATAAGCATTCCACAATGATAACGTTTATAAATAAAAACAGAGTCGTTTAGGTAGCCCTTCGCTTTTGAGTTTAGTATCTGGCAGTCCGTCCAGCTATATACAATGCCAGCAATAGCATCCAAAAATAAATAAATAAATAAATAAGCATAACACCTACTTTAAATCTTTATCCAGAAAAACTACAGCAACATTTTCAACAATAAATTTCTATGTGGTGCTTTAGTTAGTTGATTGATAGAATTCAGAGTCCATGAACATATTTATAGGCAAAAAATTATCAAGTGATGCCTGTGCAGAATCAACCTCCTTCAAAAGTAGCAAGATTTAGATTCATTGATAACTTGTAAGCCACAAAACTTGTGATTTACACAAATACAAGCATCAATTCCAGTAGAATGCATGACAACACAAATTCCAAAAAGTTAAAAAGAGATGGCATAATGGACTCAATCTATATTTACTGTTTGACTTCAGCATAGCTTGGTCATCCTAAAAGAGGAAGATGGTTAGATCACTCATCATTATCATAATCCCAAACATAAGATATATCAGAAAATCTGACCACAATGTTGCATATTGCTAGGATCAACAAGCTATGCAAATAGGCCTCCTTGGCTATTCTACCTGGGTGATTGGAGGAGAGCAGCTATTTTTGCATGTTTATGGCTTCACCTTTGCACTATTTCCTGACTGTATAGATTCGTTCATGCCTAGGCATACGTATCAACCCAGTGAATTATTATTATCCCTTCTATTTCACCAACGTTTCAAAGTTATGAAAAAGGCTGAGGGATATCGTTTTAGAAAACGTTTCTGTAGGTCGAGCGGCTTTTTGGGCTCAAATTTAGGCTTCATGCAGTGATATACAATTTTCCAAAAAATCCACAATTAGATGCACACGCAGTGGAATTTAACATTAGGTTGCTTGACAACATATTAAAGTCCCTTCCATTACACCAAAACTTCGAAGTTACGATGAGAGTCGAAGATTATTATTTTATATTCTAACAATTACATAGGACTACAACAGGAACATGTGGCATAAAGGAAGATATGATGTTAATATTATAGTTCCAGTATCACTAAACCGCAGGAACAATCAATGGAGCAAATAAAATTTATAACTGGGAAACAAGCACCTAGACAAGATCAAATATTCTGAGTATTGCAAGAACAACACCTATGGAGTCCTGAATGCATTCTGAGCCATCTAAATGACAACCAACATTTAATCCTGGTTTTCCATCTGTTCATATAGATTGCAACATAACAATTTGCAATGCCAAAAGATATCAGAAAGATTGACCACGATTATTAACAATTGCCGTTATTCAGTAGTATCAATTGTTCTAGGTCAAATTTTGATTCTAAGAATAGTTTACGACTCCCTCATCTACAAATGTTGTGTATTTCAAGTGTCACACCTTGACAAGAAAAATTAACTATTGACCAATATTTTACTACATTAACCAGTTAGAACTGCAAGATTAAAACATCACTATCCAGTTCTTCTTAATTTTCTATGCAAAAACATGTCATCTAAAGAGCATGCCTCAAAGTCAAGAATGCACCACAGTTTCACCAAGCTGTTACAACTGCCAACCTGATGTCAACCTGATTTCATTTGACATCAAACTCCAAAACAGATGGGCAGGCTGTCCTACAACAAAACTTTGATGGACAGTTGGTATACAGGTGGACCTACAGATTTTTTACATGAAATTCAAGCTTATGCAGCTAAAAGAAGCAATCAGCAAAAAAAATCCCCTAGACAAGAGAAAAGCATAGATGAACAACTATGTGAAATAAGATAAAGTTGTAAGCAAAAAGATGTATAACAACCGAATAAATCACATTTCTAATCCATTTACAAAGACGAGTTAGAGCAAAAGGAAAGACCAGCATACAAAAGTTCGCACCCTTCTTTATCTCTAAACACGGCTGGTGGTTATGAGCATGGATTTATGCGAGATGATAGCTTTTTCAAGCCACCACCAATAAAGCTTTTATCCCAAATATGCAAAGCTTCTCTACCACATATTTGGGGTTAGCTACATGAATTCTTTATCTTCAGTCAACTCTATTTAGATGACTGAATGAAATCACAGTTCTAATTCATTTACGAATATGAGCAAGAGCAAAAGGAAAAACCGGCATGACCACCACAAATAAAGCCTTTATCCCAAATATTTAAGCACTTTACACCACACTTGGGATTATCTCCATGAATTCTTTTTCTTCATCCAACTCTATTAAGATTGATCACTCTGACAAAATGTTGGTGTGGTTAACTCAAATAGTTTGTAGACCTGTGTATGTAATATTTATTCTTATAAACAAGTACTAAAGTACTCTGCTCAATCTGTTATGCATTTCTTTGGTCTCCAAAATCATGAGGAAATATTTAGGCACCGACATTAACTCCTCATTGCCCAAACAGTAATTTATGTTATCAATATAATTAATCTTAAATTTTATCTACCTTCTTTTGTCACGCTCTCCTTAAAAGGTACGTTCCACCAATTAGTTCATGCTATCTTATTTACCAGAGCCTTTTCTTCCAGTTCTAATAGAAAAGGTATAGCAACATATTATGTTGTGTGGCCTCGTTGGATAGATAATATTATGTTTTACTAAAAACCCCATAACTTCTAACTTCAACCCCCGATTGAGTTGATCATGAACTCGTTGGATTCATTCCTGTGTTCTAATATCAGTTTTGTTCTAATACTAGTTTTGTAAAATCTCTTACTTGTTTCTAGATAGTTCTTACATGGTCATCTATAATTAAAAATAATCGGAAATGGGAAAAATGAATGACGGAACCACGTATTGTGGAAATTATGTCTTATTTATGATGTACATTTTCTTGTCGCACTTAGAGATATGGTTGGTTAAGGGGAACCGACATCTTGGCCGTGGTCATGAATATGTATTGTACAATAGCACCTTATAGTATGGTTGGTTCAAGAGGGACCAACATTTTGGCCATAATCCCAAGTATGCACAGGACAATAGTCAATAAAACCTTGTGATGTGGCTGGTTCAATAGAGACAAGTATTGTGGTCATAGTACCGCATATCCACAGTAGACTTCTAAAACATGCGTGGACCACTTACCAGTAAGTTCTATATTAAGAAAGTAATCCAAATTAACGACATAATCATTTAGTTCTATGGCTATGTTGTTCTATGATAACTTTGGGATAATCTAGTGTCGCACTAAATACTAGCAATTACTTGCATATTTGTATTATATCTGTTATAGATGTAAAATTATTTTCTATAATTATAGTTTCATTTCCCTGCTATTTTACTATCCACGTGTTCAAATTATTTCTTACTACATTTGACTCTGATTACATCCATATGTCCAGATATCGAAGACAACGTAGCAGAGGACAAGGTTGATCTGCCGATCGACGATCTCTATTCCTGAAAGCATGCCAACTACTAGAAGTTCGTGGGATCTCCAACATTTTGATGTCAGTACTTCTATCTCTTAGCCACCATACTTGACTTTTGTTTGAATCTTTTGTACAGTGTATTACTCTCTTTTTGTCTAAATAGGTAATTGTATTTAAGCCGTAATATGCAACGCACTATTGTAAAGATCTAAGCTTATAATCTCTTTAAGTGTTGTAATCTGGATAATCTTTTGTAATAGTATGGATTGAAGCAAGATCAGATACTTTCTGTTGTGTACTCTTGCATAATTCTTTTATAAAAGGCTTCATATACCTGCTTGTAGATATCAGCTGGTAATGCCTTTTACCCAGAAATGGGATATATATCACCAAAAATTTTCAGGTATAATTTGAAGCGTTACATAAATCTTATTAAAATCTACAAAATGTTGAAATAAGGCTTTATTGTTCTTCTCACTCCAAAAACTCTCTCGAATAACATCAAAAACTTTATTAAGATTATTATTTTTTTAATGTAACTTCTCATGATAGTTCCTCTACTCCTTCACTATCATTGTATGCATCACCAAATATTGTATGTTCAGCTTCATAATATTCAATAGTTGATGAAAGAGGGTAGCATTTTCTCGCTCCCATTCATCTTAGAACTAGGAGGATCTGTACATCGCTGACTCTTCTTTTCCATGATCGATTGAATTAATTTCAACTATTTTCCTCCAATGCAAATAGTTATCCCATTTAACTCTCAGTCAATGATTTCATAGTAATAAAGTTTGGAACAATCGGTTTTAACTCTACTAATTTACTTGTAGATATGCCGTTGTCACAATCTCCCCACTAACTATCCACTATGATTAAAATTCAAGAATACTCTTTAACAAAAAACACAATTTTTTAAACTCTAAGAATCAAGCTATTCGTCAAAACCCTCCATAAGCAATGCATAAGACAATCTTTTCTCTCATTTATCAGATCTAATCAGATGATCAGAAATGAGTGCAAAGAGGGAAAAAGTGCTATAGGAGTGTGTATAGGAGATGGATCGACATCAGCATATGAAAAGAGAGATGAGCGAGGCATGGTGCTGGGGTTTGACAGTGTAAGAGTTTGGTGATGCTGGGTTGGTTGAATGATGAGATGGATGAATTAATTTCAGTAATGGTTAAATGACTGAATGGGTTGGAGTTGGAATTTGGCAAAGATGGAGGCATCGTCAATGTTCGATGGGTTTGGCTGCAATGGATTTAACATATGGGTTGAGATAGTGCTTTCGGTCGATGTGTTTAGAGAAGGTTTATGATGGATGATGATGGTGATGCTTTCATTCAATGGGTTTTGGGGTGGGCTGAAGTTATAGGTGGCTTCAACTAATGCCGGAGGCGTTTGATGGGTTTGATTATGGGTTATGGATTTGACTATGGGTTTGATTCAAGTTGGTAAGGAGAAGGGAGTGGCATAGGTGAAGAAGATGGGTTTAGCAGTGAAGGAGAGGGATCAAGTGTTGCAAATATGTCAGGGTGTCCTGAGATCATGATAGACTTTCAACACAAAGTCGAGAGCCAATCTAATTGAAAAACTTAAACTGATTGATTGATTAATATCCCAACTTTAAATTTAAACACATGAACTTCTTTTGTATTATTCGATGTTAGACTATACTCACATATGAATTCTTAACAATCATCTCCTTCATTGTGAGTATATTTCAATCATCTACAACAATCATGAGCTCCGAGGCACCAAACATCCATAAACAATCTTGACTTTGGTCTAAACCAGCAATCATCTCTATATCATGGCTACTAACATTAACGTGGTGGCTCATGGGGAATCCGACCCAACATCCATGACACTTCGGACTCCCCACTAGCTTCAATCGTCTTGGAGCACAACCTGGGCTCTCATATCATTTGTTAGGGAGATACGTCAGGCCGCCTTACAGTATAATAGACTTGAAATTCAAAGTCGAGAACCAATTTAATCCAAAAACTTAAACTAATAGATAATGGTTTCACCTTTCTAATAAATCCATGAGCTTTTCTTGTTCTATTCGAAATAAGACTATACTCATATATGAACATTTAAGAAGAAGGTTGATTTGTTGATGACATGGAGGTGTAATGTTATGATACCATGATGTTAATAAGAAATTCAAGGTTATAGTTAGAGACAATTTAAAATTAGATAGGTTAAAATCCCCATCTCACATTCTTTTATTAATTTAATACATAGGGGCTTTTACACAAAATCTCCCACAAACTAATTTATTACACATCACAAACAAAGACAATGGATTGCAGAACACATAAAATTGCTGTTTCACTTAATATTACAATGATAAAGTTGGCTCTAAGACTATTTAATTTGGAACATAGTTCATCACCAGCAGTTTCAAAGAACTGGCTAAACCAACAAGTTCTAATAGGAAGGTGACTGAAGCTTCATCAAGGGAATTAGGACAGGATTTCAGTGATGAATCAAGCAAGCAAATTTCTACTTAACCACACAATCAATGAGCAAGAATGCCACATGTCAAGCCTCAAAAGGTGGAAAGAGGCCTAGAAAAGAAGGGATTATTCTAGGTCGTGGAGAGCAATGCTCTAAGCTCTTCCATTGGTAACTAGCCACCACATATAAGTAGAGGATTCACGGAAGGGAATTTGGATCTGGAGGAAAAGCTCTTCAATTTATAACCGTTAACACCTAGCCCTAAACATGGGGAAGATCTTTTGGCTACAATTGATGGGTCAAACAAGGAAGGAACATTAAATAGGTAGAACAAAGGGTACAAATAGATATAAAAAAGGAACTTTGGATATGGTGCCAGGTAAAGATATCAATGTGTCTTATTACCTCTTAGCAGACGAAAGGAACAACAACATCAAAACTAGCATCAGCTGTCT